>CANTUR010001008.1:0-600000 GCA_947683625.1 Mallotus nudiflorus
CGAGTTTGAAGATGAAATTAAAAGAAAAATCTTTGCAATGGACATTGAAGTTGTTGTTTCAGTCTAATGATGTTGCTTTAATTGGGTTCCAGTCCGGTAAAGTACTTTGAAACTGGATGGGTTGGTTGGATAGTAAAAGGGGGAGCTTGATCTATATTCTTTAAACAGTATGGCTTTGTTCTTACAAACAATTTTTTTTGTTTCAAACCTATTGGTTTTAACAGTTTGCATTTGTTGTTTTTGTCCTTTTTTTTTGCTAATAGTTTGTATTTACAGCTGCAGTAATATTTTAATTTTTAATTTTAACCAAAGTTATTGGAGAAACTTGATTCGGTTAGAGTGCACTAAATTTTATAAGGCAACTAAGATATGATAGTACATTTTAACAACTTAAGCAGCTTAGAGTTGCAGATGGAATAGCTCTCTCTATTTTGTTGTTCGAGTGCCTAGTACTCTTTTGTGTATTTGCCTCAAGGCAGTTTCTATCAATGAAAATTGCAAAAAATAAAAATCAAAAGATGGTTGCAAACTTCAAAAGAAAATGGGAGAGGTCATGTCCCCTCAATTGGACATGGGACCAAAACCAAAATCAACACAAAACGACATGAAACAGGATAAATTTCTCTAACAATGTCTAAAAATTGCAACAAACTAAAAAACTGAATTGCAACAAACAAACTGATCAAAAATCAAATTGGAATTATTTTTTTCGAACAATAAATTGGAATTGAATGGATGAGACAAGTGTGCTTCGATGTGCGTGTGCGGTTCATTGTTTTCCACGATTTCTTGAGCTTCCTTTAACACTTCAAAGCTTTACTCTCATTCTGGAGCTATCCCCATGTCAAAATTCTAAAAACCCACTTAAACCCAGTTGATTAATCAATTTAGTTTCACTTGATAATAATTCTTCTTCAATGGCTTCCATGTCTAGATTTGTGCTTAAAGATTGCAAGTTGCAAACTTACGAAGCTGGACATAGACCCAGCTCTTGGTTTCCTCTCAGGAGGCAAAGATTTCATTTGGGTATGTTTTGTTTTGGCTTGATTTCATTTAGTTGCTTTCTGGGTATTGTTTGCTTACTCTTTTTTGTTTTCTCTCTGTTTCTGTTTTCTTCCTAAAGCCGAGAATTTTTGTTTATTTAGCGTCGCTTGCTATGTTCTGAGTGTTCAATTATACTGTCTTTCTAATAAATTCCGTGCTGCATTCGAATGTTAAAGACCTAAGAAATGGGATTTCTTTACCTGAAAATGGAAGAATTTGTGCAATTCAAAGCAAGTTAACAAGTCCAGTTGTTGCTGCTGATGCCCCTTTCCAGGCCATTCAAACTTCCAGGTATCTAATTGTAAATCCTTTATTAGTGCATCTTCTTAATTCAAATGTTTGAGCAAAATCCGATAGTGTAATAACATGTTAAAAATGCTAGTTAGCTTATATGGGGAGCCTATATTCAACATGGTTTCTTAACGATCACTGTTTCTAGTTGGACTTTTTAGTCACTACCTGATTCTCGTTGTATTTTACTGTTCCATTGTAATATATTATCCTTATTTTCAGTCAAGTATTTGTTTCTTTGGACTATTTTGAGAGTTTTTCGTTTGTCTGCACTATGGAAAATTGATAGGTTCTTTAATATGTATGTGGATGTATTTTAAGTTCATACTATTTTGACTGTTTTTTGAAGGAACTCTCAAATACTGTACAAGGCCACTGCAAGTGCATCTGGTGTTCCCAATCCTAGTGAAATGAGCACGTATGAAAAGATAATTGAAACTCTTACAACTCTTTTCCCTGTGTGGGTATGTCGCATGCATCCTCGGTAAAAGTCATTAGATTTCAGAATCATCACTAGTTATGAATCTAAAACTTAACCTTGAATTTAACATGTTTATTTCCAGAGAAATGATTTCAATAATAAATGTTTGATTGCATAAACAGGTCATATTGGGCACCATTGTTGGCGTCTACAAGCCAGCTGCGGTAATGTTTAGGTATTGCTTTTCTTCTTTGATACAAGAAAATTACTGTTGATTGGCCAACTGTTGGTGCCTTCTTTCAGGTTACATGGTTGGAGACAGACCTCTTTACTCTTGGCCTGGGTTTTCTCATGCTTTCAATGGGATTGACTTTGACGTTCAAAGATTTTAGACGATGTTTAAGAAATCCATGGACTGTAAGAGAACTAATTCATGTCTAATTTAGCAGAAGAGCTGGTAAGAACAGTTAGATACATTAAATTATTTGTTCATTTGTTGCAGGTAGGTGTAGGATTTCTAGCTCAGTACTTAATCAAACCCATGTTAGGTTTTGTTATTGCAATGGTACTTATTCTCCGCCTTTTCATAATATGACATTCTTTTCCCCATTGGTTGAGTTTCTTCACTGTTATGCATTGATTTATTCACAACAAACATTGAGTTGATCAACAATAAGGATAAAATCTTAGATGTGCTCTAAATGTTTTGTCACTGAACATCAGAAAACTTTCCTTGATTATATATCTGTGCGGAGCTTCAAATTCATGAAAATGATCAAATGAATTAGTATTGTTAGCTCTTCCTTCTTCCAATGATGTTGTCTGGTTGAAATTGACATTGTAGGAACACTTAGCTGAAGGAAGCATGTCATCTGTATCCTTTCTACTTGTAATTTTTTGCACTATGATTTTATCAACTGTAGTAAGTGAGTATGAATATGAGGTTTCTATCTTCCAAATTCCAATCTATTCTTCAATTATTAATATCTTAGGGTCATATAGATTTTAAGGTTGTATAACACAGGAAATCTACATGGAACACAAAATCAGTTTTCTTGTTGTGGCAGCTGGTCCATCGCTACACAACATTTTGAATTATCCTGTAAACAACTTGTCATTCTAACTCACCATGGTGACCTTGATCATAACAAGTCTCTTTATGATTTTCAGACTCTGAAACTGTCAGCACCACTTGCTACTGGTCTTATTTTGGTCTCATGTTGTCCTGGAGGGCAGGCATCTAATGTTGCAACCTATATATCAAAGGGAAATGTAGCGCTTTCAGTTCTTATGACAACGTAAGTGCAAGTTGTTGTTTTCTAGATTGATCATCTCTCATCTCTGGTCCACTTTTGTTTTGGTTGAATCTTGTGTGATTGCTATGTGCATCAGTTTCTGAAGCTTGTATTGACTCAACCAGGTATTATTTGACTGGAAAGTTCATTAGAACTATAAATACACTATTAAATTAAATATTCCTCATTCTTTTTCCTACATGGATTACCTTTAGCACAAAAAGTTATCTAAGGTGTGACCTACATGTGCAACGGTTAAATTGTCAAAGCAATTATGCTGAGATTTGCACATGCTTTTTTTTTTTTTTTCTGCTGGTAATTCTTTGCAAAAAATGGAATAGGTTAAGTTATTTTCAATTCAAAAGAGTGGCAGAGACTTTTCCTTGTAATATATGGCCTATTTTCACTTGTTTTGGTTCCTTACTGATGGTTTTGCTGGCAAAATTGTACAAGGGGAAAATTACCTTCGGAATGCTTTTACATATGTGATGAAAGTTAAACAAAAAGAAAAAAAAGTTACTTTTCTTTGCTATTTTATGCTTTTAATGTCGAAATGCAAATGTTATGTATATAAATGAAAGTATATATGCAAGAATCATCTGTGGTTAACATGATTGACAAATATGTTTGTAAAGATTCTCGTGTTACTTGAATATTGTGCTTCTTGTGAAGAACCATATATTGTGAAAGAAACTACCCTATTATTATCTGCAATCTTTTGAATTTGATCCTTAGACTTAAATCTGTTCCCTAACATCATCTGGGCTTCTTATAGGTGTTCAACCATTGGAGCAATTGTCATGACACCACTCCTCACTAAGCTTCTTGCTGGTCAGCTTGTTCCAGTTGATGCTGCGGTATGTTAAACAGGTTTCATGACTTCCCTCCTGAAAGCCTTCTAATTTCTCAGACTAAGAAATTATGATTGGTGGAAACAAATATATTGAATGATTGATGCATCATTCTAAGTGGCAGCTTCACCAAATGGCACAGCACAGATAGTTATTGTACATGGCAAGAGTAGCAGAAAAGAATGTGTTTCTTCTAGCCATGGAAATATAGACAGTTTGGAGTTTGGTAGACACCTTACTAGACCAAATAGGCCTAAGAATTTCGTGTATAAAAATAGCAGGTCAAGGAACCATTCCAGAGTCCTCCATTCCAAAATCCAGCATAATTGAATAGTTATATCTGTTTGATAGATCCATATAAACTCATAGTGAAAATGAAGCTACCACAGCAACTTGTTTCAGCTGAAGATTGATATGAGGAAAATGAGGGTAGAATGTGCCAGAAGATTCATAGGCACTATAGGTGGAATTGGAGAGGGCTAAAATTCTTAAATGCATTATTCATACATTCACACTAATGTTTCATTTAAAGACTTATTCTGACAACCATCATTTCTCTGCCATCTTTTCAGGGACTGGCTATCAGCACTTTTCAGGTTGTTTTAGTGCCAACCGTGATCGGAGGTAACAGAAAGGTGTTTAAAGATTTATTCATTTAAGTTAGGTGCATTGAATTAGTCAGTTGTCTAATGGCATACCACAAGTCTTTTGTGTATGACTCAAGCTCTTACTTATATGACAGTGCTATCAAATGAATTTTTCCCTAAATTTACTTCAAAAATAGTCACACTGACACCTTTGATTGGAGTTATCCTCACAACCCTACTCTGTGCAAGCCCTGTAAGCTTCAAATATCTGTTGAAGTACTTCTTATATGGCTTTGAAAATTCACTTCGATATTTTGGCACGAATTGTTTCACTCAGGACTTAATTCCTGTTTTCCTAGATTGGACAAGTGTCTGAGGTCTTGAAAACACAAGGACTACAACTTATATTTCCAGTGGCTTTACTACATGGTGCTGCATTTGCTCTTGGTTACTGGGTGTCCAAACTATCATTTGGTGAATCCACTTCTCGTACTATATCCATAGAATGTGGGATGCAGGTAAATATTAGTCATGACTATATGCTTATGTGCACATCTGTTGTTCTATTATTGGAGCATGAAAATAATAGGTGGAGTTGAAAAACAAGCACAATTCCTTTTCTTTGATCCCATACTGTTTGGAAAATATAGAGAATCAAGTGATAAAACAAATTACACCATATGAGAACATACACCGGGTTATTTTGTAATCATGGATCATACTTTCTAAATATGCAATTTATGCAAGTCTGTACTGTTGCACATTGACTAGCAGTTAATTATATAAACTGTTATGGAATAAGAAAAACTCAATGGAAAATGCGCAAAGACTATTATTTTCCATTTCCTTTCATTGAACATTCATTTGCGTAAAACTTACCCTTTCTTCGCTTAGAGTTGGTATGTTCATTTTATGCTTCTACCTGTATGTGCAGAGTTGCAACATAAAACAGCGTCCATTTATTTAGCAAATTTTGAAAATTGTTATGTAGATTATTTTATTCTCTCAGAATTCACCAACTCTTTCCTGTGCATCTGCAGAGCTCTGCACTTGGATTTTTGCTCGCCCAAAAACATTTTACAAACCCCCTTGTGGCTGTGCCTTCAGCTGTTAGTGTCGTTTGCATGGCAGTAAGTGTTTTACTGAACTCGGAGCTCAATTATCTGTTTTCTTCTTGCAACCGACCATTGTTTTGGTATCTTGCACCAGCAATTCTTAAATAATCTCATTTCCTTTCATGATCTGCCTTGCTTGCAGCTTGGTGGGAGTGCTCTAGCTGTATTTTGGAGGAACAGGCCAATTCCTGTTGATGATAAAGATGATTTTAAGGAATGAGCAGTGTTGGCCTTTCTCTTCTTAGAAATTAAATTTGTCGCTTTACAATAAGAAATGATAGAAAATTTAGATGGTCAAGTGTGTGATCACATCAAGATGACAAAATAATTGTAAACCCATTTCCTTGAAATTATAAACACGTCAAGATTATCACATCAAGGCTTTTCCTCCCCAACTTTTCCATGTGTTACATGTCATTCTGAAATTGGAACCTCTAAATTTAACTGGGAAACTTTCTCTATTTTGTTATGCTTTTTCCATCAGTCTTGGCTCTTTGGGTTTGAACAAATTATAAACTTCTTTTTTGTTTTTTAGATAAAAAAACAAATTATAAACTTTCAAATGAAGAAATTATGTCTAATCTGATACTTAACTTTCTAAAAATTAAGCCCATGAAGTCTAATCAAATGGTGTGCTGAGGGTATGACAAGAATCATGTGTGTCCTTTATCTACCCCACTAGAGTGTGTGTATATATATATATATATATATATATGTAGACTATAATATCGAGTTGTATAACTCTGTTTGGAAAAAAAAAAAAAATCACAAAAGAAAATTTTTGGAGTTGTAATACTCTGTTTGGTAAAAAAAAGAAAAAATCAAAATAAAAAATTCTTTGGTTTGATAAGCCACTGCTAAAAATTTCTGTTTCCGACATCTGAACCTTCAATGAGAGAAAATTTTAATATTTGACAAAGTCTTATGTTTTACTTTTTTTTTTTTCTTTTTAATTTACGAGGAAAAGATCCACTATCCTACCCTAATTATAAATTTAATGGATGACCTTTTATGTCATAGAAGAAGTTTTTGTTAAAGTTAAAATAATACGCCTAATATTATTCTAAATATTTTATAATTTATGAATATTATTCCAAAAAAAATTATACTTTACCAATAATGTTACATTTTTTTTTTTTTTTAACTGAGTGTTTAATTAAGAAAAGCGATGAATCCATTTAGCAAATTAGGGTAGTATATTGAACCCATATGAAATTTTACCGCGAGCAGATTGCATCCATTAAGCAAAAATGGGTTCAATAAAAATTTGTTTTTCCAGGAAAATCACTTCATTCTCTTTCGTTCATGCTCAAATGAGTCCATCAGCCATCTATATGGTAGAAAACTGGTCTCATCCTTCAATTTGAATTAAGACAAGTAATGTCTCCTTAAATAATATGAACAAATCAAAATTTGAAGCCCTTTCATTATTTAAAAACTTGCGGCGTATATATTGGTATTGCCATATGATATAGTATATTTTGACTATAATAAAGTTATCAATGATATTACATTTAACCATTAACATTCAGATTACATTATTGCTCAAATAAATTTGATGCGTACTCGATAATTAGCTCAAGTGACAAAAAGTGTAGACATTTAATTTAAAAAGAGTAGGGTTCGAATCCCTTACCTTTTTCTCTCCCATTGCGTTGTTACAAATTTAACCATTTGTAATAGCTAAAAAAAATTAATGCAATTAATGCTATAACCTTTTTTAAAAAAAATTTGCAGCAATTAAAAAGGAAATAATATGAGTTGTTAAATACTAAAATTTATATGAGCCATGTCATTATAAAAGTTGTTAAATGGTAATTTATCTTTAAATGCATTATAAAGTATAGAATTCAATTTTTACTATCATTATGGAATGATTACATTTTATGATCCAATTGATCAAAATTTAGATAATATGAGTTTTATATTAAAAAAAAATTCTACAAGCTATTATTGGTCAATTTTGAGTTTGAGAAGGGCTAAAAATTAAAAATTCTATGATTTGACTGCTAATTACCATTAGCATATGAACCATTTGCAACATGAGGTAAGCGTCTAGTGGGGGTGTGCCGAAAGCACAATGTGTTAAAAGCCAGAAGCATGGTTCATGCCCTTCTACTACTACTACTACTACTCCTACTTCTTTTAGGGACTATGTTTCATCAAATGTTCAATCCTCGTTTGACCAAAAAAATGTTTAATCCTTGTCGGCACTTAAATCTCAAACCATCAAATCTCAAGATTAGGTATACAATTTACCTAAAGTCAAAACCCCAACCCCTACTCTATTCCATCTCTTTTTGCTGGAACACAACATAACCACTCCTTAACCTCCTCAATTTTATTTTATTTTTATCTAATATTTACCGTTTTAGAGACTACTCCAATATTATAGTTAAAATCTAATTAAATTTAATCAATATTTTTCTTATTAATTTAACATAATTTATGCTTTTCAAGTTTTTAATTATTTTTGTTATATGTATCATATTCCTCCTTGACCTCACATAAATCTGGATTGATAAGAACTTACAAACTTCAATTTTACCAAGAGGTAAGTAAATAAAATGAAATGACTTGGACAAAATGCATTAATGCTCTTCCTTTATTTTTTTTTAACCATTGATATTTAAAGTTTATTAAATTTTTATTAATTTTATTCAATTTAAATAAAATCACAAGGATGATAAAGATATTTTAATAACGAATTTAATACAATTACATATACTGTAACTCAAATCTAATATGTTCTTTAAGAGTCTATTTGATTAAATTGTTGTTAATAGTTAATAACTAATAGCCGGTAATTGGTAATTGATAATTAATTGATGGAAATTGTTTAATAAAATTAAAGCAGCAGTTGTTGATATTACTATTTAATTACATATATAGATATTATATATATGATATAGATATTACCAATATTATATATGGTAAAAAATTGTTTAATGTTTATAATAAAAAGCATTATATGTAGTTTTATTTATATAATTTTAAAAAAATGAATATATCTATTTTTATTAGGTAATTTATTTCAAATTTTTTATTAATATTTTTATTTATGTAGTTAATATTTTGTAACTGTTGACTGCATTTCAACCGCTAAAATAAACACCCGTAAATAAGAACGGCTAATTCTAATCAGCGGTAGTTGTTGATTTTATTGTAATCTTCAATTATGACAATCCATAAACATGTGGGTGGTATGAGCCATGCATGCATCTGCTCTATCTATCATTTAATACCATATTGAAATTTTTTAATAACTCAATTTTTTTTTTACCCAAATAACTCAAATTGAAATTAAGATTAATATTTTAAGTACATAAAAGATGACAAAAATTATATTTAAAATATTAATTAATTAATTACAATGCATGTAAAGCTCCTCAAACTATCTTAAAGAAAAAAAATCGTCAAATTTACTTTAAATTAATTATATGCCATTGCTACTTTTTCTTATGAACATAAAGAATCTTTGTCTAAGTTGTTAGAACCGGTACAGCCTACATTTTGCACATGGTTCAGGTACATGGTTTTGGACGTTGGGATTTGCTCGCTCATGAAACACGATTAATTAACACATGGTTGCGTGTATAAATATATATATATATATTCATTTTGTAATTATCACTTAATTAAAGTTTGGTTTCAATAAATAACATTTTAAATTTAAATTATATATATATATATATATATATAATTATATTAAATTAATTTTTAACAGATTTTTTATAATTATATTTAAATTAAATTAAATTTAATAAATTTTAAAATTAATAATTAAAAAAAGTTTAGTTTGAATCTTACTAAATATTAATGCGACGCTCTTCATTTAACTTTATGCTTAAATAAACAAAAACTTCACGTGTTAGGTGGAGTGCGTACCAATGATATAACGTATATGACCGAATTTTAAACTTTTTTAATTATATTTTTATGTTAAAAATTATTCGACATAAAAATATATATAAATAATCAGATGAAGCCCTATAAATTGTTTTGATATTGTTGGTAATTATACACAAAAGGAATAACCATGATAATTCGCAATTTTACTTAGCTTAAAAATACTTTTGTAACTTACCCACTCAAATGATAAATATTATAAAATATGATTTCCTGTTAAAAAATATATATATAAAATATTTATGTAGAATTTTTTTTTTTTGAAGTTTATAGTCGTTACTTGTGATGATCCAATCTAGATAATTAATATTTTAGCCTTAACAACATAAACTTATGACATAATACATATATGATCATATACTTATTATCAATTTAATATTTAAATTTATGATTTTACCATTTTAATATTTAAATTTGACTAAAATACATTAATTTATACTAATATGATGATATAATACACTTACCACCTATTGTATTTATTATTTTTTATTAGTTTAATATCTTTACTTATAATTTTTATATTAAAATTATATTTTAATCAAATTCAAATATTAAAATAATAAAATTATAAGTTATAATATCAAACTAACAAATCGTCCTAAAAATATAAAAGGTATATATATATATATATATTATGCCTAAACTTATTAAATATACATTCATGATTTTGATGATTTAAGGCTGGAAAAATTATCATAATTTTTATTATTTTTAGTGGTCCATTTTTTTTGGACGTGGCCTAACGGCTTACATGGGACGGAGGACGTGGGGAAGGGGGATGGAACTGCGCTTTCAACCTTCAAATGTCTCCTGAGCAATAGTAGCGCATTTTTCGAACATTAATGTTTAATTGACACACACCCGATACGTGTTTGACATATATTTATATATGTTAAAATATTTTATTTTACATTTCAACACATATATTTAAAATTTTATTAATAGCTATTTAAACCTTTAGATTTGTAAATAATTCAATAAATTAATTGTAGAAAGTACACGAAATTTGTACATGTAAAATTGCATTGCTTTTTCATTAATTTATTATTTATATTCAAATATTTATGTATGTATTTCAATTAACATATACTTGGTATGTTGCATTCTAAACTCTTAAAAATAAATGTTATCATATCATATTATATCACATTTCGTGTTTCATAAATTACAAGCCATACTTATCTTTTATCTTCACTTCAATAAAATTTTCATGAAGTTTCCACATTTAGCACAAAAATTGATGCTTTTTGCAATTTAGGTAAAAAGAAATCCGAAAAAAAAAAAAAAAAAATTAATGGTATTTAGAGTTTATTATATTTTAATTAATTTAAATAAAATTATAAAAATGATAAATTTTCTTTAATAATTATTTAATATAATTATATATATTACAATTTGAATTTAAAATTGTTTAAATAAGAACAACCATATACCAACTAATTTCTAATTGTCGCTGTTGGTAATTGTTACTCCCTTTGTTTATTTTTAATTATCGTTTAAAAATTATGCCCTTTGTTTATTTTTAATTATCGTTTAAAAATTATGTATATAAATTAATAAATGTAATTAATATATGTGTAAAATATTATATTATCTTTATAATAATTCATTTAATAATTTCAAAAATAATATATGTATAAATAAGACTATGATAAAAAAAATAATTAAAATATATTGATAATTAAAAATATTAAATAAATTAGAATAAAAAATTCACCTTAAAATGAAAATTGAAAATAAACGGAGGAAGTATATATTTTTTTTAGGCCTAATGGAAGTTTTGGGCAATATGTAGGAACCCATTTTGATTTGACTTTAATTGGTGAAAAACACAATGAAGATTATTGACAATATTGTCTCAAAACCACAATGCCAAATATCAAGGACATTGAGACATATATATATTTTTGGCCAATAGAAAATTGGAAACATATTCCTTAATTCTATATGATTTAGCATATTCCTTAATTCTATATGATTTAGACATGCAACATGGTGAAAAAACATAAGCAACAGTAAAAAAAAATTATGATTTTGGAATAAATTTGATGCAAGTTGTTAAGCTTTGGTCAACATATTCAAAGTTTGGAGGGAAATGAAAGAAGAGAGAATGTGAAATCTACCTAACTAACTTAAATGTGCCTCCTATAATGGAAATGACACATTGACAATGACCAAAAAAAATATATACAATGATAATAAATTTCACCTACCACTCCTTTGTCTGAAAGATTAAGATAAAAATGAGCAAAAAATAATATAAAAATTAAAATAAAAATCAATAAAAATAATATTCATTGTATGTTAAAATTAAAAATTTTAATCTATAGTTTTTTTTTCTTATATAATATTAGGAATTTTATCATTAAAAATTGAACTAAAAATATATTAAATCATGTAGTATTAATAAAGTATTAAAGTTAAATAATGATATGTAAAATTTTATTTTTTTTAAATTTATGACTAAACTATATGTATTTAAAAATTTAATATATATATTTCTTGTGTATACTATATCTTAATTTTGGTAAATACTTAACCATTAAAGGAGTTAAAAATCACACCAAACTAAAATTTATCCCAATTTATGGTAGGATTCATGACTCTTTTTTTTTTTTTACTTTTATTAAAAGAAATTATCATCTAATCATAATTTTTTTGTACTTTTGATAAAACAAACAAATTAAACTGTGTACTTAAAAACTTCACTGTGCAATTAATTTTTTATCTAATTAAAATAATCATTTGATTTTAAATATAAATATAAATATAAATATAAATATATATATATATATATATATATATATATATATATATATATATATATATATATATATATATATATATTTTGAAAGAAGAAAGGGAAGGTAAAAATTAAACTCTTAAGTTATTGATATATTGAAAGAAATTATATCTTATTTGATATGTATATAAAACACTTGTATATTAATAAAGTTAAGAAGTTTTATATCTTCTAAAAAAGTTTTATATTATTTAAATGATCATATTTATTGTGAAAAGTTGAATAATTTAGCAGTGTAGTTCTTTAAAAATATTAATAGGTTAAAATTTCAATCATAATCTCTGTAGGCGGCGGGGTTTAGCGCGCGCCCAAATGTTTAGCGATCACGATACTATGTGGGTTTGAGGCCCACTAGAAAATATGACACAGGTCTTGAGCCTATTCGGAGATGGAGTTACCACTCGGATAAAAGTCAGGACGCACTGTACAACAAGTGGATCCCATGGAGGTTCCCATAAGCCATCATCAGAGATTGGACTTGGAAACTGGGTATGAGCGTTTGAATATTCACCCAACCTTATAGTTAGCCTCCGTTTGTATTTTGCGTTTTATTACCATTTAATTATTTGATTATTTCCTCATTTACCACATGTAATAAAATTGCCTTCAGATAATTGTCAAGTTTTATAATCAAGTCCGAATTTACACATTAGTCCAGTTTCATGCTTTTAAGTCCCAATGATCAATGAAAATAAAATAAATAATAATTATAACCATACATTCAGAAATGAATGGGGGAAGGAATTAAGGATTATAATACTTTTTAGCTAAATAAACAAATAATATATAGAAAATAAACCAAACATATACCGAAAATAAACCAATAAAATAAAATAAAAGCAGTAATGTACAAGGGAATAACTAGCAAAAGTGACTACTTGATGATAAAAATTGTTAAGTAATTCCTACAAATAACATATAGTTAGTCCTTCTTTTCAAGAAAAAACGAAATCACATATAATGATACTTATAAAAAGACTATATAAAAAAGGGGTTTTCACATTATAAACTAAAGAAAATATCAAACAATCAAGATTAAACATCATCATGCACTGATACAGACATGTTTAAGGCCAAGAGAGGACATATCAAAGCAGACGTCATGACAAACATTAATAAAAAATGAAACAAGAAGCAAGCTAATTCTGTCAATGTGGTGATCGCCTCATCAACAGAGGCTCTTTAATACTCCAGAGGCAAAAAAAATGTAAAGCACACATAAACAAAAGGGGAAAGAAACTTCATAGGGGCTTGTCAATGGGGCGATCGCCTCATTGACAAGAGGCGGCGCCTAGTCAGAAGGCTGAAACCGACTCTCACATGCTTAAACTTCTACTCTAAGTAACAAAACATGCATATACACACTCTATAATCATCAAACTACAATTACATGCAAAAGTGTTCAAAGATCACATTAATGGAGGGGGATATAGAGCAAGATAAATTAGAAATACCTAAAATATACTAATGGCTTAATTACACATAAGCAAGGACACACAAAATAATAAACATGTCAAGTTTAAGTACAGGTTTTATACTAAAATGAGAGGCCCTCAAAGATATTTTGATTGAGATCCTTGCTAAGATGTGATCTTTACCTTTGACACAAGCTTCTTCCTTCTTCTCTTGAAAAATAGTAGACCTCCTTGCTTTAATCTCCCCCCTTTCTCAAGGACATTTTTTTTATTTTTTCTTCTCTCTATGTTTTTCTTTCTTCTTCAGAGCTCCCCTTTCTTTTTTCACCAACCTTCCCCTCTCATTTTTCTCTCTATTTTTTTCTTTTTTATTCCTTAGCTTTCCCATGCCCCCAAGCCTTCTAACCCATCATGAGTTTTTATAGCCTTTTTTCCTTCCCTAAAAATCTTTTTGTCATGTAAGAAGCAGGTTTGGAGAGTGGGGCCCGCACCACTTGGCCGACATAATTGCAGCTGCATTAAATGCAGCTGCAAGTGAGCTGCTATAGAGGTGACGCCTCATTACGCTAAAGTGATGCCCCTTTGGCCTGGGCCTAGGTTGGGCCAGGCGGGCTTGGGCCAAATTTAGACAGTTGGGCTCGATTTTGGATTTTTCAAGCTTTGGGTTTTCAAGTCCACTTTCCACTAGAGATTCAAACTTCATTCTTACGTCCAAGTTTTACATTCTCATCATTGGGCTTGACAACTAGCCGGTCAAACTGAGCAACCTTAATTTATCCCCTAGCACGGGCCAACCAAATCAGACGTATACAGTTTGCCCCCTGATTTTTCAAAAAAAATCAAATGCATGCAATGACAATTTTTTGAAAAATCATATGCACAACAACAAATAAATAATAAGATAAAAAGAACATACCTGACCCTCAAGTTTTATCCTGAGAGATGAATCCTTTAATTCTAAAATGTGACCGTGATCCTCGGGTTTTCCTGGCCCGATTAGCCACTCATTAATATTTGATAAAGGTACTAAAAGACTGTTAACCTCGGGTTTTCCTGGCCCGATCATTACTAGGGATGCTATTTTTAAACTTTCTTGGTCCATTATCGCTCCTCCGGGGACATAGACTTTCGAGTTTTCCTGACCCAGTTGTCCTTCACTTCCGACTTCGGGGATACTACCCGAATAATCATCTCGATCTTTTGAGCTTCGGGGATTCAAACTCGAACAACCCTTTCTTTGAGCTTCGGGGATTCAAACCCGAACAACCCTATCCTTGAGCTTCAGGGATTCAAACCCAAACAACCCTCTCTTTTCAAGCTTCGAGGATTCAAACCCGAACAACCCTCTCTTTTCGAGCTTCGGGGATTCAAACCCGAACAACTCTCTCTTTTCGAGCTTCGGGGATTCAAACCCTAACAACTTTCTCCTTTGTAAGCTTCGGGGATTTAAACCCAAACAGCTCTCTCCTTTGAGCTTCGGGGATTCAAACCCGAACAACCCTCTCTTCTCGATGTGGGTTTTTCTGGCCTATTTCTCTATAAACTTTATCTTGAAAATTCATACTTTGCATTCCATCTCCCTAGTATGCGACACTAATTTCCATCCATCATTTTTCACACTTTTTTTTTTAGGGAATCCCCTATGCCCTTGCTTGCTATAAAAATAATTTTTCCCTTATCTTTTTTTCTTTTAATTTTTGTCACTTCTCTTTTCCCCTTTCCTCTTCTTACACTTTTTATACTCCTTGTATCTTTCCTCCCTTTTCAGTCAATAGAGAATGAGAGAACACCACTTGTGCCCGAGTGGGATTATATTCCGCCTCTTATTTGCGCCTCTAGGAGTTTAGGATTGACCCGTGGGGACTCGATTCCTCTTTTAATAGATCAAGGGTCTTACATTTGCTCTTCTACATTAGGAGAGGTTAGTACCTTAAAATTTCCTATAAAATTATATTGGGTTAGTCATTAATCTTGCATAATTATCATTTTAGGACCTTATTTAATCAAACAGAATGTGAAATTTATGTTTAAATCATTAAAAATTAAAAATTATCCCTATCTGCGCCTCACAGAGGTGATCGCCTCTTTGATAAGGCGATCGCCTCAGTGATGAGGTGATCACTTCATCAACAGAGCGAATTGCGCTATTTACATGTACATTCATTCTGAATTTCTCCTTAAAGCTGCAACATGCATAAATTTTACTTCCCTATCTCTTTATTTACAGTATGATGCTTACACATTCAAGGGTGCCTGGAATTTCCATGGAGCCCGGGTCTCCTATAGCGACTTGACCGATGAGTAGAGGGACCGGATTCAGGAGACAGGGTTTAAGGACTTCGTACTCTAGCTTCCATCTGAGCAGGGGCGCACGGACTACTAGCCACTGCATGCCTTAATAGAGAGGTGGTTTGATACGACCCATACTTTCCACCTCCTGTTTGGTGAGCTCACTCTAGACCCAATATCATTTGCTGCCATCACGGGGATTGCTTGCGTCAGGGATCATGTTCCCTTTGATGCGAGTCTACACCAGCTGTCTCTGGATAAGGCTACATATATTGAGCGACTTTTGGGGATGACTCCTGACATGAAGTGGACTCATACCTTTAAGTTGGACTCGATCAGGAGTTTCTACACCCGGGATCGGGCCGCAGCGATGATCTCTCCCCGTGAGATTGACCAGGTAGTGAGGGCTTTTTTGCTTTACCTACTCGATACCACCTTCTTCGCTGACACCGCCAGCTCCATTGATCTGATGTTCCTATCGGCCCTTCAGGAACTTGACCAAATTCCCACATTCGATTGGGCTAGCTGCACCCTGGCATACTTGTACCGGAGCATAGACGAGGTGGTCCGAGGGGCTAGGAGATTCTATGGCTTTTGGCATACTGTTCTAGTGCGTCATGATCCCTTTTTTCCTTTATCTTATTCTGACCCCCATTGCTTACATTAATTTTCTCAACTTCTCCTATTTTATTTTTCCAGGTCTGGGCTCTGGAGCTAAAACTGCTTGTGGGCGTTACACGAGTGGAGATCACTTTTTAGCCCTCTACAAGTGGGGCGCAAGCCACGTCGTGAAGAGGCACCTTGCTTGAGTTCACATCCATAGGCAGCACCCGAACTCTCTGACACAGGATGTTGTACTTGTAAAGCACAAACCTACTTATTAGTAAATTATTCATATTCAATTTACTTACATATTGACATCTCTCTTTTTTGCAGATCTGAAATGACTTGTGGGGGCCCAAGGACACTTGGACCATTAAAATGACTCACTCCAGGCCCTTAGCCCAGAAGAGGGCACTCCTCTATGGCCTTAGATATCGAGCCTGGTATTTGGGAGAGCGAGTCCTGAACTGAAGGGTAGGTGTTAGAGCTAGGCGGGTCCCTAGGTCCCCTCCTAACAATATGCTTTGGGCTCATGAGTTGAAGGGAGACGACCTCGCTCAGGCTGTTGTGGGCTCACCAATTGTGGATCACACAGTTTGGGTGAAGAGCCAGTGTGCATAGTTCATCCGTACCCACCTTCTGCTGACGGTCCACTTTCAGGCCGTTTCTACCTCTCAGGTATATCCTTGTCGGTTTCCCTTTTCTTGCAAATTAACTGCATTCTTAACATGTTCCCCATTATTTTTATCTTTAGGCTGCACCTGCTAGGCCCGTGGCCCCGGTTAGGTCCTGAGTGCAGGAGAGAGAGCCCTTGAGGCATCGATTGGATCTGGGTAAGGAGGAGACTTTTGCGGCTGGTAAGGAAGCCAGGTCGACTAATGCCCCCAGTTTTGAGTTTATCCCAGGCTGCTTCATTCATGTCCTTGACCCTCTGGCTCAATATTGGGTTCCTCCTAGAGAGTTATCGTATCAGTTCTTGACTTTGGATGAGGACTTGACCCCTGCATACACCCCTGGTGGTGCTACTCATGTAAGTTCTTTTCCTAACCTGCTTTCATTATGATTCTCAAACCAAATGTTAGCTTCAATATTTACTTTAATAATGCAGATTCCACTAGAGCAGGGCCTATATATGTATCGCATGATAGAGGCCCAGAGAGACTACATGCTAAAGGTCACCCAGCAGTGGAGGGTAAGAACCTCTTTATTTTTTACATGTATGCATGCTTGCATGGTTTACTAACCTGCGATTTGTCTGAATAGGATCAAGATGAGGCTAGTAGGGTGAGGATCGCCACTCTTGAGCATCATATTTATGTGTTCTAGATTGATAAGGATGACGAGGATGACGACAGGAGTGGCAGCGTTATGGGAGGAGAGGTTGACCCCGAGGGTACTGGATCAGATGCTTGATGTTCTGAGGTTAAAACTTATGTAGTCTTCGAATAATGAACACAAAATTTTAGTTTTTAATTTTATGGACAGAATGTTTTCATAATTCATCATTTTCCTTAATTAAATCCATTTGTTTTGCTTTTCTCATTTTTTCATATGTGAGTTGATTTCAATGTTTGCATACATAACTATCCCATTATATTCTGATGGCACCTGTTTAGATTGTGTGATTTGAAGAAGTGCAATTGGCCCAATACTGCTGATGAGGCAATCGTCTCATTGATCTCTAGTGAAGAGGCGATCGCCTCTTACTACTGAGGCGGCGCCTCATTGATGAGGCGATCACCTCAGTAGCTCCTACCCCTATAAAAACCCACATTCTTGTGTTTGACCTAATTCTCAAGTTCCCTCCGCCCCTAACCTCTTGTTTCTCTCTTTAGGCACCTCTAAAAAGCCACAAACATGACAGAATAAAGTCTGAGGCCCCTACAATCAATTTTAAAAGGTTTAGACAATAAATCTTAGGTAAGGTTAAAGCCGTTTCACCTTCCTGTCTTTAAATCACTCCACACTAGGAGAATCAATTTCCCTTTTCTCCATGCCATGGTTCAATTTTGGGATCCCTATATACACATTTTTTGATTCAACACAATAGAAATATGTCCCCTGCCAGAGGAATTTAAGGCAATTCTTGGCCATTATACGGACTCTGCTTGTCGGCTCACAATTCCTATCCTCAAAAACTCAAATTCTCACTCCATTCAGTAATAAATGATGTGTATGTTCAACCTTCCACCCCGATCTTCTTTTCACTATAAATCAAACTAGAGTCCTTCCTTGAGGTCACCATAAATATGGATAAAGAAGAAACTTACTGGCCCTGCATGTTAGCCCTCAGTTTATATGCTCAATTTCTGCTGGTCTCTCCCTTAGGGCACTATGATACGAAGATCCTTTCAATCCTTGATCAAGTGGAGTCAGGGTTCAATCCCTTCCCTCCCATCTTAGCAGAAACTATCATCAAATTTGATGACTTCATGAAGACACAATGATTCTCAGGAAGTCCATTCATGTTGGAAGTAAGTTTCCTGTTGTCCCTTCTTTAACTTCCAACTGTCATACTGTCTGTATCTAATCATTTGCAATCCCACATATGTGCTTTTATGAAAAGTTAGGCCTGATAGAACCTCCTTAAGACATCAAGCGTTAACATGCCAAACATTATCAAACAAGAAAACTACATCCTATCCTTGCAGACATTCATGGCTGGCTATTAACATTTCTTGATACACTGATCTACTGAATGTGCCCTTAGTGGGGATTGCAGCATGTAACCATTCAGTCTTATACATATTGCGTCGCTGGTCTCCATTTTGCCACTTTCTACAATCCAACCCGCCTCTGCCGCTAATATGGTCATAAATAATTGATTGTGGAGCTTGTTCACGAGTTTGAGCCAGGGCTACTCTCTCAAAATTTCCTGGACCACCTGGTGGCAACTTAGCCTCAAAGAGTCATCGAAAGGAATTTAAGCTACGACGGTGATCAGACCACCGATGATCATTTCAAAGCATAGGTTTGTTTGTAACAGATAGAAAGAAACGAGTTTATTAAATACAAAAGGACAAGAGAGTTATAAATGTTAAGTTTACAGGGTAGGCAATAAAAGAAGAGAAAACAAAATTAGCTTATGAAATAAAGTCATCATTTCCCTTTTTATTAGAAGTAATTTCCCTTTTGTACTAGTTAAATGGCTTATAATGGACACATTATGCAATGTTTAATGAAAATTAAAGTAATTTGTTTCATTTCATTTAAGCACAAAAATGCATATACACTTCACTTCTAGTAGATCTCATGTTACTAGTTGGCTTGCCCTTGTAAGTTTTTTGACTAATCATTTTGCGCCTCTGTCTCCTCTTTTATATGTCCCTAACTTTTGCATGGACTGCCTCTTTTGAGGTTTTTAGTCCAACAGGACTTTTTTTTTTCTTTTTAGTCTCTAACTTTTGTCTAAACAACCTCTTTTTGAGGTTTTCTCCCTAGCGAGACTTTTTACAAAAAGTATTTCTTGAGCTTGTCTAAGTTGATGGGATCTTTGAACTCATTTCCCTCTATGTGACAGAATGGCAGCACCTTTCAAAAATAACTTCTTTACCAGATATGGTCCCTCCCAGTTGGGCTTAAACTTCCCTCGAGGATCGATCATGATTGACCTTATAAGTTTCAATAGCAAATCCCCTTCTCGAATCTTGCCTGGCTTGATTTTCTTATTGTAGGCACGGGTTATTCTTTTTTGATACAACTGAGAATGATACATGGCCTTCATCCTCTTTTCATCCAACAATGTCAACTGAGCCAACCGACTTTCGACCCATTGATACTCAGAGAGTTTAGATTCCAAAAGGACTCTTAATGACCTTATCTCAACCTCTACTAGTAAGATAACCTCACACCCATAAACCAAAGTGTATAGAGTGGCTCCTGTCGAAGTTCTAGCAGTAGTTTGGTACCCTCACAATGTGAATTGTAAGTAATCGGCCCAATCTCTGTAATTTTCCAATGTCTTGGCCAATATCTTTCTTACATTCTTATTTACTGCTTCCACCGCCCCATTTACCTGTGGCCTATACGGAGATGACCTGTGGTGCTCAGTCTTATAATCTTTCAATAATGTGGTCGTTTATGCCCGAAATTGAACACCATTGTCTGTAACTATGTGATACGGCAATCTGTACCTATAAATTATATTCTTTTCAATGAACTTCGACATCTGCTTTGACCCCACGGTAGCATAGGATTTAGCCTCAACCCATTTAGAGAAATAATTGATAGCCACAATGATATACCGATGGCCATTAGTTGCTTTTGGCCTCACCTCCCCTATGATATCAATCCCCTATATAGCAAACGGCTAAGGAGAAGTCATTCCTTGAAGCTCCATAGACGGTAGGTGGCTAACATCACCATATGCTTGGCAATTGTGACATTTCTTCATAAATCCAACACAATCTGCTTCTATGGTGAGCCAAAAGTACCCCTAGCGGGCTATTTTCTTTGCCAAGACAGTCCCATTCATGTGTGGGCCACACACCCTTTCATGAATTGCTTCCATAAGCTTTCGACCTTCATCTTTATCAACGCACCTGAGGTGTACCTCGGCTGGCATTCTTTTGTATAACATCCCATTGTGGCTTATGAACTATCGAGACAACATTTATAGGGATATCCTTTCTTTCTTATCAGCGTCATCTAGAAATTGCCCAATTTCTAGATACCTTTGTAAATCATAGAACCAATGTTTCTCAGTGGCGTCAACTGGTGTTACTCTCAACTCTTCGTAACAGGGGGCTTGAGACTTTGTGAGAATTAAGGGTCTGGCCTCTGGTTGTTTCCCACTTTCCCACATGGAGGCTAGTATGGCTAGGGCGTTAGCTACTTGGTTTCCTTCCCTTGGTAAATGGACAAATTTACACTGAGTGAAGGAGCACAGGATGGTGGTCAAGTAATCCCAATACAACCGTAATCTGTCTTCTTTTATCTCCCATTCTTTGATGGCTTGTTTTATAACTATCATGGAATCCCCATAGACAGTAACATTTTCTACCCCCGCGCTACGTAATGCTTCTAAACCAAAGATGCAAGCTTCATATTCTGCTTGGTTATTGGTTGCTTCAAACTCAAGTCTTCTTGCCATCGAGATCATTTCTCCTTTTGGCGTAACCAAGATTACCCCTATTCCAGCCCCTTTGTTATTGACAGCTCCATTAAAGTACATCTCCCAGCCTTGTATCTCTATCACCCTTAGATGCTCGTCGAGGAACTCTAACTTCTATTCTTCATCATCATCCATCGGGCTTTGTGCCAAGAAGTCTACTACTGCTCTTCCTTTCACTGTCTTTTTAGCCATATACTCTATGTTAAATTCTGTGAGCAAAATGAGCCACCTAGCTAATTTTCCTGTAAGAGACGGGTTCTGTTGGAGGTACCTGAAGGGATTATGTATAGAAACTGCCTACACTTTGTAAGATTGGAAGTAGTGTCAGAGTTTTTTTGTTGCCCAAATCATTGCTAAACAAGTTTTCTCCACTAAACTATAAGTAGCTTTATAGGGCAGAAGCTTCTTACTCAGGTAATATACAACATGTTCAACCTTCGTTTCACTTTCCTATGCTAACATTGCCCCTATTGCATCCTTTTCAATTGCCAGATACAGGATCAAGGCTTTACCCGGTCTCAATGGCTGTAAGACAGGGGGATTTATAAGATAATCCTTGATAGTTTCAAAAGCTTGTTGACGTCTTTCATCTCACACAATAGGTTGGTCTTTCTTTAGAAGCTTAAAGATAGGATTACAGATGGCTGTTAACTTGGCTATAAACTTGCTAATATACTATAAACGCCCCAGAAACCCTTAGACCTCTTTTTCATTCTTCGGTGCTGGCATATCCCTGATTACTTTGATCTTATCTGGGTTGACCTCTATTCCTTTTTGGCTGATAATTTGTCCTAACAGTTTTCCAGATGTAATCCCAAAAACACACTTCTTCGGATTCAGTCTAAGATTATACTTTTTTGCTCTAGCCAAAAACTTGTCTAGTGCTTCAAAATGCCCTTCCCTGGTTGCAGACTTCACCATCATATCATCTATATACACTTCCACCTCTTTATGGATCATGTCATGCAGCAAGGTAGACGCCATCCTTTGATAAGTGGCCCCTACATTCTTCAACTTGAAGAGCATCACTTGGTAACAGTACATGCCCTACTCAGTGATGAATGATGTCTTCAACTTATTTACTATTGCCATCATGATATGATTGTATCCCGAAAATCCATCCATAAAAGAGTACATTGCATTAGAAGTTGCACTATCAATTAGTGTATTGATATACGATAGTGGAAAGTCATCCTTGGGGCAGGCTTTATTTAAATCTCGGTAGTCCACACACATTCTGACCCTTCCATCCTTCTTAGGAACTGGAACTATATTTGCTAGCCATTGAGTTTCCTCTACCACTTCTAAGAACTTTACCTTCAGCTACTTTTCAACTTCTTCTTTAACCAAAAGATCCCATTCTGGCCTTAACCTCTTTTACTTCTGCTTTATTAGCGCTATGTAAGGATATGTGGGGATCCTGTGTTCTAAGATTTCCCTATCGATTTCAGGCATGTCTTCATAACCCCAAGCAAATACTTTCTATCTTTTTTTTTAAGATTTCTTCCATTTTTCCTCTCTCACCATGAGTTAAACTAGAAGCAAACAATATTTTTAGGGTTATCGTTTGTGCCCAAATTAAATGATTCAGTTTGTGTGGAATTAATGTCAAATATATGCATGAAATGATCATCATAGATAGAATAACCATTAGGAAACACCTCACATAAATAAGCAAATTCAGATTTCATTGCATTCACTTTTGAAAAGAAAAGATCGTCAGTTTCAAACAGAGAAGCAAGAAAAACATCAAAGTCATTATAAAAGGTATCTATGATAGAATTGAGGATGTAGGTCTCAAAATCGAATTCCTTACTTTGATCATCAATGCCTTTCTACTCCGAAGTAGCTTCATCTTCTTTAAACTCCTTTTCAACCTGTACTAGTTCCTCAGTAGGGGCCTTTTCAATAGTAACTCCCCTGATTTTGTTTATAAATTCAGCAAAAATCTCAAACCCCAGGATAACTTCCCCAGCCATTAGGAGAGGTTATGGAGTCCCGTTGTATGGGTGCCCAGTGCCTTCCTTTACAAAGATTTACCATAGAGTCTTCTTTTTAGCCACGGTTTCTTTCTCTTTTTCTTCAGACCGATTCGACATACCCATCTCTTTCCTAGCTTTGTCAACCTTTTTGAACCCTAACCCGTGCTTCAAAATAAATACTTTATTTCCCACAAACTCTGAAGGTCCGCTCTGATTCTTCCTCAATCCCATACCGGGCAAAAATTTCATATTGCGCATCATTCTCATAACCTTTTCATCCATCTCATCCTCATAGATTACACATACTTCAAAACTATGGCTAAGGGAAATCTCATTCAACTTCAGTGTGGCTATGGCGACTTTAGTTTCAATTGAGATGGTGATAACTCTTCCTTCATATGGAAACTTAATCTTTTAATGAACAGTAGATGGAACGCCACCCAGAGGGTGAAACCATGGCCTCCCTAATAAAATGGTAAATGTTACCAGGATATTAATCACATGCAAGTCAACCCAGACTTCTATAGGCCCTATTTTAATTAATTCCCTGAAATTTCCCTCCACATATCTCTTGGTGTCATCATAAGCCTTGATAACTACCTCAGAAGGCTTTAGGTTGCCTACCTTCAACCCTAGCTTCGGCAGAATCTTCAGTGGATACACATTGATGGCAGAACCGTTATCAACCATCACACAGCAAGTCATCTTCCCTTTTACCTTGGCTTTAATAAATAGAGCTTTGTGGTGATCTCTCCCTTTCAGAGGCAAATCATCATTGGGAAATGTTATCATTCCTTTAGAAGTTTCCATTAGTGACTGGACCATCTATTCTGGAGTGGAATTAGTGGAAATCTTTCTCTGGTCTAGTGCTAGGACCAGGGCTTCCATATGATCCCTGGAATGCATGAGTAACTCCCAAACATTGGCAATGGTCTCTTTGCTTTGTTCTACCTCATTTCCCTTTACTGCACATTCTGTCTTTTTCGGTTCAGACCTGATAACCCCAGGTTCCCCTTTCTTTTCTTCGACTTTCCTCATAGGCTAACTTGGCTTACTCCCCTCGTTGCTCCATAGGTCATCTCATTCTCTGCTTTTATAATTGGAACTCCATATGTCCAAGACTTGTACTTGTAACTCCGTGGGTTGTTTGCTTGGTTTTAGGTTTTTAGGTTTAGTTTATTGAGAACTGTAAGAGACATCAATGAAGGAGTTTAGGACTTGCTCTTCTATTAGGCCAGAGTTGACTATCAGAATGGGTGGGTTAGGAGGTGGTACATTTCGGTAATTGGGTAATGGGTTGGTTTGGGTGTTTGGTTTTCTGTTTTCTAGGTTGGTAATTTTGCCTAAGTTTATTAAATCTTGGATTTCATGCTTTAACCGGGCACAACTGTCTGTGTCATGCCCGATGGTCTGATGAAATTTACAGAAAAGCTTTGGGTTGGCTCCAGGTAAAGGTCGTAGCAGGTTCTTCTCAATAAGCTTATCGAGGACTTTGGATATAGGACATCCCAAATTTAAAAATCTTTGAGGCTGTCTAACTGCACTGACTTGTACATTACTACTCAATGGTCAAACAATATGAATTTGAACGTTACTGCTTGAGCTTGCCCCCTCTTTGCCCCCATATCCTCTTCTTAAAAATTTCTTCTCTTGAGCCAAATCTGTATAATTCTTCAAAATTCCTGATCCCCAGATCCCTCAATTTCCTAGACAATGTAGGAACACACACTTTTATTTCCAGGACCAACTGGTCAGACTCAACAAGCCTATGCCTCATCAAGGATAGCTTTTCCCTCCAACGAGTCAGGTAATCAGCAAAAGGCTCATTAAAGTTCTGTTTGGTATTCTGTAGATCTCTCAAGGACACCTCTAGTTGAACATTAATACCATATTTCTTGACAAAAGCAGCATATAATTCTTTCCAATCTGACTAAACATGCGGTTCCAAGGTGTAATACCAACGAATCGGCACTCCTTCCAATGAAATCGGGAACTGCTTGACAATTTGGCTCTCAGTTAGCTCAGTAGCCTTCATGTATGTTACATATTGCTTTAAATGCAAATGGGGATCCTCGGCACCAGTATACTTCTTCATGTTTAGGAATTTAAACTTACGAGGTAGAGGTTCATCACCTTTTTCCAGATTCAGATCATTATCTAGAGGAGCGACCATACCCTTCTCCTTCATCATCACCTGCATCTGATTCATCACTCTGGTCATATTCTTAGCCCACTCGGTTTGACCTACATCCTCAGCTGGGATGACATTTCTTTGATTCACCGGATTGGCCAACATTGTCATATCATCTTCTTCCCTTCCTCTAATCGGTATTTCCTCATCGAGATCCATCGGATCGATTGGTGGTACATTGGGTGGCTGTATTGGCTGGCTCTCTCTGATAAGCTTAGTAATCTCCCCTATCATTTCTCTTATCATAGCCCGGGTTTCTGTCATTACTTCTTCTTTCAACCGTGCCCCAAATGCTTCTGGATCGAATCCTCCTGCCATCCCTATTTCTGAATTTCTGACCAAACGACTTGAGCTCGCTTGGACCCACCTTGCTAAGCTTGAAGGATCTATAGTGTTGCAAAATAGTAGGTTAGAATGATGCATGACATGTATGCATGTAAGTCCATTTTATTTAGAAATTTGAGATATAAAAGGTCAAACATAAAAGATATACAAGATCAAAGCATGGAACTTAAATATGCAAACTTCCGCCCTTATTCCTCCTACACACGTATTCAATGACGAGTATCTTGTCCTAGGATTTTGGGCCTAGGTTTTAATTATCAATGGGAGATAATAAAACTGACGTATGCAAGAAAAATCTTAAAATGATTCAGACAAGTAATGGTTCCTTTAAATAAAGCCCGAGTCCACTTTCTATGAGCCAAGATCCTTAGCACCATAAACTTACTTGTCAAGGCCCACTTGAAATGGGTCATGAATAGGCATGAGAGGCCTTTATTGACTAGCTAGTTCATAATGGGCTTTGGTTGGACGTGAGGGCCCATTTTATTTTGGATTGCTTATTGATGGGCTCGAGATTTATTTTAAGGTTCCATTATATGGCATAACACACATGCAAATGGAAAAATTCCTAAGGATAGTTGCTAGGTCATTACATGGGCTTGAGTTTTGGGTAAAAAGGCTTCGGCTCCCACAATGATATACATCCATATATGTCTCCCCACTCAAGGGTCAAACAATGCAGATTAGTACATGTCGTGAGTGACAATAATCAAATATTCCACCACCAGGTTTGAGTGAAACATAGGTAGCGAAGTACTAACTATTGTCGGGTTAATTTGGGACTTAAGTGCTCATTGTGTGCAAAATGTGTAGTGAATGCATGAATGTAAGAAGAAATAAGAGAATAATTAATGATGATAAAACATAAAACACTGGAATCAGTTTCTCTATCCCCAGTGGAGTTGCCACTGTAGGTGGCGGGGTTTAGTGTGAGCCCAAGTGTTTAGCGACCATGGCACTGTGTGGGCTCAAGGCCCATTAGGAAATACGACATAGGTCTTGGGCCTATTCGGAGATGGAGTCGCCATCCGGAGAAAAGTCGGGACACATTGTACAATAATTAGATCCCACAAAGGTTCCTAGAAGCCGTCATCAGAGATCGGGCTTGGAAACTGGGTATGAGCGTTTGAATACTCACCCAACATTACGGTTGGCCTCCATTTATGTTTTGCATTTTATTACCATTTAATTATTTGATTATTTCCTCATTTACTACATGTAATAAAATTGCCTTCGGATAATTATCAAGTTTTATAATCAAGTCCGAGTTTGCACATTAGTCCAGTTTTATGCTTTTAAGTCCCAATGTTCAACAAAAATAAAATAAATAATAATTACAACCATACATTCAGAAATGAAAGGGGGGAAGGGATTAAGGATTACAATGCTTTTTAGCTAAATAAATGAATAATATACAGAAAATAAACCAAACATATACAAAAAAAAAACCAATAAAATAACATAAAAGCGACAATGTACAAGGGAATAACTAGCAAAAGTGACTACTCGATGACAGAAATCATCAAGTAATTCCTGCAAATAACACATACTTTGTCCTTCTTTTCAAGAAAAAAAGAAATAACATATAATGATACTTACAAAAAGGCTCTATAAAAAAGGGTTTTCACATTATAAACTAAAGAAAGTATCAAACAATCAAGATTAAACATCATCATGCACTGATACGGACATGTTTAAGGCCAAAAGAGGACATATCAAAGCAGACGTCATGACAAACATTAATAAAAAATCAAATAGAAAGCAAGCTAATTCTGTCAATGTGGTGATTGCCTCATTAATGAGGCAATCGCTTCATTGAGATGAGGCGACACCTTATCAATAGAGGCTCCTTAATACTCCAGAGGCAAAAAAAACATATAAACAAAAGGGGAAAGAAACTTCATAGGGGCTTGTCAATGGGGCAATCGCCTCATTGACAAAAGGCGGTGCCTCTGTGAAGAGGCATCGCCTAGTCAGAAGGCTGAAACCAACTCTCACACACTTAAACTTATACTCTAAGTAACAAAATATGCATATACACACTCTATAATCATCAAACTACAACTACATGCAAAAGTGTTCAAAGATCACATTAATGGAGTGGGATATTGAGCAAGATAAACTGTAAATACCTAAATATACTGATGGCTTAATTACACATAAGTAAGGACACACAAAATGATGAACATGTCAAGTATAAGTGCAGGTTTTATACCAAAATGAGAGGTCTGCAGAGATGTTTTGATTGAGATCCTTGCTAAGATGTGATCTCTACCTTTGACACAAGCTTTTTCCTTCTTCTCTTGGAAAATAGTGGACCTCCTTGCTTCAATCTCCCTCCTTTCTCAAGGACCTTTTTTTTTTTTCACGACCCAAAACAGGGGTCATGATCGGTGCTAGGGAACGGAAATTCTTTCGAATCGGGAACCCGTAGCAAGCCTAAAATAAAATAAAACATGAAATAATAATAATAACAACACTATTAAGTAAAATATTATGCAGCGGAAATAAAATCATAAATGTCAAATAATAATTCTGTCAAACGAAATTAAATCGAATTCCCATATCATATATAAATAAATCCTTTAATACAAGTTTCAGTTCAAATTCTTAAAATACATAACTCACAAATATAATACATAAAACCCATAATTTATCTACAACTACTACAGTGTCTAGATTATAAAAATAAAACTCAAGTGAGCAGTTTACATAAAGAAGCCGGGGCGAAAGAAATCCGGCGTATAGGCCTGCTACTGAGGTCTGAAGACGATGACTCTCCTGAAAAATAGTCAACAGAGGGGAGTCAGACCTCACTGAGTGAATTACTATAATATATATATATGCATACTAAATGACAATGCATACAGTCAACAATATATATATATATATATAATATTTATGTATACAAGCAACTACACATAGATGCAATAAAATCATTTTTATATATTTTGTTTGAAAACCATTGGTTATGAAGGATTAAATAGAACCCTAGAAAATCGCAACCTCAAAACAGTGTTAGACAACACTCTAGCCATACAGGCTCACTTATTCCAAATATATTCACTTATTCCATTTAGACAGTAGACTGGCCCCGAGACACTAAGTCGATCGAGCTCCAGCAGTCTGACTGTTAGTGTGATTGGCCCCGAGACACTTGGTCAACCGAGCTCCAATAATCACACTCCCAAATCCTTTCTCACACATCAAATAATCAAATCCAATCAATATCCTCAAACAGGTTAGTAATATAGCCTAAATGCTATAAGCGTACCGGTACGTACTCGGTCCTAGTGCTGCCCACTAGGTAGCACGTTCTATTGATATCCTTCATTAAAACATAAAACATACATTCATAAAAATAAATGATGCATGAACTTAAATAAAATAGCAACATAAACCATATATATACTTGACATATACCAAAAGTAAACCAGGTATATTTCGAGTATATATACGTCAAATAAATCCAATATAATCGTAAAATAAACTAAATATATATTTAAAAACATTTTAAATATAAATGTTTAATAAAACATGCATATAATTTAAGATATACCAAAATAAACCAAAGATAAACCAAAAATAAACTAAAAATAAACTTAAATACCAACTGAATTATTTATGCATATTTAATCAAAATAACACATACATTTCTAAATCATGCACCCTAAAGCACATATATATAGAATAGTAACTCACACTTAGTGCGCTCCTCGAGATGGGTCCGATAGGCTTGGTCCATTGGGCCTCGGTCTCGACGCAACTAAACATACAAAAATAACAGACAACAGAATAAACCTAACAGAAAATCCTAAAAACTCAATCTAGAATATTGGACACAGAATCAAAATTAGGGTTTGACCGGACATCACATTTTACGAGAATCCTACCGAAATCCGACAGAACCTCCCCTGTAAAACGGACATCTCTCTACTCAAAGAGTAGAGCCGGCCCTATAAAGAAACACACTTCGAAAAATAGATACAGAATCCCAATCACAATCCCTCGGTCGGACTCCAAATTACAGTTTACCGACCGAGGTTCACAATTCACAAAATAATACAGAAATACCGAAAATACCCTTATATCATAAAAATAATTTAATAAGTAGAAATTACGTAATTAACCCTAAAACACAATAAAAACAGATAAAAACTCATTTTATTTAGAAAAATCGTATATTATATATATAATTGAAAATAATTCACGAAAAATAGTTTTAATTAATTAAAAATACTAAATAATTTGTAAAAATCATTTTTATACCTTAAATAACTATTAAAACCAATTTAATTACATTTTTAGTCAATTTAGGGTAAAATTACCAAAATACCCCTATATATATAAATATACTAAAATTACTCCAAAAATTCACCAAAAATAATATAATTGAAAAAAATTAATTTTCTCAACATATTTATCAATAATATCAATAATTAAACTCAATTAACTAATTAATTTCAATTAAGAACACAATTAACCCTATTTTTCAAAAATTACATAAACTAATTAAATTCAAAATAAATACATAGAAATTCATAAAAATTCCAAATAAATTTCTATAATTCATTTAAACACCTATAATTATCATAAAACACAATTTCATAATTTATTTAATTAATTTTTGAAAATTAGAAAATAATAATAAAATATTAAAAAATACCCAAAAATCAAAATAATTTTCAAAAATTCTACAAAAATTCACACATGTAGATTAAGCTAAGGGAACAACATTTTTGAAGGAATTTTTCATGAATCAATCAATTCGAAGTTCAAAAAAATCAAGAACCCTAAAATGGCCGAATTGCAAAATCAAAACCTAAGAAAATCTAGACCATTTTAAGTGAAACAAAGCTTAGAATCACACTCATCGAAGCTCAAGGAGAAGAAAGAGACCGGCGGTGTCGAAAATGGTGGTTGGAAACGCCGTGAACGACGATGAGAATGAATTTTAGCTTTCCGGTAATATCGAGCTCCTCCGACGCCGAAAATGGACTCTGCTGGCGTCGAAACAGCTGGAGGAAGGAGGTGGCACGCCTGGAGGCACACCGATGGTGAGAAAATGGGATGGCAGATGGTGGAACGACGATGGAGGCGATCGGGGATGAAGAAGGAGGATGAATGACACACTTGTAAATAACTCAAACTTTATATTTTTGTTTAATATTAAATGTATATGTATATATATATACTTTTACACTATATATTAAAATAATATAAACTCACACACATTAATTATACACCACACACATATAATTTAATATATTAAATAATTTATACACTAAAAATAATTAATTAAATAATATTAAAACTAATTGATAAATGAGAAAATAAAATAAAATAAATATTAGGAAAATTAATTAAACCCTAGTTAAATAAATAAATATACATATATACGTTATTTAGTACTTTAAAAGTACATAAGAGTTCATGCAAATATGGAAATCTATTTAAAATAATTAATAATAAATAATTTACGTGTCAATTTCCCCGGAAATACAAGTTCCGAGAAAATTTTACGTAAAGTGCTTAAAATAAAATAATATAATAAGCTTTAATTAAATAACAAACTCATAAAACATCAATATTATATACAAAAATTATTAACACTGTATATCCCAATGCAGTATTAAAATATTTAAAAACTCGGGATATTACATTTTTTTTTCTTCTCTTTGTGTTTTTCTTTCTTCTTTAGAGCTCCCCCTTCTTTTTTCACCAACCTTCCCTTCTCTTTTTTCTCTTTTATTCTTTAGCTTTCCTATGCCCCTAAGCCTTCTAGCCCATTATGAGTTTTCATAGTATTTTTTCCTTCTCAAAAAATCTTTTTCTCACGCAAGAAGCAAGTTTGGAGAGTGGGGCTCGCACCACTTGATCGTCATGATTACAGCTGCATTAAATGCAGCTGCAAGTGGGCTGCCATAGAGGCGGTGCCTCATCGATGGGGCGATCGCCTCCCCCTTTGCCCCGAGCCTACTTGGGCCAGGCAGGCTCGGGCCAAATTTGGATAGTTGGGCTCGGTTTTGGGTTTTTCAAGCTTTGGGTTTTCAAGTCTACTTTCCACTAGAGATTCAGGTTTCATTCTCATGTCCAAGTTTTTCATTCTCATCATTGGGCTTGACAACAGACCAGTCAAACTGAGCAACTCTAATTTGTCCCCTAACACGGGCCGATCGAATCGGACGTCTACAATCTCTCATTAAAAAAATTGACATATTTATTAAAAAAATTAAGTAGAATACAAAGGAGTTCTTATACTATAGTAAATATATATATATATATATATATATATATATATATATATATATATATATATATATATTAATTAATTAATTAATTAATTAATATTGGTGTTATTTGATACGATGATCAACTCATAAATAGTTTAAATGGTAAAAAATATAAATATATTTATCGAATTTTCACTCACCCCTGTCTTTATATTGTTGAAATTTAACCATATATATCATATATATATATATTAAATGTTGAACCAAAAGTTATTAAGGTAAAAATTTGACAAGTATTTACCTTTATATTTAAATATTCATAATGTGTTAGATTATTAAAAATAAAATATTTTTAATAGTTACTTAGTATTATTTTTTTTAACTAAAATACTATTATACATATTTTAATACTACTCAAATTTTAAAATTATTTATATATTATATATTTTTCTAACTTAAATCATTTAAAATATTTTTTTAAACCACTAAAAAAAATTAGAATAATTACTTAATATTATTTTTAACACTATTATACATACTTCAATACTAATCTAATAATTATAAAAATAAATTTTATTAATCTAATAATTTTAAAAATAAATCTTATTATAATTAAAAATTAAAAAAAATTAATGGGATTTATTTTATTTTAATTTTTTAATTATTATTTCATTCAAATTATGTATATAATCCACTAGTTTAATTTAATTGCTAAAAAAAGTCCACTACCGACATCCTATCTTATCAGGGATCAATCACACTCCTCCCTCGCCTTTACTATTGGCAAAATAAATAAATAAATAATGTATGATATTTTGTAGCATCTTAAAATAAATAAAAAATGGAGGCGGCTGTAGTCGCACAAAGAAGACATTCTAGAAAACGAAAGGAGCTCGAATGAATTATTAATATATGTATGCAAATATTTTCTTGCGTACCAAGATTATTACTATCATCTAAAACACTGCACAACACAACACAACACAACCCAAGTGGAGGAAATGGTGGCAGGCAGCCATTCTTCAAACTGAGATTTCTTTATATCTATTTTCCCCAAAAAATTGTTTCTTTATTTAAAGAATCTCTCATCTGACCCACAACCAATTTACTATTCATCATTGTTGCCTGACATTCTTCGGTTTCCCGTGTTTCTTTTAATTTCTTGAATTTTTTTTTCTTTGTTTTAGCAAAATCATGTCTCAATCTAATTCACAGTCACAGTCACAGCCTCAGCCTCAGCCTCAGCCTCAGACCACTTGGGAAGCTGATAAAATGTGAAAACTGGCTCTGTTTTTTTTTTTTTTGCATTATTTGAAGTTTTTGATTTCTGGGTTTTGTGCATTTTAGTTTTTTGTGTTAGGGTTTTTTTGGTGGTTAGTGTTCTGCAAATGGTTTCTTGTAGTGTTATGCTTTTATTTAACATTTTTCATTGTTGAGCTTTTTTCCCTTTGTTTCTTTCTTCTTTCAGCAGTGTTCCCTTTTTTCTTGGGCTTGGTTTGTTGGGTGTTTTTTAATACAAAAATGGGATTTTGAATAGAAATTCTTATGCCTTTTGTTTTGCTGGCTCAGTTCTTGTTTAGGGTTTTGCAGTTTTGCTTTCTTGCTATTAGAGTCTATGGATTCTATGACAAGATTGAACTTTATCGCTTTGGAGTTTATTTTGCTTGCATATTTTACATTTTGATTTTTTGTTTCATTTATTTGCTACTTACATCGTCATTGTTTCTATAATTGGTTTCTGAGATAATGGTTTTATTTAATTTTTCTGTTCCCAATTTCTAGCTCCCTCTCTCAATTAAAGCAAGTTGCTTTTTTAAAAATGAAATTTCTTTTACAAGATTTTTTTTTTACATTTTTTAGATGTTTCACCATGTGAGATTGAACGTTGAATTTTTTTAATTTCTAAGGATATGTTTGGTTAAATTCCATAAAAGAATTCATAAGCGTTTCTTTAGTGTCAAATGGTCTGTTTAGGGAGTAGAGTTTCTATTTTAGTGTTCTAAGCTATTTAGAAGATGAAATTGTGATGTATTGAGTTTTGTAAACAATAACCAACTTTAGAGTTTTTCCAAACATCTATCTACAGTCTGCAGTTGAGGTTTTTTGGTCTTTGCTTATGATATCTGACTAGTATTCTGTTTTTATTTTTTCGTGCAATAGGTTGGATGTTTACATATATGATTATCTCATGAAAAAAAAACTGCATACTGCTGCAAAGGCATTTCAGGCTGAAGGAAAAGTGTCGACCGATCCTGTTGGTAAGACTCTTGGACGGAAAGAGAGAGGCTAGGCAACCGAAAAAATCAATAGAGACACCATAAGTTTTGCACTTTCATTCACCTTGTAATTTGAACAGTATTGATCATTCATTTACTGTCATTCCAGCTATTGATGCACCTGGTGGTTTTCTGTTTGAATGGTGGTCTGTCTTTTGGGACATTTTTATCTCTAGGACAAATGAGAAGCACTCGGAAGCAGCTGCGTCTTATATTGAGGTATATTTATTTATTTTAAATTATTGATACTTGAACTCAGTCAGTAGTCTTAACTTAGTTAACCTGCTGTAAATTACCTGTTTTAATTGTCCATTTCTTCCTAAAGTGTTGCATGTCGACCAAATTGAAGTACTGTGCTTTCTGTTTACATATTATGTATCTAATCTTCATAAGGGTGCTCTATGACTAGTTTATTGTTGGTACATTTCTCTTCTGGAGCTGTCTCTTAGGCAATTTTGCAGTTTTCTCTCTAAATGGATCTGTCCCAGTTCCTACTGATCCCATCCCCTGTAAAATGGGGAAAAGAACATCTTGAGGCAGTTGTGTCCGCATGTTGACTTTGTAAATTTTTCTGCATGTTTATATTACTGGAAGTTATTTTACTTTAGTGTTAAGAGGCTTAGATGAATTTCCTTTTTAACAGTTTGCTCCACACTTTCTGGATGAGCATAAGTAGCTCTTGAATGATGAATAAAGATAAATCACTCTGTCCCACTAGCATTTCCTCCACTATTGTGGTATAATTTCTATGTTGGGAATATAGTTTTGAAGCTTAGATATCAAAGTATTTGAAAATGATAGACTCAAGTGGTCAAGGCAAGGGAAATGCAGCAGCAGCAGCAGCAGCAGCAGCAGCATCCGAAACCTCAGCAAATGCAGATGCAACAGCAACTGTTACTACAGAGGCATGCTCAGCAGCAGCAGCAGCGGCAGCAACAGCAACAGCAACGAAGAGATGGTAACCAGCATCCTAGTGGAACTGCTAGTGGTGATATCACAAGACATAACTCTGCAGCTGCAAATTCTTTGGCAACAAAAATGTACGAGGATAGACTAAAGCTTCCACTTCAGAGGGATTCCTTGGATGATGTGGCTATGAAGGTGCTCATTTAGTATGCCATTTAACAATGACTTGTTCATCCTTGCTGTTCTAACATGAGGTTGACTTGCAGCCAAGGTTAAATGATAATATGGGCCAACTTCTGGATCCAAATCATGTCTCATTGTTGAAAGCAGCTGCACTGGGTGGCCAGCCTCCAGGGTAATTTTTCACATGATATTGATTTTATTGCAGTGTTTATGTCATCTCTTATGTTTATGTAGTAGCCAATATTTCTGTTATTTATTTGTTAATTTTTTTTGGCAAACACTTCATAGCACACCTGGAGGCTCAGCAAATTTGCAGCAGGCTCAAAACCGCAGTCAGCAACTTCCTGTATCTACTCAGGTAATATGCTAGGTTTTTACATGCATTTTGACCTATAATGCTCCAGTAGTTGTTAATTTTATCTGGGAAAACTATTCTGCAACAGGATTTGAAGAATGAGATTAATGCAATGATAAGTCCCAGGAATGCTGGTGCAGAAGGATCAGTGGTTGGAGTTCATGGTAGTGATTTAATTTTTCTTTATTATTTTAAATTTAATTTTTATTCTGCTATCTGTACGGTCACATTATCTTTAATATTAAAAAACTAAGCACTAAAACGTCTAAACTAGCAAACCTCCTTCACTGTTGCCATGCCTATGATATGTTTTAGGAGTTTATGATCATTGTTTGGTGCTGTTGGAGTAAGAAAATTACATGATTGATCACTGGGACCTGTGAGGATGCTGCATTGGAGTTAATTTGAATTGCATGCAAAACATTTATAATTACAAGACTAAATTCTCAACAGGATGACTGACAAGTTCATACACAAATACACAGGCACACTCACATTTATGTGTTAAAATAAAGTAGTTTGAGATTCCGAAATGAATCTCATCTTTATCTGAGTTTTAGTAGTGAAACATATGAAAGATGGATGATAAGCATCTTTAAGTTCTGTTGGAACAAATGTGTTGAAGAATCATGTATGAACATGTCCTTGACAAAAAGGAAGGAAAAAAAGATGCATATATAAATCAAATCCCTTGTAAATTCTGTAGTTCTTTGGGTATTCATTGTTTTGAGCTGAGATTGGTGCTAGTAACTGCCATCGACTCTAAAACCACGAGGGCAAATTGATTTGAAAAATTATGTCTCATCTCTAATGCATAAAATGCACAAATATTGGTAGAACATTCATAAGACTAGAAACAATGTTAAAATTAGCTCATGTTAGAATATCCTTATGACGGAATTTTGATTGGTTATGACATTATTGAGATTTAACTGCAATCATATTTGTTGGAAAATATATCCCACATTGGAAAGGTGTAAAGCAATAAAGTGGTTTATAAGTGGTATAGATTGGACTTTAGCACAAGCCAATTGGTTTCGTTGTTACATGAGTTCAACCCCATTTATAAGTCCAAATGTGTGTACGTGGGCCAATACTCTCGAGGACCATGGACTTATTAACATGGTATTAGAGCGGTGATTCTAGGCTTGTGTTTAGGAACTAGAGTTGGGTGCAGTCAAGTGGTGTAGATTAGACCTCGACACAAGCCAATTAGTTTTATATTACATGGGTTCAACCCCATTTATAAGTCTAGACGTGTGCGTGTGGGCCAACACTGTCAAGGATCATGAACTTGTTAACAATATTCTTCTATAATTGAAAAATTATATTAATGTTGAGAAATGTTATGATGGAACTTTTTTATTGCTTGTTTTGGTAGATCCTTCAAGTGTAATCATCTTTTTAAACCACATGTTAAACATTATTAAGCATCATGTTTGATGCCTGCTTTCAGAGTACAAGAAATAAGAAGGGGCAAATAGCTATTTATTTTAGTAATTGGGTGGAACTAACATCTTGCTTATGTCGTCATAGGACCAAATCAAGGGGGAAGCAACTTAACTTTGAAAGGATGGCCTTTGACAGTAAGTTTTGCTTGATATCATTCTTGATATGGCTTGCTCAAAAAACAGAACATGTAGAATAAGAAATTTACACTATTTGTGTAATGAGATGTGAAATCTTATACTAGGTGAGGCATTAATTTATGACTTAGAATAGTCCGATCTAACCTGGGCATTTTGTCAGGGAGTAGATCAGCTTGGGCTTCTTCAGCATCAAAGATTGATGCAATCTCCACAGCCACTCAATAAATTGCAGTTACAACAACAATTGATCCTTCAAGCGCAACAAAACTTGGCATCACAATCTGCTAATGATTTCGATCGTAGAAAAATGAGAATGCTTCTTAATAACCAGAATATGGGTCTAGGGAAGGATGGCCACTTACATTCTGGCGACATGCTTGGGAACTTTGCATCACCAATGCAAGTTAGTAGCCCTATGTTGCCACGTGGAGACACAGATCTACTAATTAAGGTATTCTTTCTTTCCCTTATTCTTAATGTTCAGAAGTCTTGTATTGTTTTGGTTTCCCTTTCAATTATCAAATGTCTTAGCTACCTAGTTCATTTTTTTTATGTAGGTGCATGTTTCTCAGTTGCAGCAGCAACAACTGCAGAACAACCAACAGCAGCAGCAGTATGCACAGCATCAACTTGTTAGTCAACAGTCTCAAACTCCAAATCACCAACTTCAGCAACAAGATAAAATAATTGGTTCTGGCAGCATGACAGTGGATGGTAGCATGTCAAACACTTTCCAAGGAAATGATCAGGTTTGCTACCTAGTGGCTTAACCTTTGCAAATTATGTTTATTAGGTAACTGTTATTTCATCAATTTTAGGGCTGGACTAATGAATGAAATGGAACTTTCTCCCTTCCCTTTATCTTTTGCAATATGCTGCTTAGTGATGGTGTTTTCAGCTTGACCCTTGTAGCTGATTGTTTCATCCTTGAATAAGTTCTAAAAAAACTCATGTGACATTGTGTTTTAAATTCTAATACAAGGTTAGTATATCCTAAGTTCTTTCTTTTCTCCTCCTTGTCTCTTCCATTTTTGAAGTTAGTTTGACTATGTATCTTTGTATGTCATGCATGACTACATGTAGATTATCTACAGTTCCTAATCTTGATATATTTTGTATGTGATGTGCGGTTTTTAGAACTTGAATGTCACCATGATCAATCAACCTTATTTCATATTCTTTAATGGCCTTCTGACTGAAATTCTTATTTGTGAAAGACTTCAAAGAGTCAAATTGGGCGGAAGAGAAAACAACCAGTGTCCTCTTCAGGCCCTGCCAATAGCTCAGGGACTGCTAACACTGCAGGACCAACCCCTAGTTCTCCTTCAACACCCTCAACTCACACACCAGGGGATGCTATTTCAATGCCCAATTTGCCACACAATGGTGGTTCCTCTAAGTCTTTGCTTATGTTTGGCTCTGATGGGTTGGGATCCCTGGCATCTGCTTCTAATGAACTTGTAAGAAAATTTGTATTCTTTCTTTTATTTTCATTTGGAACAATTTTGTGCAGGTCATTTTCATTTTTCAATTGACTCATTTTAGTTTCCTAGATGGAGTCTTTTTTTTTTTTTTTTTTTGTGCCTTCTCTTGTTCAACTCTGCAAGCTTGATTACCAAAGGAAGAAATATGCTCTGCATCAGGGGGTAAAAAAGTGCAAAATCTTAATGAAAACAAGATAAATTCATGATCTAAATCTATTTCTCATGGGGTAGTGCTCTGATATGCAAGATGCATTTGTGGAAAAAGAAATATACAAAGAGATCAATGAGGAACTGATGGCAGCAGCTGGTTAGGAAGTTTTATTAGTTAATTGGTTTTTTTATGCAGTAGTTATCTTATTTAGGAAGTTTATTATTTAGGAAGAATCCTATTCTTTTTTTATTTTTTATTTTGATGCAAGGAAGAATCCTCTTAGTAGGAGAATAAGTTAGAAGATTCCTATTTAGTATTTAGGAAGAATCCTATTCTTATTAGGAGAATAAGTTAGCAGTTTCGCATTCTATTTTGGATTCCTAAAGACTCTATTGTACTCAGTCCTATTTAAAGGGCATTACAATGAATAAGAGGGCAGTCAGAATTTTCCTTAATGTCATTGATAGTAAGCTTGTCAGGGGACTGGTTTTCTAACAGCAACCATAGGGACTAAGAAGGGGAAGAACTCTAGTAAAGGGGAAGATGATTTCCCTGAGTCGTCCTGTGACTAGATCCTACTCAAAAACTCATAGTATGCTCTGACAGGAGCAGATTAGTTTATCTGAACTTTTATCTAATTGCTTCTTTGGGATGATTCTGTAAATTGAAAGGCTTTGTGCCATATTAAGATCCTCTTTCATGCTAATTCAGACTGCAGCTATGGTCTAACACCCTGTTATGATATTTTTCTTCTTTGCTTATGTTTGTCAAATGTTGGGAAGACCCATGATTTCGTGTGATTGCCCTGTTTCACCTTAGATAAATTGTGGAATAATCACACAAATCAAAACTGAGCTAGTTAGGTGAGTCACCAACATGACCTCCCAAATGACACTCTTCTCTGAGTCTGGAATAGCCACCTGAGATCATGTTAAGTTGTTCAGTCCTAGGCCTGTTATTGCAATGGTCTGACCTAAGATCAGGTTTAGAATCGGCTCCAATTGCATTCACAGCCATTTGTGGCAGAAACATCATGTGTTGCACTTTTGCCCTTTTCTATTTCATGAATGCATCCTTCAATTTGGAATGTGCATTAGCATACTGCTTTTAAATGTTTGGTAATTCAGTTAATTTATTGCAGGCTGATATGGACCGTTTTGTGGATGATAGAACTCTAGAGGACAATGTAGATTCTTACTTCTCTCATGATCCTGCAGATCCTAGGGATAGGGTTAGTCGGTCTGCAGATGTTTGCAAAGGTACAGTTATACTGGCACAAACCATATTGCCACTCCCAATGACTTGACTGCATGTTGATGAATGATTCTGATCCATTAACTATGTAAATCAACCTCAAGGATTAATATTTTCATTTTAACACAGGCTTGGCAATGACACAGATTGGGCTTCTTCCTTCAAGTATGGGTAAAGTTGAATGTTGTCACTTCTCATCAGATGGAAAATTGCTTGCAACGGGTGGGCATGATAAAAAGGTAATTGCTGGACATAACAACATTCTTGCTTTTTTGTATGAAAGTTTTTCATAAAGCATTCTACATATTACAAAGAAAGGTGAAGGGATTTATATTCAAATGGATGATTAGGAGTGTTTGTCTGTATTTCCCTCGCATCTCGACTGTGGTTTTACCAGCTTAGTATGCTGTGGAGAACTTCACGCTGCATCACATGAAATTCTTCTTTTCTTTCTTTGAATAACTTTTCAGGGCATAACAGACATGTTTACATTTGATGCTTATTGACTGCAGGCTACACTGTGGTGCACAGAGTCTTTTACACTGAAGTCTACACTTGAAGAGCATTCTCAATTTATCACTGATGTTCGTTTCAGCCCAAGCATCTCACGGCTTGCTACATCTTCAGCTGACAAAACTGTCAGGGTCTGGGAAGCTGATAATGTTAGTAACACATGTTCTCTGCTTATAATCAGTTTGCTGTGTATATATATTTTCTGTAACTAGATAGATGTATGATTGTTGATTTACACAATTTACTTGCATCCGTATCATGTAGATGCATTATGCATGGACATCTGAGATGAACCCAGTGCTTATGTGTGTGAATGCATACACATGAAAATGCAGCTAGCTCTCTTCAATTTGGTCAATTAACTGTGACCTTTACGTTTGGCCTTTTATGAATTGTTTTTCAAGTGCATATCTTGAACTTCAATATGAAGGGATATTCAAGTATTAGTAGAGGATTTATTTGAATGGAGATTTAATTACTAATGGGGAATATGGTTGAAAAACATTAGTATAGTTCCTATTGTTTTTCCAAATGATGACCCTGTTGGCCAATTTATGATGAAAATTGATATACTGTAATATGTGAATTTTGATGTAAACTTCTAAATAAAATATGTTATATAGTGGATCCAATTATGCTATGTGGAGAATTATGAGGAGCTAGATTTGATAAGAGCTGAATTATCTAAACTGCTTAGTGGTTTTGGTAAAATGCCCAATTTATATGTTTTCTTTGGTTTGATGCATTATTCCATTTTGCAGCCAGGATACTCACTTCGGACATTTACTGGACATTCTACAACTGTCATGTCGGTGGATTTCCATCCTAGTAAAGAAGATCTCATCTGTTCGTGTGATAATAACAGTGAGATTCGCTGTTGGAGTATTAAGAATGGTAGTTGTGTTGGAGTCTTCAAGGTATAAATTGCAACCTTGTGCATAGGATAAAGAAACTTGTACAGAATCTAATGTCTGGCTATTATAATTATATTTAGTTGCATTGCCACTTATTTCATAATTCCTCAGGGTGGTGCTACCCAGACAAGGTTTCAACCCCATCTTGGAAGGATCCTTGCAGCTGCTGCAGAGAATGTTGTGTCCATACTAGATGTTGAGACCCAAGTGTGCAGGCTTAAATTGCAGGTTGGTTATACGATTATACAATATGCTTGTACAATATATATATATATATATATGTGTGTGTGTGCGCGTGTGTGTGTTTTTTTTTTCTTTTGGTTTACTGGAGTTATTATATTTCATATATTTGCTGAGAAGAAACGAAAAATGATTTAGAAACATAGAATATTATGACACAGATGATTAAGTGCCAATATTCAGAAAATTTTTCCTTTTGACTGTTTGTTCCACTTTTGAATGTGGCATGATAATTGTTCTTGTTATTCATTGTTGCAATCTCCTTGTTTTTTTTTTTTATTCAGCAGATGGTTACTAAATGAATTATTTGTTATGCACATGATGAGTGTGATATGTGCAGGACTTAAGTTCTATTGAAAAATCTCAGTTATCAAGGCTTCAAACTTTTCATGCCTGAGTGCTTTTGGCGGTAGCTCTATACCAGATCATACTGGCCATCCTAGGCACATGTCTTCCTTCCAACTCATTATTTCATTGTTAATAGCTTAATTAAAAAAGCTAGGCTATCAAGCTATAATCCATAAACATAAAGTGACTTAAAATTGTTCAATTTTTAAATATTGACTACCCTTCAGTCTTCAAAATTTGAAATGTAATTTCAGTATAATAAGCCACGTTGGACTACCAAATTCTCAGCTGTTGTCTTGATGGTAGCAATGAGACTAAAGTCTATCTTTTAAATGCCTAGTAGTTAGGTATTTAATCATGCTAACCCTCAGGGTTTCTACAAAAATTCTGTGTGATTTTTGAAAATTGAATAGAAAAAATTAGGGAATTTGTCTCCTTATTCAAGAAAAATGTATTTTTGGTTGGTAAAAAAATGTTTTCGATGGAGAATTTAAATGCAGTCTAATTGTGTCCAAATTTTGCTGATTGAACAAGTGTCATACTCGTAATGTTAATCAAAGCTGTAACATTGTAAAGTGTTGGATTATTGCATTGTTGTTAAATTTTTCTGTGCATATGAAGTTGAAGTTCCTCATAAATGCTTCTTATTATATATTTTTTTTTCATTCCCATGAGATAATTGATTCCGGATGTTTACATTATTGTTAGAGGAGTATAATTTATTGTTGCAGGGCCATAAAAACCCTATCCATTCTATTTGCTGGGATCCTTCTGGCGAGTATCTGGCATCTGTGAGTGAAGATTTGGTTAGAGTATGGACAATTAACTCTGGCAGCAAAGGAGAATACATTCATGAGTTAAGCTGCACTGTAAACAGATTCCATACCTGTGTTTTTCACCCCACTTTTTCTTCTCTGCTGATCATTGGCTGTCATGAGGCAAGTCATTTCTGCTTTTATTATCATACAATTGTGTAATCTAATTTTGCAACTCTTTTAGATATCAGGGATCATATCTTTTGAGCTCATATGATTAAATATGTCGGACGTGCAAGATTGTACATTGGTTGTGACGACTGTGGCGATCTACGGATGTTCTGGGAAAAAGCTAGTTGCTCTTTATTAAAAAGTCCTAGGAGTACTCTGAACCCATTTGGCTGACAATTTTGTTCTCTGTGTTCATATGGTTTTCCAGACACTGGAGCTGTGGAACATGGGCGAGAACAAGACAGTGACTCTACCTGCACATGACCAACTGGTTTCAGCTTTGGCAGTTTCAAATGTTAATGGTTTGATAGCTTCTGCTAGTCATGACAAGTCGATAAAGCTCTGGAAGTGATTTCATTACTCTTTTGGATCTTCCTCACGTTAACTTTGATAGCTGTTTATATAGAAGGCTAAAAGGGTTACGGCCTGGTGTTTAGTAGAAAAGGGGCTGTTTAGTTTGTCCATTTTGCAGTCCACACCAACCCAAGTCGCAGTAACCCACCAAGATTTCAATTTTTGTGCCTATTCTGAAATTGATCAGGGTAAAGGAGAAAAAGGTTTGACAATGTCAAGTAGAATTACAGCTGAACCTAGAAAAAGTTTTGTCATTGTAAATGTAACATCTACAGCATATCAGTGGTATATGAATGCAATGATGAGATATAGCTTTTCTCCTCATATTCTTCTTTTTTGACATGCAAAGAGAAGTCGACTGTTTGCTTGTGTCTTCCATTTTGATCAATCTTTTCATTATTTATTAAGATTTAGCAAAACTCTTAAACTTTTAAGCTTTATTTCATTAAACCTTGAACTTTAATTGTGTTGAATTAAATTTTCTTACTTTTATTTTTCACATATGAAGAACTTTTAAATATTTGGTCCCTAAATTTATTTCAAAAAATTAAATTACCAAAATTAATTTTTTTTTATTTGGGTACAATTAAATAACAACTTATAAATATGTTAAATATTTTTCATTAAATAGTTATTTAATAATTTTAAAGGAATTTAAAATTAACATGTTTATTCTTATTTAAACATATTAGTTTAAAGGCAAAAATATCTCTTAGTTTAAATTCGTAAAATTTATTATTTTATTATTAATATGTAAATTATTTACTCTTCATAATTTTATTATTTTATTATTTATAATTATTATTTGATAAAATATAATTTAAATGTACTAAAGACTTAACAAAAATATTAACTTTTAAATATGAATATTTAAAAATATCTTTCTATACTTTACTATATGTGACATATTTAATACAATTAATAAAATATAAGTAAATTCTAATTAAGTATAAGGTGTCTAATATAATAAAAGAAATTTACTTTATAAAGTGGAAATCTTGAGTTTGATTCCCCTTTTGATCCTTAATTATTGAATATGAATTTTTTGATCTTTATTAGTGGGAACTTGTAAAAAATAAATAAGGTTGTCTACAATATTGAATAAAATATTTCAACACTAATAATTATAAATTACAATAAAAAATACCAATAAGTATAAAAATAATTGAAAAATCAAATTCCACTCACTATTAATTAATTTTTTTTAAGCATATTAGATATCAAAAATACAAAAAAATAATATTATTTTAAAATTTAGAATTTTAAAATTTTAAATACATTTTTAGACAAACAATATATATAGGCAGCATGGTTTAGCACACATTCAAAATTTTAACAATTGCGACACTGTTTAAGTTCAAGATTCTAGGGAATATACTAACCATATCATAAAGACATGACGTGGAAATGAGGAGTCGCAACCTATAATAATAACTGGGACAACTTTTGAAAGTGGTGCTAACTCGATTCCCTAAAAGAGAGTTAGCATCACGTCGAGATGATTATAGATATGGAATACTAACTTCATTTAGTCTTGTATTCGTTTATAATTAGTTTATGAATTACTACATTATTTTTTATTTATATGCAATTTCATTTCAAAATCTTATTTTAAATCACTCCAAGGCAACTAGTCATAATGAATAACACATAAATATCGCATCCATTAAGCTCATAATCCCTAATTTGATATAAACTACATTGATTTTATTAAGGTTAGCTAGTTCTACATTTTTATTTACAAATGTGTTGGAAACTAATGGTGGGCCTATATTTTAACTTAATGAACATAAATCTATTTATTTTAGGAGTGTTTTTCATAATTGCCCCAAAACACAACCAAAACAATAAAAATAGCTAAAAGTTTCATTAATTACACACGTCCTCTTGGCCATATTTATTTACGCGAATGCCCCAAACCAATGTCCTTATCCCTCAGCTCATAATGACCTCCCTCACCCTTCTCCCTCATCTGCAATTGCTCTCCATCAGATCAAAAAATCCAGAAATTGATTTCTTAAAAAATGAATCCATTGTCTTCTCCAAAAATTTAGAAAGCATTCTTCAAAAATCCAACAAAAAAATTCTGGATTTCTTAAGAAACAAACCTTCATTGATTTCTTGTAAAACCAAGCTTAACTTTGCTTTCCTCACATCAACCTCTTGTTCAAATCAAAACAACAAAAATAAATATCAAGATTTCAAAAAAAGAATCAAAAAGAAGATTTCAACAACCTAAAAAAGAAGAAAAAATTCAACAATAATCACAAATCAAAGGTAAGCATTCTCATTTAGATTCATAATTTTTTTAAATCATTCAATGCATGCAAAATAGATCTTTTCTTTAATTAATCCATTGAAAAAAGAACCCATCTTTTCTTTTCTTTTCTCTTTGCTGCATTTATTTTTTTTTTCCTTCACTTCTGAAAGTATAAATCATTGGTTTAGTTTTCAGCAAAAGAAGATAAAGGAAAAGAAGCCCAAATGAGGTTCTTTTTTTTTTTTTTAAATTTATTCTTTAATTAAATTTTTATTTTTAGTGTTTAACCTATTTGAAATTTTGATTTTTTGATCATTTGTTTTATGTAATGTCAGTTTGGCTTTGTTGGAAATTTTTTTTGAAGTGGGTTTTGGGAAGATTACTCATCTAGGTATGTTAATGTCTTGCTTGAGTGACTAATATCCTTTGGATTTTTCAATTTTTGTGGAAAATCAAAGTGGATTATATTACTTAACAAAGTTCCACTGATCTTTATGACTTTTGCAAGTATTTGGGGATTTTCCATCCCTTGTTATGTGCAATTGATTAGGATTTTTTTCATGTTCATTTAGCCTTGATTATGCTTTAATCTAGTTATTATTTGAGTTCATCTTTGTTTTGATATTCACTCTAAGTATAGTTCATGATATTCTTATTCCTTGTATATTAAAGAGGTTTAACACTTTTTGTTTACTATCAATATAGCTTGATGATTAATAAGCTTATACAATATAAGCACATGTTTTGTTTTTTTTTGTTTTTAAAAGAATATGATAATTTTCCTTCTTATTCTAATTGTTTTCCCTAAAATAGCACTTATTTATATGTGCAAATTTGTTTCTCTTTTTGTAGATAAAAAGGAGCTTTGGTGTTTCCACAAAGGTTTATAATTGTAATGTTAATGAAGAGAACCAAGTCCTTTTAGAAAGATCAACAAATGAGTCCCTTAAAAATGTTAATTCTAGTATTTATATAATGTTGTTGGACATAGATGTGAGTTCTTTAATCTAAGATTTCTATTTATGTTGCATTATTACTCAATTCAGTAGATATGGATATGAGTTCTTTTTGATTATATTTTTTTTTTCATGTTTTTGTATATGAATGCCCATATATTTTACATTTTAGTTTCATTCAATTTTGAATTTTTTTTTGTAAAAGCTAGAAATTTTGTATGTGTTTTTTTTTCATTTTAAAATACTTTTAGTATATTTCAAGTTTCTAATACATCTTAAACAAATATGAATTGAGCTCATTGGAAGCCAAAAAATTCTATACATGTTTTTCCATTTTAGAAGACTTTTAGCATATTTCATACTTATAATATACCTTAAACAAATCTGGATCGAGCTCATTGAAAACTTATATATTTTGTATGTGTTTTTTTCATTTTAGAATACTTCCAATATATTTTATGTTTCTGATACATTTTATACTTAATGAAATGGAATAATTACTTGTTTTTATTCATTGGAATGAAGAATGGATTAAAAATATCACTCAAGTCACTAGTTGAAAACCAGAAAACCAAATAGCAACAAAAATAAAACTCACAAAAGTTAAACAATGTATAGTACAATAAGATTCTTAACACTTTTAAGACCATCGCCAACAAATTGAATAGGAACAAAAACAACATCATCTGTTTAACACCTTTTTAAGTCTAAGAAATAAAAAAAATAAACTAAACATATATACAATATAAAACAAAAAACAAAAAACATTATTTTATGCATATATAAAATAGTATCAGAAACCCAACATAAACCAAAAAGTAACAAAAATAAATAAATACCATAATGACATGTTTAACACTATTCATAAATAACAACATATTGGTTAGAAAGAGACACAGAATCATCCTTTTTAATAGCTTATTCAAACAAAAAAAGGTCACTCATAAACAAAATACAAATGAAAAAAACATACTGTTGACCTTAGCAAATGATCAATCTTGATTTTGATCTTAACAAACTTAATTTTGAGCATTTAATATGTTTGTTTCAAGTGTGTATAAGTTAGGGATCAATTGGAAGTCAAAATACTAAAAGCATATCAAAGAATGATCATCATGGACATTGGTCACGAGCATCATCATGACCAGGATCAAGACAGGGATGAAATTGCCTATTTTAAATAATTTTTGAACCCATCTATAGTCCCATCCTAACCGGGACCATGTTCAGGATGGAAAGAAGCATTTTTTTTCTTACTTTTAAAGAATCAAGCAGTGGAGATCTCGAGCCAAGTGCCAATCGGTACCATGCTTGGGACAAGGCAGTCCCGACTGGGACCAAGGGTTAGGACCGAGACTGTTTTATGTAATCTTTTAATTTTTAGGTAGAAGTAATTCTGAGCACAGTCCCAACCAGGACCGTGCCCAGGACTAGAGAAAATTCAAACCAAAATGGCTATTTTTGAGGCATCCCGACTAGGATTGATGTAATCCCGACCAGGACCAGTGTAATTTTAGCTAAAAAGTCCAAATTACATTTAAATAGTGTTTGAATTTATTGGAAATGAAATTATTGCTTCCAACAACTATAATTTAATTTCTCAAGTATAAATACAACCTTTGAAGATCATTCAAGAGTTAAGAAACTTGTTAATTCATTATATTATCTTAATCATTCAATTAAGCTCTCAAAACTCTCTTTAAACTCATTTTATATTTGTATAACTCTTGTGAGAGTTGGTGAGTGTTAGAATAGATATTCTTATTCTTCTATTTTTTAGGATTGAGAAAATGGAAGTGAGATTCTATTCTAGTGAAATTAGTTTAAGTGTTTAGCCATTAAAACACTTAGGACTTGGTTTAAGAGTGAGCTTAGAAACTCTTGATTGTGTAAGGTTGAAGAGTGAGCCTCAAACACTTATATAATCTCAATCTTGTAAATAAGATTGTGGGTATTAAAAGTCCTAACTGGGGATAAATTAGGTAGAGACATAGGATTATTGAGAATCCAAACTCCTTAAATTCTTATATTTATTATTCTTCCTCTCTAATCTTTTTCAATCTTTGTTCTTCCATTAAATTTGTTTTTAATTTTCATAAAACTGTCATTAGCCTTATTCACCCACCTAAGGCACTTTCAATTGGTATCAGAGCTTGAATTTTAAAAATTTTATGGATAGAATACAAGATCATAGGGAGTGAATCTCAAAATATTTCTTCACTAAGACCATACTTTAATGGAAGTGATTACCCACATTGGAAGTTTAAATGAAGTTATATTTAGATTGTGATTCTATCAAACTTTGGGAAGTTATTCTCAAAGATTGGGAAACAACTAAAGCTACCATTAATGGTGTACAAATAAATCTTTCTAGAAGTCAATGGAATAATGAACAAGAGGAAGAAAACTACAAAAACAAGAACGCTATGATTTCTCTAGTATCTTCTATGTCAAGAAAAGAAGGAGACAAACTTCAACATTGAATTTCAGCCAAGGAAATGTTGGAGACCTTGGAGAACCATTATAAAGGCAATGTACAAGTAAAAAGCGAGAAGATTCAGCTTCATATGTATGAATATGAACTTTTCAAAATGATGCCTCATGAAACAATTGCAGAAATAACAAACTGTCTCAATGCTCTTCTCACTACTCTCAAGAAACTTGAAAAACATTTCTTTAAAGAAGAGGTGAACAATAAAATTCTAAGAATCCTACCTAAGAAGGATTGGAAATCTTGGGTCACTTTAATTGAGGAAGTTCAAAACCTTTCAACTCTCTCAACTGACGTGCTTATTGGAAAGCTCCTTACACACGAGCTTACAAGTAAGTAAAGAGGAGAAGAGTAATAAGAGAAGGAAGCGAAGAAGAAGAATATAGTATTAAAAGCTTCATAAGAAGCTAGTGAAAAAGGAAACCTTGAAAATTCAATTGATTAAGATGGTGATATTGCCATACTCACAAGAAACTTCAAGAGATTTTAAGAAAGAAAAATTTCTTATAAAAGACTTTAACAAGAAGTATGAAGGAGAAGGCAAAAAGAAAATTAAATAGATTACTTGCTATAAATGCAAGAAATCAGGTCATATCCGAAGTGAGTGCCCCAAACTCAAATTTAAAAATAAGGGAGCAAAGGAGAAAATGAAGGCCTTGAAAGCTACATAGGATGACTCCTCTAAATAAAAAATGAAAATGAGTAATAAGAAGTGGCCAACCTTTGATTCATGGGTCTTGAAGATGAAAATGAGGTACCATCTACTTCTAACTGTTCTTGTGATGATTATTATGAATATAATGATTATGAGAGCTTTATTATGAGCAAACACTTGCTTAAATGTAAAAGCTTACTTTCTAAGAAGAAACATTATAAGCATGAACTAACTAGCTTAACCAAGGAATTTGAGAATTTAAAAAATGAATTTTCTAATCTTGTTAAATCAAATGATAAACTTGCCAGTGATTCAAAATCTTTTAATTCCTTGGGAGAGCAATTCAAGAAAGAAAATGATAAAAATTATAAGCTTTTTAATGAGGTGTTAGAATTAAAGAATTCCACCTCTAAATTCAAAAGAGGAAAGGAGAGTTTAGATAATTTATTTGACTCTTAAAAACTTCATGGAAATACTCATGGAATTGGATATGTAAATGGAATGGCCTCTTCCTTATCATCATTTGATATTAAATTTATTAAAACATCATGTAATTCTATTCCCTCAACCTCTAAAACTAGCGAGACTTAAGTTTTAAAAGCTAAGAAGTCTTATGTATTAAAAAATAAAGGGAAGTCTTATAAGAAACAATCTTCATTGACATATAAAGGTAAACCATATATTAGAAGACCATAACCTAAACATGCTTATATGTACATTGGACACAACACTCCTACGTATGTTATAGATACTTATCAAAACACATTGTCATTGTCAATACATGTCTCATTCTAATCATAAGACACAAAGAGATTTTAGAAGACACACACAACCACAATACCAAAGGCATGTCTCATTTACTAGATAATTGTATATTCTTAAGAAAAATAAATTTACAAATATTTAGTGCTCTTATTGCATGATTAAAGGACACATTAATAATGTGTGCTTCTATAAAAGACTACACATAAAATTACTTCTTTTGAATTATCTTGAGACTAACCGACCTAGACCAAGAAAGGTTTGGGTTCAAAAGAATGCTTAAATTATCTCATGTAGGTGTGTTTGAAGTCCACAAGAATAAAAAGCAAATGGTATCTTAATATTAGATATTCAAGACACATGACGGGATATAAGGAACAATTCAACAAGCTTGATGCAAAGGATGAAGGACATGTCACATTCAGAGATAATGGAAATATTATAGGCATTGGAGAAATCGATAATCCTTATCTATTTATCATGTATTGCTTATTGATGGTTTTAAACATAATTTGATAAGTATAAGTCAATTATGTGACATGGGAGATGAAGTTACTTTTTATCTTAGGAATTATTTTGTTAGAAGTCTTGATGAAGATAAAGTAATTTTTAGTGGTGAAAGAGTAGACAATGTATATTTTATTGACTTAAACAAGGTTGATAGCAAGGACATAAAATGCTTAATGTCTATTTTTCATGACTCATGGACATGACATAGAAGGTTAGAACATGCAAACTTTGAGTTCTTAAATGAACTTTGTAAATATGAACTTGTTATTGTTTTACATAGACTTGAATTTACTAAAGATAAAGCTTGTGATGCTTGTCAAAAGGGAAAACAATCTAAGTCTTCATTTAAACTCAAGAATGTGGTGTTAACCTCTAGGTCACTTGAACTTATGCATATGGATTTATTTGAACTAACTAGAGTTATTAGTTTTGGTGGTATATACTATGCTTATGTATTGGTTGATGATTAATCTAAATACACTTAGGTATATTTTTTTACTCATAAAAATGATGCTTTTAAAGCTTTTGAGAGTTTTTCAAAGGGAGTTAAAAAAGAAAAAGGTTTTTGTATTTCATCTATTAGAAGTGATCATGGAACTAAATTTGAAAATGAATTCTTCAAAACCTTTTGCATGAAAATGGTATTTCATATACTTTCTCTTCTCCTAGAACACCTTAATAAAATAGGTTGTTGAAAGGAAAACTCTAGTGTAAATGGCTAGAATAATACTTTATGAGTATAATTTACCCTTATACTTTTAGGCAGAAGCTATTAACACTCCATGTTACATTGCAAATAGAGTCTTTAAAAGACCAAATTTAAATAAAACTTCTTATAAGCTTTAGAATAATAGAAAACTCAAAATCTTATATTTTATAGTATTTAGATATAAGTGCTTTATATTAAATACCAAGGATAATCTTGGGACATTTTATTTTAAAGCTGATGAAGGAATTTTCCTAAGTTATTCTACTTCTTGTAAAACATATAGAGTGTTTAATAAAAAAACTCTAGTAGTTGAAGAGTCAATGCATGTTGTATTTGATGAATCAAACTCATTTAATCCTAAAAAGAATGTTTGTAGTGTTAATGATAATGTAGGTGAACTTTTGGAAGAAAATACATAAGAAGAAAACACTAATAAAGAAAGGAGGAAGATGAGAAAATATCTCAACCTACTTTAAAGGATGATTTTATAAAGGATTGACAATTCAAGAAGGCATATCCTTAATATCTCATTATAGGTGACACTACAAGGAATAAATACTACTCTACTAGATTTAAACTGAAGTCTATTGTTAATCTAGCTTTCATTTCTCAAATTGAACCAAAAAATGTTGATGATGCATTAAGTGATGAATTTTGGGTCCTTACTATACAAGAAGAGTTAAATAACTTTAAGAGAAATAAAGTTTAAACTTTATTTCTCAGACCAAAACATCATCCTATTATAGACACCAAATGGGTGTTTAGAAATAAAATGATTGAACAAGGTGTTATAACTAGAAATAAAGTTAGGCTAGTAAGTAAATATTATAATAAAAAAGAAAGCATTGATTATGATGAAACCTTTGCCCCCGTTGTAACGTTGGAAGCTATTAGAATGTTACTTGCATTTACATCATTTATGAATTTTAAAATTTTTCAAATGGATGTCAAAAGTGCATTTTTAAATGGATTTATTAAAGAGGATGTTTATGTTGAACAATCTTCAGGTTTTGAAAGTTTTAATTTTTTAAGTCATGCGTTTAAACTTTCAAAAGCATTATATGGATTGAAACAAGCTCCAAGAGCTTGGTATAAAAGATTAAGCAACTTCTTATTAGAGAAATGTTTCTCTAAAGAAAAAGTTAATACAACTCTTTTCATAAAGAAACTCAAACATGATTTATTAATTATTCAAATATGTGTTTATGACATTCACTACATAAAAAAAGAGATTAGGGGACTATCATAGGGGAAAAATTAAAATTAATAGTCCTTTAAAAATTAAATTAAGAAAATAGGAGACAAAGTTATTAACCATCTCCATTTCTTTTTTTTTTTTTTGTGAATAGGGGACAATTTTTTTCAAAACAATTAGATTTAGCTTTGGGGAAACTAATTTTAAGAGCTTTTAACAAAAAAAGTGACGCTATTAAAAAATTAAATTCCCTCTGTCCTCTAACACAATTTAAAACCCTAACTCCTTAATCTTATTTGGTCTTCGTCAGCAAATACCAATAAGTTGATTCATGTTGGTGTCGATAGATCAATCCCATTTCTGCCGCCCATCAACCACTGTAATTCTAGCTAAAGGTACATTTAACCTCTTCAAAATTTCTTTTAAAGGTACATGTTCACTTTGTGCATCCTTTATATTATTGTTGAAATCGTAGAGTTTATGTTTCTTAACAAATTTTAATATCTCTGTTCATTCTTTATAATTATAGAATGAGAATGCATTTTTAAAGCAACCCAAAGTCTTTCTCTAGTAAATAAAAATCAATAATTATTAGTAAAAAAGATTTATGCTTTTGGTGTTTTTAGTTCAGTTCAAAATTGGGTTTTCTTACTTGGGTTTTGTTTATTTTAATTCGAAGAAAACTAGAAAGGGAAAGATAATTGAAAAGGAGGCAATCATTTTTAGAAAAGCACTGGATTAGGTTTCAAGACTCCAAGAGAAGCCACTGAAGGTTCTTTTTCTTTTTTATCATAATTTTCATCTTTAGGTGTTTTTTTTGGGTATTTGCTATGAAATGTGCTTTTATTATCAGTATGCATATGGGTTGAATTTTGCTTTAGGTTTAGTTTTGATTCTTAGCTTTCTAATGAAAGTATGACATTGAATTTTTCTTCCTTTTTTTAGGTCCTTTAAATGTGTTTGTGATCAAAGAACGTGTAATCCAAATTGATTAATGATATTGCTATTTTTAGTGAATGTCTATGTTAGGACAAATGAAATGAAATTAGAATGGATTTTAACTAATTTCTAATCAATTATTATAGTGGAGATCTTATGAAAAGAAAAGCAAAACTTGAAAATCTATAGAGAGTTGAATTGTTTATTAATTTTACTCTGTGAAGAGGTAATTAAAAAAAAAAATAGGAAAATTCTCCACCTCTTTGTCTTCAAGCTCCTATGTTTTTAGCTTTTGGTTCTTATGGTTATTGAAATGGATACCACTTTATTCTTCCTCTTATGCTTCTTTTAGCATTGAAGATTAGGATCTTTCTTCTAGGTATTATTTTTTGCTTTATTCTTAGTTTATTGTTTCTTATGTAAATAGTAATTTTTCTAGTCAACATTTGTATTAATTTCATTATGTTCTCATGACTTAGTTGATGATAGGTAAATATTTGCTTGTTAAAGCATCTTGGCAAGCAAAAAATCTTCTTGAAATTTTTAGGCAAATACCACTACATGCGTTTTTCTATTTTAAAAATGTTATTTTTCAGACATGTGTTGCTTGTATCAATTGTAGCTTTCAGTTGCTTAGGGACACAAAGATCTATTACTGTTGTACTACCTCAGGATGAAGGTATGTTAAAGTGGTTGACCATTCAATTTGATTGGTGCTTGAAGTGGCTAAACATTTAGGTGAGCAAATGGTTAGGACTATTGCTATGGATGTTACTGAAAGTTTAGTTAGAGGCCAGAGTATCCTTAACACTAGGTCACCCATCAATTGTTGAAAAGGGAGAGATCAGTAAAAAATATATAAATTCTTTTATTACTTGCTGAACTCATTGGATGACCTATAGTTTCACTCATGATCAAAGTAAGTAAATTACATGGAAATTTGATAATCTTTTATGGTCAAGTACATCTTCTTAAAGACCAACCTAGAAAAATTCAATTATTAATTGGATGGACACTTTATTAATCTTTTTCTTTTCTAATTTTGTATCATATGTCTACCTTTAGGCACTTTTACTCTTGCTAAAGTTTACTTTTCATTTAGTTTATGATAATGAATGACAATTTTAAGTTTATAGGAGTAGTTTTTAGTTCATTACTGCTTGATTATTTGGTACGTGGACTTGAGAGACCTAACTTAAAGTTTATTTTTCTTGAATTAGGCCAAAATCTTTTTAGATTCCTAATAATTGTGTATATATGTTTTTATTATGTTATGAAGTCATACAATAATTTTGGATTATAATCTATATATTTATGAGAATGAACGACAATTTTATGTTTATAGGAGTAGTTTTCAGTTCATAACTACTTGATTATTTGGTATGTGGACTTGAGAGACTTAACTTAAAGTTTATTTTTCTTGAATCAGGCCAAAATCTTTTTAGATTCCTAACAATTGTGTATATATGTTTTTATTATGTTATAAAGTCATACACTAATTTTGGATTCTAATCTATATATTCTATTTTTTTATAGGTGAACAAATAAGTGTAAAAATGACACATATCGCGTAACAACTGTTTTAGTTAGGTATAAGTTAAATTTTTTATATACAAACATGTTCATTTCGGATTTATTTTATAATTTTTACATACAAATATATTCTTTTTGAATTAATTGTTAGGAATTTGTTGTTTGACTATGAATATTATTTTGTAAAGTTGAATATTGTAAGTAATGTTTAATGTCTAGTATATCAAAATATGTTCAAGTGTATATCTTTATTGCGGTAATGCAAAGATATGATTTTCATCAATCAAACAAAATATGCAAGGGACATTCTCAAGAAGTTTGGGATGGATGTAGTCAATTCAAGCAAAACCCTAATAAGTACCACCACCAAACTCAACAAGGATGAGAATGACAAACCGGTTGATGAAAAGCAATTTAGAGGTATGATTAGATCCTTTCTCTATTTAACTGCAAGTAGACATGATATCATGTCTACTATATGCTTGTGTGCTAGGTTTCAATCTAGTCATACAAAGTCTCATTTGAATGCTTTTAAAATTTTTTTTAAATACTTAAGTGGAAGTTTGTGTTTAAAACTTTAGTCTCCTAGGATTTCATCCTTTGACTTAATTAGTTATTCGGATGCTGACTTTGCTGGTAGTTTACTAGATAAAAAGGGCACTTTCAGAAGTCGTCAATTTTCAAGATAATGTTTAGTTTATTGGTTTAGCAAGAAATAAGTTTCGGTTGCTTTGTCCACTGCTGAAGTTGAATATATTGTAGCAAGTTTTTTTTGTTCACAAGTCTTGTGGCTAAAAAAATAACTGATGGACTTTGGCATTAAACTTGATCACATTCTAATTAAATGTAACAATACAAGTGCTATTAACCTTAGTAAGAATATCATTCAACAATTTAGCAATAAGTATATAGACATTAGACATCATTTCTTGCATGATCATGTTCAAAATGATGATATCTCATTTGAATTTATTGATAAAAATAATCAACTTGCAGATATCTTCACCAAACCTCTCAATAAAGAGAGATTGAACTTCATTAAGCATGAACTTATCATGATTGATGGTTCTAATTTGTCATAATTGATTGTTTAATTGCTTAATTGATAGTTGAATTTCGCAATTTTTTATGTGAAATCATGATGTGCTTATTTGATTTAATAAAAAAAATGTTTTGAGTGTTTTGATAATTAAATGTTTTGATTTTGATCTTACTTTTATTTTTATTAAAACTATTTTTTGAAGGGTTTTGATATCTTAATTTTAATTTTTTTTGCTAATCAATTATTTAACTAATTATTTTAGCAAATTAATTCCTTCATATTTCGTAAATTAATAATTAATTATTGAATTATATTCAATAAATTAATTATTTTAATTTATCAAAATAATTCCCTCTTTAAATGAGTATATTTCAAATTCTTATTTAAAATTCCTCAAAATCTTTAATTAATTCAAAATAAATACATAATTAATTCATAAGGACTTAATTGTAAAGAATTTTGGACTTAATTGCAAAGATTTTACAATCTTATGCTATCAAGGAACTAATCTCGCCCGGGACCATGCATGTCCTGATCGGGATTGCATTTTGCATTTTCAAAGAAAATGGACATAACTGATCCTGAACAATATCCCAATTGGGATATCACTCGGGACCCTATGTCTTGAATTGGATTGGTGCATGTCCTGACCGGGATAACGCTTCTGACAGGATAAGGATTTTGAAATTTGAGCTCTCTTTGTTTCATTAATCCTTATCAGGAATGGTTTTTGAGGTTATTTTTTATTCAAATTCAAAATTTGAACCTCCCTCTCTTATTTATCTATGTCTATAAATACTCCACCTTTCTCAATTGATTTTTCACTCACAATTCACTTAATTTCTCTACATCATTTTCTCTCTTCCTTAGCCTTTGTTTGCAATCTTTCTTTGTTATCATCATGGCTCTTAAGAATTCAAGTAAGGTTCCTTCTTCTTCTCAAGATCCTCTTTTAAAGAAGGACAAGCGAAAAAGGAAGCACTCTCCTTTTTTTATTCTTATCAAGATTTCAAGAATAGAGTGTCATAATTCCAAAAGAGATATCTTATTCCTTCTCGTTCATGGATGAACCAACCCTCAAAGCAATTGGTTGCTATAATGAAGTTAAGGAAATTTTTTAAAGAGGTGGGATATATGATTTTGCTTTTAAACCTCTTCCTTCCTATCCATCTCTTATTGTTGAATTTCTTTCATTAGAGACTCTTCGTTTTGTCAACTACGAACCCTTATTTTTTCATGAGATTTAGGTTGGGAGGACGAGATTGTCTCATGTCATATCAAGAGTTTGATACTCTTTTTGATTTTTCATAAGAGGGACATGTTCAAATAAAAGCTCATTGGCTTGCTTCCCCCTTTTGGAATGAGATTAAGACTCTTAATGCTCCTGAATTCTCCACTGAACATGCTAACGCCTCTCATATAAAATCCAAAGCTCTTTGGTATGTGCATCATTTCTTAACTTATTCCATCAATGGTAGAGAGCTCTCTTAAATGAAATGATTTCTCTTGATATCTTTTAATCCTCTATTTTCTTTTTAATGATGAAAAGATTGCTTTTGGGAGATTCTTATAATGGAGAATTTGGCTAATTAGTGATAGTCACATCAGTGTAATTTATCTTAGTGAAATTGTCATAAAGTTAGGTCAATTCTATGGCATTGATCTTGATCCTTTACCTTTTATAAAACCTATGCTCCTTAATGAAACTTTATTAAAAACTCCAAGCAATTCACTTTTGTTAATGATGTTTGGGTTTGGAAGCATGATCTTCGAGGAATGAGCATATTGATGCTATATTTCATGAGTTAAAAAAGCAAAAAGGTCAAGAAATAGGTGGAGAAGAAGAACTTCAAACTCATAGTGCTCTTTTAAGGAAAAGAACAAGAAGTAAAGGGACATCAACTCAAGGGGCACAAGCTTTTAAAGATGAACCTCAATGGGTTGGGCAACTTTTAAATAGAATGAGGTTGATGGAATCTAATTTCAATGCTCGTTTTGATCAAGTTAATGAACACATTGCCCATCTCCAACATGATGTCCATTACATCTATGAGCAATAAGGATATTCTTGCTCATATGCACCTTTTTCTCATCGTCCTCCTCCTCATCAAGACTAGTTTCTTTTAAGTTTTTTTTTTGTATTTTCGATGGTTTATTTTCAGTTTATGTTCAGTATATTTTCGGTTTATTAGCTAGTAACTGCTAATTTATTTTTTAGGCTTCTTTTATGTTAGTTTATGTTTGGTTTACTTTTTAGTTAGTTTTGTTTTATAAGCCTTATATTGTTAGTCTATGTTAGGTATATTGTTATTAATGCAATTTTTTATTTTATTTTATTTTACCTTTATCTTTTTGCATTTTGACAAAGGATGAGAATTATTTGATTTTGTTTATATATTATTGTGTTTATGCATGCAAGGATTTTTTTGTGATATTTATGATCATGTTTTGCTTATTTTATTCTTTGTTAAAATTTTTTCTATAACCAAAGATAGACATGGCCCTTAAACTTCCTTAGATTTGCTATATTCTTCTTTTCATTGTTTTAGTTATTGGTCTTTTGTTTCCTTTAATTTTACTTCTAGTTTATTATTCTCTTTATCTTTGATAAAGGAGGAGAAATCATGTGTTGGTTAGCTAAGCTCTGCACGATCATATGATAATTAAGTTTTATATGTACTATGATTATGATATGTTAAAGTAGCATTACATGTTAAAGTAGCATTACATGCATTATAAGTGCTACTAGTTTTATTTTAATGATAATGTTATCATGTTTTTAATACATTTGTCATGTTAGACCTTGTTTTTCTTCCTGACCCTCATATTAAATCTTATTTTGTTAAAGGGACATAATTTTTAAATTTATATTTCTTATTATAGCCAAAAAGGGGGAGAATATACTTTTTATGATTTTTTTTCCAATTGGTATCATATTCATTTTATTCTTCATTAATTTCTCTTATTTGAATTTCTTATTCCATAAAATAATTATCTTTATGATATGCATAAATTGAGGGGGGGAGTAAAATTCATATTCGTAAGAGAAATTCAAATAATCACACACTTCACTTTATCTTATTTTTATCAAACTAAAAGTAAGTTTGTCAAAATAAAAAAGGGGGAGATTATTGACCTTAACAAGTGATTAATCTTGATTTTGATCTTAACAAACAAACTTAATTTTGAGCATTTAATATGTTTGTTTCAAGTGTGTATAAGTCAGGGTTCCATTGAAAGTCAAAATGATGAAAGCATATCAAAGAATAATCGTTATAGGCATCCATCACGAGCATTGTCATGATTAGGGTTAAGTTAGGGATGAAATTGCTTATTTTAAACAATTTCTGAACCCATTCTGAGCCCAGTCTTAACCGGTACCATGCCGGGATGGAAAGAAGCATTTTTTCTTATTTTTAAAGAATCAGTAGTAGAGATCTCGAGCTAGGTGCCGACCAGGAGCATGCCCAGGACAAGGCAGTCCTGACAAGAACCAAGGGTCAGGAGCGGGACTGTTTTCTATAATCTTTTAATGTTTTGGCAGAAGTAATCTTGAGCTCGGTAAAGACAGGGATCGTGCCTAGGACCAGAGAAAATTCAAACCAAAATGGCTATAAATGACTACTTTTGAGGCATCCCGACTAGGACTGATGCAATCCCGACTGGGGCCAGTGTAATTTTAGCTCAAAAGTCCAAATTACATTTAAATGGTGTTTGAACTTTTTGGAAATGAAATTATTACTTCTAACATCTATAATTGAATTGCTCAGGTATAAATACAACTTTTGAAGATCATTTAAGAGTTAAGAAACTTATTTATTCATTATACTCTGTTAATCATTCAATTATTAAACTCTCAAAACTCTCTTCAAACTCATTTTATATTTGTATAACTCTTGTGAGAGTTGGTGAGTGTTAGAATAAATATTCTTATTCTTTTATTTTATGGGATTGAGAAAATGGAAAGTGAGATTCTATTATAATGGAATTGGTTTAAGTGTTTAGCCATTAAAACACTTAGGAATTGGTTTAAGAGTGAGCCTAGAAACTCTTGATTGTGTAAGTTGAAGAGTGAGCCTCAAACTCTTGTGTAATCTCAATCTTATGAATAAGATTGTTAGATATTGAAAATTCTAACTTGGGGATAAGTTAGGTGGAGATGTATAATTGTTGAGAATCTGAACTCTTTAAATTCTTATGTTTATTGTTCTTCCTCTTTAATCTCTTTCAATCTTTATTCTTCCATTAATTTTTTTTAATTTTCACAAAACCATCATTAGCCTTATTCACCTCCCTCTAAGACACTTTCACATATGTCCTTACTCAAACGACAAGCAGCCTTTATAGTAGAATCAATAATAATGAAAAGATTATCAATATCATTAAATATAGTATTTTCACTTTAAAAATAAAACAACACATCAAAAGTAAAATTAGAAACCAAAATAAAACCAAAAAGATACTTAATTAGTATAACAAAAAAAGGACACACTAAATTAGAATCCTTCAACACTTCATCACCATTAATATTATCTTTAACAAAACTATCTTTAATATTAGAATTAAAACAAACATCCTTAGACAATTTATTATCACTATTAAAATAAAACACAAAATAAAGTATTAGAAACCAAAATGATACAAAAATAACAAAACAAAACATACCCCAACAGAATCCTTTAACTCATCACCACCACCAACTGTTTCAACAAACTCTAAATTATAAGCATCCTTTTCACAACTAACAACATCTTTTAAACCAGAACTAGAAACACTAAAAGTACATCCACCTTTCTCGGCACTTTTAAAACAAGATTAGAAATTAAAAGTAAACCAAAGAGCAACAAAATTAAATACATGCTACCTAATAATAGAATGCTCAACAAGTGCTATACCATCTGAGCTACACCCATTTTTATCTTTCATTTACTGACACATTATTAAATTAGATTATGATTTGTTTGAAGAAAACCAAAACTAACTTGATTCCCATAACTGCTATATTGTTATTCTAAATATATGGAAAGTATTCTAAATTGACAAAAATATATATAGAATTATTGTATTGGAAATGTAAAATAAACATAAAGTATTCTAAATTGATATATATATATATATATATATATATATATATATATATATATATATATATATATATATATAGATAGATAGATAGATAGATAGATAGATAGATAGATAAAGAGAGAGAGAGAGAGAGAGAGAGAGAGAGAGAGAGAGAGAGAGAGAGAGATTTTAAAGGTATTTGATACCAAACAAAAATGGAGTGACAATTTTGTATTTAAAATTTTTAAAGTGTTTTAAACATAACTCTCTTAATTTTTAATAGTTGATAAGTTGCTTCTTTTACATGAATATATGTTTCGGCATTTGGTTGTCAATTTGAAGTTATAAGCTATTATTTTGTATTTTACACACATTAAACTACTTGCAAACTTAAAATGTTAAAATTATATTTTTTGTGCTTGAATTATATTGATAAAATTGATTCTATTTTAAAAATCATTAGAAATTGAAATTATGACTTTATTTTCCTTATCAAAGTTCTATTATCACTTTTTAGAAATATTTATGTTAGTTCAATTATAATGAATGTTATATCTTTTACCTATTAAGAACTTGAATAATCAATCATGTACAGAAAATTTATTGCATGTGAGTTGTTTGTATTTTGGCAATCACATTGTGTGTATTTTTATAACCCACTTGAAAAATTTATGAAATAAAATCTCAAAAAATATATTGGCTAATGTTTAACTAATAGAAAATAGAGAAAAAATTAAGGAAAAATATATATTTTTTGAAAAGAGAAAAAAAAATAAAAAGAGAAATAAAAAATGGAAGTAGAAAAATTTTAAATATACAAGAGAAAAAATAAGAAAAAAGGATAAAAAAAAATTTTATAAAAAAAGGAAAAGGAAAAAAAGAAATAGAATAAAAATAAAAAAGAATAGAATAAAATAAAAAAAAGGAAAGGAGAAAAAATTAAAAATAAAAAAGAGAAAAATATAAGAAAAAATGATAAAATAAAAATTTATAAAAAGAGTGAAAAATAAGAGAAAAATAAAAAAATAAAGAGAAGAGAATAAAAACCGTTACAAAATTGATAAAAAAACAAGAAAAGAAAAAGGTAGAGAAATGAAAAAGAAAAATATGAATGTATTTTTAACAATATAAAAAGTATTCTTGTAATTATGATAGGGTAATTTTATAATTAATGAAATCTTATAGTATTTTTGTTGAAAACATTTAAAAATGGTCTATTTTTGTAAATTTCTCTTTATTTTATTATTTCTTGGAAATGAGGTTAAGTCTATTAATTTTAAAGAAAATAAATAGGATGGATTGGATTAAATTAGTAGGCCTATATCTATATATTTTAATTTTAAGATGATCTTGTGTCTACATTTTGAAATGGGTTTAAATTAATGGGTTAAGTCTAATTTCATTTTAATTAATCTATGTAGGTTTATATGTAAATTAATCTAAATGGGCGTAAAGTTCATTTTAATCCTATCAGTTAAAACCTAAATTAATTAACTTATTAAGGTAATAAAAACGGGCCTAACTATTAAACGTACGGCCCTATATTATGAGTTTAAAGTAAACAAAAACACAATTAAACAAACAGGCCGAAAACAATAAAAACAAATCCAAACAAAACAAAAGAAATAAAGGAATTTAATATACTGTGTTTTTAACCTAATTTTATGCAGGAAACCTAATTAGCCCAAATACATCATTGATTTTAATTGGATTACCAATTCAACCTAATTTACTAACCAATTTTAATGAAAACACACGGAAAAGTAAATTTTCACTACTGAAACTATTACAAGTCCTATGCAGAAAAATTAAAATAAAATTATACAACAAAAAAAGCACAATAAAACAAAATAAACAACCAACAAATAATAAAATCATAAAAATAAATAAAATAAAAGAAATCCTAAAAACTATGTGATTTCAACAAGGTATTTATTCATAACATTTCATAAACCTTTTCGAGTTTGGTAGTTGGTTCAATTACATGATTACTTCATTACTCCCACAATTGTCATCACAAGAAACACAAAACACAACAAAAAATGATTAGGACAAATTAAAAAAAGAAATAAAAATTAAAATAAAATAAACAAGAGAAGAGAAGAAGAATTGGATGCAATATTGATCTATCCTCACAGATTTTTTTCACTGTATTTAGGAATAGAGTCTGCAATTTTGATTACGGAACCTTAGGCTTGACTACATGTTTAGAAATGAACGTCCAAAACTTAAAGAAACAGAAAAGATTTTCTTTTTTAAGTCTGTGTTTTTTTTCTCACTAGAAAACTAAAAACCTTTATTTTTTTAATGTAAAAAACCTAAGCTTTTAAAGAACATGGAGGTTAACCTCCTGTGATTTGATAATCACATGATCAAATAAAAAAGGTCTTATTTATCTGATAATCACCAGATAATACGCAATTATCAAGGTGTATCACATAAAAATTATTTTTTTTTTACTTTTTTTTATTTTCTAACCAATCAAAATTATTATTATTTTTTTCAAAAATTAAAAATTGAAGACAGAACCGGTAGGAGGTGTGCAATTCCAACTAGAATTGTGTATTTCTGGTCGGAAATACATAATTCTAATTGGAATTATGCATTTCCATTTCCGATTGAAATTATACATTTTTGAGTAGAAATATATAATTATGATCGGTAACTTACCTTTTTTTTAATTACAAAAAAACTTTTAAAAAAATCAAAATTTTACAATTAAGTTCTTAAAAGAATTACAATTAAATCATGAGATTCAAAATCAAAATTTAAAAACCTATTTGCAATAAACTTTCATCATCAAATCCTTTGTCGTATCCACACTTTAATCATTTAAAAATTGGGTGCTTATATTATACGTTTCATTATTTTCAAATATTATTAAAAATATTTTTTAACATAAAAATTGGAAACAAAAAAAATATTTTTTACTTTAAATGCATTAAAAGAATAAAGTATTAGTTTTTAATTGATTAACTATTTTAATAAAAATGATATAATATCAATTGGTATTTAATTAGACTAAATTGATAAAAAAAAAAAAACCTTAAAATGCAGTAATTTAACTTATGAACACAAATTTAGGGATGAAAGAATTTTTAAAAAATTCTTAATATGTGCAAATATAAAAATATAAAATCTCAATATAATAGAATTAAAATTTAAGGGTTCAATCAAATAAAATATGAAAATTTAAAATTTTAAAAATAAGTTTTGCCTTAATAGGGAGATGTATCGCGTAGTTTCCTATTCCAGAATGAAGGAAAACTTGGAGATTAGGACCCATTTTTTTTTTTATACATTCTAATAGGGGAAAATTCTTTTTGTTTTAACTTATTAAACTATTAGCGATTTTAAACTTTTAAAATCTCTCCTAAATGCTATAAAAAAAAAAAAAAACGGCCATATCCTTATATAGTAATAGATTATTAAAATTTAATATTTTTTTTAACAACTTGGAGGTAAAGGAGTGAAGAATCAAACTCATAACCTTATTTTATAATAGTTATCACTTGAGTCATTAAGTTATAAAAGAAAAACAATTAAAATTTAATATTTAATTAAAGTAATAAAAATTAAAACCTAATAACATATAGTTGAACCTTAAATAATATGGATAAACTGTAATGGCACAAGAGTGTATTCTAAATCTCTTTTTCATCTTCTTAGAGCCCTTGAAAGAAATTTTCATAATTGCTGAGGTAGAAGGAATTCGTTCTATAAAAAAATTTCCAGGGACTACAACTGAACTGATTCTGAATTTTATGTCCAAGGATTTATTTATTTAATGGGCCAGGAACAAACCCTCTTATTTTTCAGGAATGGATCAATTTTTAATGAACTCTAGTGCCTTGTCAAAATGTTTTGCCTTGGCATCGAGGTATTCTTTCCATGTCACAGAACGGTATAGGGGTGGATGATCATAGTCCAGCAGCTTCATCAGCGGTGATATCTTCACATCCCTCGGTGGGCCATGGAAGTAGGCAACCGATATACGGTGACATGTCTTGTTCACAACAGCTTGATGCAGTGCGCTCTTGAACCTGCCATTGGACAATACCTGCATCAAATCACCAATATTGACCACAATTGCATCATCCATTGGGTGCACTGGCACCCACCCAATACCTTCTCCATATACTTGGAGGCCACTGACACCACATTGGTGTAGCAGAGTAAACAAAGATGAATCCCTATGAGGAGCCAAGCCCATGGCTCGTTCTGGGTCAGGACACATGGGATATGAGTTCAACTGCAGTGCATCTTGACTATGTTTTGATCCATTTATGGGTCTGAGGAACTCCACATCTTCTTCAGTCAAGCCTAACGACTTGAACATAAGCCCACTTATTTTCTCACTTAGTCCTTTCATTGCCTTCTGGTACTCTTCCACTACCCCACTACACAAAGGTTAAACAATAAATAACAGTAAGAGGTTCCTCCAAAAGACAATAATAGGTGTTAGAGACATGCACATAACGCAAGCATTTTAATGGGGATTTTTTTGTATGAAAATAAAGGACATATCATTCCATAAAGCTCTCTTTCGCGAAAATAAAGTAAATAAAGTCCGGGATGAAATCCCAATCCTGATGATTAGATAAACAATGAAAGCTTTTGCAAAACTATGAACTACCTCATTCGCCGCAGATCGCCTAACAAATCGAACACAAATACAAGAGAATTTTGTTATATGTTATAAATATTACCGTCATGTATAAGGTAAGTGTTGCAGGTTTTGTTTATCAAATGATATTAAAATTCCATTAAAATGGATCAAAACATATTCAAGGTTAACAATTTTCATTTTATTATAAGCATTTTGTAATATTCATCAGAAGGAATTAAGTGAACAAATGAGGAAGAAGACTATTTCTGCACTTGGGTGTTGGCAATAAACTTTTGTAAATTGATTAAATTCTTGGAGGGTCATGTCATGTGTCTTCTAGACTTGGGTAGGATGACCGGGATCTTCAGTTTGCTGGGGCTAAACAGAGGTGAAAAATGCTGTAATGCACACTCACCAGTTAGTGAATTTTGGTTGGAACATTAAGGAAAATTAGACTACATTGATCTTGAGCTTTCTTCATAAACAAGAATTGTTTGTACAATGTTGTTAAGAAGACATGGCCCTAAAAATATTCTACTACATGAACTAAAATTGTGCGCATAAAACTTCAAGGATACAACTGATTACTTAATCTAGTAGTAAAGGGGATAACTGGATATTAATTCAATTTAATTTAATTAGTGAATAGTATTGCACTGATTGGCCTGGCCTAAATTAGTTAATTATGGACCATTTTATACTATATAATTCAAAAACAAATATAACTTAGAGTAGTACCTCAAAGATAAGATCAAGATGATTATACATTTATAGTGTGCGTATAGTAGCAGTAGTAGGAGGTGTAGACAGATGTACAGGACAATGGATCCAAGTAGACTATTGTATGAGGCATAAATGAGATATATATGTTAATCTTAGTCTAGATAAATTAAATTATTAGGTGACAATAATAATATGTTTGTCCATATTTAATTCATATATGCAAAACTATTCATAACACATAAAATAAAAAATAGTAAAAGTCCCTCCAAATAATGTTGTTATTACGTAGTCTAAATCTTAATTAATTTTTTCCTTTTTCACTACATTTTTTATAAAACAAAATGGATTATTAGGGTTTGAATGTTTGGTTTTGTGTTATGAAATAGATAACAAAATATAAGGGACCTACTAATGCAACGATTGGTCTCTGCATAATCTGAATTTAAGGGTAGTATAATCATATAACACTAATTAACAACATAATTAGTAAAATAATTATTCAGTCCAACAAACTCTAAATACCGTAATTTAGATAAAAAAAGTTATTCCTAAAAAACATGACAGACAAACAAAAAAAGGATATATATAGATTTGGAAAGAATAATTTTTTTTTTACCATAAACTAGTTGTAATAAAATAAATTCTCCTCTTTTTTTAACATTTTAAAATTATATAAGTTAAAAATTATTAATAAAATTCAAATTCAATAACACATTTGTATCCATATGTATATATAAGTTTTAAAATTTAAAAATATTTAATTGAATTTATGTCATTGGTGGTGTAAAAACATACATGAAGTTAACTTTAAAAAATAAATTTTCATTCCTTAAAAAAATTATTTCAATTATAATTTGCAATAATTAAATAGTGCAAAATTCATAATTAAAGGCTTATTTTTAGCCTTTCAATTTCAGTGAACTCTCAAAAATTTTCAGGTGGACCGAGTGTAAAGGTGTATGACAAACACAAATGCATGGTATCTTCTGATATACTTGTTAAAAAATATACGGTAGCGTTAAAAGATCAAATTAAAATCATAAAAATAAAAATTAATTATATATTTAATTAATAATACATAAATAAACTGTAAATAATTTAATATTTATTAGATGATCCTTGAGTCATCAAAAGTGTCAAAATCATTATAAAATTTCTCACCGCTCAACCCTCGTGTATCTGCTCAGCTCACTTTCTCACCACTAACATTCTGCCATGTTCTCACTTCGAATCGGCCATCATTTTCATAGATAATAACGAACCCTCTCAATTTGTGTACGAAACAAAACCAAACAAAAACATAGTCATCATGCCAATAAGCGCACGTACCAGAAGACATTGGGTTGATTTGGCCACAGTCTGCTAGCATGCTCTGATGGAGAACCCACAATGGTAAAACCTTCGTACCACATTTCCTTACTAAAGAACGGGGAGATGGCAGCCCGGCCGTACCCAACTAGCTCGTTCCGTGAGCGGGCGGCTAGAAGCTTCTGGGCTCCGGGCAATGAAAATAAAGATCGAGCCTGGTCCTCGATTTGGTGAAAAAGATGAACGGGAATGCCATGGTTAGTGACCTGGAACATGCCCCATTTTTCACTGGCTTGTCTTATGAGATCAAGTGCATTTGGGCTGGCGAGGTCTATGACATGGACAGTATCAGCAACTGATTCTTGGACGGCTAGTGGGGTAGTAGTCCATGTATGAGAGTCAGGTAGCTTGAGAGCAGTGTTGAAGTCTAGAGGAAAGGTGAGGTCAAGAAGAGTAGGGTTTTCTTTGGAAGAAGTCATTAGGTTTGGTTTCTTGATGCAATAATGAGGAAGTGAGTCTGGATGGGTATGGCTGGCTGTGTTATATATATATATGTGGGGCGGAGATGGGTTGGTGGTGTTGTAGTGTGATTGGTATGTATACTGTAATCTGTATTTGGATTTGTTCAAGTTTAGAAGTGGGGAAGGGGGGGCTAATGTGCCTGATTTGAGAAGAAAATACCATGTAAGGCTTCTGCTGTTCTGTATTTGGAGTTGGTGAGAAAAGGATGCATTGCCATTTGTCTGCTCCTTAATATTCACAAAGAAAGTCTATTGACTCTTTTATCCTATTGTCCATATATATATATATATATATATATATATATTGTCATTCCTGTAATTAGAATTAATAAAATAAATTCAATACATGAATAATAAATAATTATTTATATATCCAAAATATTATAATAGTAAATTAAGGATGCGGATTAGAACTTAATTGCAAAATTCTAGAAAGGACAAGATTACAAAAAAAAAAGAAAAGGAGAAGAACGAAGAGCGTAGGTGACACTCCCTTAAGGATTAAAGTTAATATTTATCTTTGGTGAATTGAGTAATCCTTATCTCCATTTTTTATGTTTATCACTTAAAAAAAGAAAGAAACATAATATGAATGTGCTAGAATTTGATTATTTGGCATCATTAAAAAAAAAGAAAAGAAAAAGAAGATAAGAGAAGTAAGAGGAAACCAATAGATTATAGGGGAAGAAGGAGGACTACATTACTACCCTTTAAGGGAAAAAGAATATCTGCAAATTGATTTCATCTCCAATTTGAGTTTATCACTTAGGCAAAAAAAAAAAAAAAAAAGAAATGAAGAGAATTGTGAGGAAGGGATGAAAGAGCTCTAGCAAGGTGAGTGACTCTTCTTCCAATTTTTGCAAATAAATTTTTAAATTCCTTCATTGCAATCAAGATTTTTTTTTGTTTGTGAGTGAGATTTCTTCCTTCTCTTCTCTTAGATTTGTCTTTTAATCTTTATTAAATTAATTACTTTGTGAAATTCTCTTTCTTTGTCTTAGATTGATTCCTTAATTTCTATTTAATTGAATATCCCTTTGATTGAATGTCTTTGTTGGTGAGTGAACTCTCATTTCTTTTTGATTCTTGATCCTAAGAATTTTGTTGTGGGAAGTAAACATATTCTTTCCAATTTTTTGTTGAATCTTAAATTTGCCTTGAAACTCTTGCTTAGTTGAATTTTGATTCTTGAAAAATCTTGCAATTTAATATTTCCAAAAATTACTTGCTGAAGTTAAATGTTTAAATATGAATTGTGTAGAAGATATGTAAATATTGGTTTATACTTGGTGAGAATTCATCTAAGAACAAAAAAATTTAATATTGAAGATTCAGAAACTTTATACACCTTTGAATAGTAAAATCATATAAGCTATAATTGGAGTTTTGTAACTCCAAATGAATTAATTTTTAGTCCATGAAAGCTTTAATAAGTGCTCTACAAATTTTTCAGAAATAGCAAAAACTAAGTTCTATTGCTTAAATAGTGTCTCAGAGCTATACTTTTTATTGTGCAAATTTATAAACGGTTCAACCATTCCAAAGTGCTTTTAATGTTTCTCTTAACTCGAAAATCCAATTGGTGTAAAACCAATTTCAAATCACATAAATTTAAATTTGGAAAATTTTATTTAAAAATATAAACCATAGAATAGTTGATGAATTTTTTTATTGCACCCTATGGATTCTGTCAATATGATAGTCTATTAAGTATACACTATGAACTTCAAAAGACCATAAATTTAGTTATACAATGCCAAATGAGGTGAATTTTAATCCTATGAAAACTTGGAAATGTCCTCTATAACTTTAACAGAAATAGGAAATGTCAAAATTTTCTTTTGGATGGTCTTCTAGAGTAATACATTGTATTGCACAACATCAAGAAAACAACTTGAACATAATGAGCAAAGTTTGATATAACTTCTGTGATATATATCTAATTTGAGTAAAATTAATTGCAATGTTCTTTAAACACATGAAATTAATAATGCAAAGAAAATCACTTGAAATTATAAAATGTAGAATATTTGATGAAATTTTTAAGTGCATATACCTAAGCACTTGCACTTAAAGGAGTGCCACATCAAATAAGTGAACATGTGTGTATATATATATATATATATATATATATATATATATATATATATACACTAACTTACATGAAGATGAGCCTTATATTGAATATTAAGTTAAGAATTAACATATTTTCGTAAAGAATGGAATTAAGATTATTTTACTAAAATCAAACCTAAGCCTTATAAGAACAATTAATAAACAAATATCAAGTAAATGATGTGAAATATGTATGTTTGAGCATGACACAAAAGTTTAGAAGCTTGTAGTAAGACCGTGCCTAAGGTACGACTAAGTTCTGTGAGACGTCAGATTGTGTATTAGACATAGCAGCTCATGTGATTCATAGAAGCTCACATGATTTAAAAAGATTATTCATACTTTAAGTATGATAAGATATGAATTGACAAAATTTGAGATTTATATTGGCCAATTATTATGATAAATGTCTTGTGGACAACATATGAAATTCAATATGTTGTTATGGCGAATCCAAGTGGTATTGTTTGTATGCATACAATTGTGATGAACTTTTGATGTGCTGAATGATACCAGCCACATCGATATCAACCTATGAACTGTGCAATTGTGAGTTTGTGCTCATGTGTTTATATGCGCTTATGAATATGCGCCTGTGTAGTTGAATTTATGAACCAGTGCTCTAAAAGATTTAATGATATTATTTATCTAAGCAACTTTTAAGGTGGTGAGCTTAATGCCTATAGTTAGGACATACGCACTGTTATATTATTAAAATAATCGTACAATGTAAATGTAAAAAATATAATTGGCTATTACACAAAATTCATAAGGAAGCCATAATGATAATTTAAAGATAATTATAATTAATGTAAATTGCAAATTAAATGGAAGTTATTGAAAATTTTCAATTTAACATCTTGTGTTTATTCTTGTACCTTGTTTAGTTCTATTTGTTTATTTACCACTCATTTCATATCCTGTTACATTATTCTTGTTTACCATATTATCATTGTACTCTATCACTCACTGGATATTTTCTCTAGAAAGTACTCACTCCCTCACTTTTTATTCTTTTAGGTTATAGTAGTATAAAAATAGCTTTTTAATATAGCACTACGACTTACAACGGGGTGTTTATAAGACAGGAAGTTAGACAGGACAAGACAAAGATATGCTGTAGGATTTGATGTATCATATACCAATTTATTTACTTTATTCTTTGTAGGATAATCGATACAAAAAGGTTTGTGATCATTTTGGAGATAAATTTTTGTATAACCATATTCTTGTATTTAAATCTAGCCTATTAGTGCGTAACTATAAAGTACACATTTTAGGCGTGTTAGCAATTTTGTTTTCTTGCCATTTACATTTTTGAGATTTAAAAATGATCCTCGGTAATATCTATTTAAATTGCCACCATGAGAATATTACGCAACCCCAATAGGTTATGCAACACAAAGGTTATGATTGATGGTACACATCTTATGATAGATTATGAAAATAATTAAAGAGTTATATGAGATTACTTTAGTAGTGGTGCCTCTCTATGTTGGTTCTCTAATTAGGTGATATAGGATTAAAAATCATCTAATTAAGGTACTGGTGGAGAGGGGTGTAGACGGCGGGGTTTAGCGTGCGTCTAAGATTTTAGCAACCGTGACACTATTTGAGCTTAGGGCTTTAGAGAACACACTAACCATTGTTACAAAAACATGGGTGCAAATGAGGAGTCACCACCTAAGGTAATAACTGGGATAAATCGAAAAGGTGATACTCGATTTCCTAAAAGAAAGCTATCACCACAACCAAGGGATTCTAGTTATGGAATACCAACTTCTTTTCAATCTTGTTCATTTAGAATTACTTTATGAATTATTATATTATCCTTTATTTATATGCAATTTCATATAAACTTTTATTCTAGTAATTAACTCCAAGGCAAACCAGTCATGAAAATACAAGTAAATAATGCATTCATTCAAACATAGAATCCCTAAGTTAGTCTAATCTACATTAATTTTAATTAAATGAGCTAAATCTACATGTTTTAATTAATAAGCCTAAAAGGCCTAATTCCTTTTAATTTTAATTAAATGAACCTAAGTCTATTTATTTTAATTCTAAAAAATAGGCCTAGATCTACAAATTATGGAGTATTTAAATTATTGGGCCTAATTCTACATGTTTTAATTCTAAGGTGATCTTAAATCTATGAGTTATGAAAAAAAACTTTAATTTAACGGGCTAAGTCTAATTAATTAAATTAAATTAAGTGCGCCTATGTCTAATTTACTAAATGGGCCTAAGTTATTTCTAGCCTAAAAATCTAATATATTATGGGTCTAAAATATATTTTAATTAATTAAACCTAAAAACTTAAATTTAAATTAATGAATTAGAATGTAATATGGGCTTAAGGCCCAAAACATATAAAAATAAATAAACAAACTCAAAAACAAATAAAACATATCAAAACAATTAAATAAAAGATCAAACAACTAATTAAATTAATTCCTTCCAAAAACCCTAATTTTCATTAACATGCAACCTAAGTTAATCAACTTCCACCATTGATTTTAATTAATTACCCAATTAAATCCCTAATTTTACTAACCAATTAACCAACATAAACATGCAATCACACATAATTCCACTATTCTCACAGTTAGGGCTATTACAATAATCTGTAGAAAATAATAATAAAAATAATTAATACAACCCAAAAAATAAATAAATAAAAGAAATTAAATAAAAACCTAACAACTAAATTTACAAGGTCTTATCCATGGTATTCCATGGACTTCTCATGAGTTTTGTCCTCCATAATCACCATAAAAAAGAACAAAATTATGATTAGTGAATAAATTATAACAATAATAAACAAAATTAAAAATCAATAAAATAAAAAAAAGAATTAAATAAATCAAATAAAATGAAATAAGGAGAAGATGATGCTTATGGATGATTTTAATGGAGTGCTCCTCAGATTTTATAAAATCACTGTTCTTGATAGGTCTTCGAATATTGTTCTTCAAAAATTCTCCAAAGATCTTTATTTAAGCAAAATTTTTTTTGGTAGATAATAAGATTTTTTCTCTTTTTTTCGTTCTCTCCTCTCTTTTTTCTTCCCCTTTCTTTTTCGTTATGTCTTTTTCTTTTTTCTCTCCTTCTCTTCATTTTTTATTTTTTTGCCTCCACCTTTTTCTCTTTTTGCCTACCCCATTTTCAGAGTCAAAACACTTCTTATATAGTGAGACATCTTTAAACCCTAGTTATAAATTAATTCCTAAAAAACTTCTATTTCCTTAAAAATATTATCAAAATAATTTTAGGAGAATTTCAGACCAATTACGACTCAATTTTTTTGGAAAATTCAAGAACCCGGGCGAAAAAGGTTTAATTCTGACCGGAATTGTGTAATTCCGATGGAAATCATACAATTCTGATCGGAATTAATATAATTCCGACCATTTTTTTAATCTTTTAATTACAAAAAGGTCCTTAAAAGAATTTAAGTTTTATAATTAGATCCTTAAAAAGCATTGTAATTTAGTCCATGAAAACATTAAATCCTTTCTTTAAAAAAATACAATAAGACCCCCGAAGTTTCAAAGTTGAGTTATTGAAGACCTATTCATGACATTTTCATCATTGACGTCTTTTGTTGCATCTATAACTCATCATCCTGTAATTGGGTGTCTACAGTTGCCCCCCTTTATTGCTGTTTGCTTGAAAAATTGCGGCAAAGTGATCTAGCACTCAATTTCTTAATTGGAAGTTAGGATACTTACCTATGCTTCATGAAGCTTTTGCTTATGAACTTGCTACACTCGGACGTACAACATTGATTTGAAATGACATTGTAGACGGCAGGGTTTAGCGCACGTCTAAGATTTTAGCAATTACGACATTGTTTGAGCTCAGGGCTCTAGAGAACACACTAACTGTAATATCCCGTGTTTTTAAAATATTTTTTACACTGTACCGGGATATGCAGTGTTAATAAATTTTGAATATATATGTGATATTTTTACGAGTTAATATGTATTTAAAACCTATTTTAATTACTGTATATTATTTTCAGTGTTTTACGTAAAATTTTCCCGGGACTTGCATTTTCGGGAAAATTTTCACGTAAACAATGTATTATTAATTATTTTAAATGTATTTACGGACTTGCATGAACTCATACATATTTTTAAATTATTAAATAAAGCCTGTGTGTGTATATTTATTTAATTAGGGTTTATTATTACCCTAATCTTTTATTAAGTATTTATTTGTTTTATTGTTATTTAACTAATTTTATTTAGTATAAATTATTAAAATATTAAATTTTATGTGTGTGGTGTGTATTTTATGTGTGTAATTTAATATTATTTTATTATATGGTGTAAAGTATATATATATACATATATACATTAAAAATCAAAAGGATTGCCAAATTACCGTTTTGCCCCTCCCTCTCCTTCTTCTCTCCCGATCGCTCACCCTCACTGCGCCTCCCATTCCAGCACGCCGGACCGCCCCTCGCCGCCACCAGCTGCCGCCAACCTCCTTCCCCTTCCTTCCTCTTCCTCTCCAACGTGACCAGGCCGCCGGAAGCCCGCTGGAACGCCCGGAATCCGCCATGGCCGCAAGTTGAGCTTCTTGCCGTCGACGACGATTCCGGCCACCATTTCGTGCACCGCCGGTCTTCATCGACTCATTGAGCTCCGGTGATTTCAATTCTAAGCTCCTTTTGGCCTGAAATCAAGTGGATTTTGAGGTTTGAGCTAAAACTCAATTCGGTCACATTAGGGTTTTCAATTTTTTTGAGCTTCGAATTGGTTGATTCATGAAAAATTCCTTCACAAATGTTGTTCCTAGTAGCTTAATCTGCATGTATGAATTTTTGTAGAATTTTTGGAGATTTTTTGGATTTTTGAATATTTTAATATTATTTTCTAATTTTCGGAAATTAATTATTTAAATTATGAAATTGGAGTTTATGGTTGAATTAGGTGTTGAAATGAATTATAGGAATTTATTTGGAATTTTTATGAATTTCTAAGTATTTATTTTGAATTATTGAAGTTTATGTGATTTTGAGAAATTAAGGTTAATTGTGTTTTTATTTGAATTTAATTGGGTAATTAAGTTTAATTATTGATATTATTGATAAATATGTTGAGAAAATTAATTTTGGATAATTGTATGATTTTTGGTGAATTTTTGAAGTAATTTAAGTATATTTATATATATAGGGGTATTTTGGTAATTTTACCCTAAATTGTCTAAAAATGTAATTTAATTGGTTTTAATAGTTATTTAAGGTATAAAAATGATTTCTACAAATTATTTAGTATTTTTAACTAATTAAAACTATTTTTCGTGAATTATTTTCAATTATATATATAATATACGGTTTTCTAATAAAATGAGTTTTAATCGGTTTTTATAGTGTTTCAAGGTTAATTATGTAATTTCTACCTATAAAATGTAGTTCTGTGATTTAAGGATATTTTTGGTATATTTGGAATATGTTCTGTGTTTGTGGACCCCGGTCGGTGGACTGTAGTCTGGAGTCCGACCGAGGGGTTATGGATTTGTGTTGAGCTTGTATTTTGAAGTGTATTTATTTGCAGGGTCGGCTCTACTCTTTTGAGTAGAGAGATGTCCGTTTTACAGGGGAGGTTCTGCTGGATTTTTGGTAGAATTCTCGTAAAACGTGATATCCAGCCGAACCCTAATTCTGTTTCCATACTTAAATACTCTAGATTGAATTCTAGGATTTCTACTAGGGTTATTCTGATATCGATTATTTATTTCTTGTTTAGTTGCGCCGAGACCGAGGGCTAGTGGACCAGGCCCGTCGGACCTGTCTCGTGGAGCGCATTAGGTGAGTTACTATACTATATATATATGCTTAGTATGCATGATTTAGAAATGCATGTTTTATGTTGATTAAATATGCATAAATAATTTGATTATTTCTTAAGTTTATATTAAGTATATTTTCGGTTTATTTTTGGTATATACTAAATTATATGCATATTTTGTGAATAAAATATATTTAAAATGTTTTTAAATATATTTCCAGCTTAATTTATAATTTGATTGAATGTATTTGATATATATATACTCGAAATATACCTGGTTTACTTTTGGTATATTTCCGGTATATATATGGATTATATTGTTATTTCATTTTCATTCATGCATCATATATTTTTATGAATGAATGTTTTATATTATTAATGATGAAGGATATCAATAGAACGTGCTACCTAGTGGGCAGCACTAGGACCGAGTACGTACCGGTACGCCTATAGTATTTAGGCTATATTACTAACTATTTGTGGATATTGATTTGATTATGACTATCGATGTGTGAGATGTGGTTTGGAGGTGTGATTGCTGGAGCTCGATTGACCAAGTGTCTCGGGGCCAATCACACTGGCAGTCAGACTGTTGGAGCTCGGTTGACTTAGTGTCTCGGGGCCAGTCTACTGTCCAAATGGATTAAGTGGATATATTGGAATAAGTGAGCCTGTATGGCTTGAGTGTTGTTTAACACTATTTTCTGAGGTTGCGATATTCTAGGGTTCTATGTGATCCTTCATAAACTGGGATTTTTCAATAAAATATATAAAAATGATTTTTCTGCATCTGTATGAATTGCCTGTATATATACATATTAGACATGTATTATTGACTGTATGCATTGTCATTTAGAGTGTATGTATATATATTATAGTAATTCACTCAGTGAGGTCTGACTCCCCTCCGTTGACTATTTTTCAGGAGAGTCAACTTCTTCAGACCTCAGTAGTAGGTCGATACGCCGGATTTCTTTCGCCCCGGCTTCTTTATGTAAATTGTCTACTTGAGTCTTATTTATTTTATCTAGACACTGCAGTAGTTGTGAATTAAAGTATGGGATTTTATGTACTTTATTTTAAAGAGATGTATTATATTGAAACTGGATTTGTATTAAAGATTATATACATCTATGTGATGAGATTTTGATTTAAATCCAGTTGATGAAAATGATATTATGATATTATGATTTTTATTTCCGCTGCATATTATATTGTTATTGATATTATGGCATGATTTATTTTATTTTTAGGCTTGCTACGGGTTCCGGATTCGAAAGAATTCCCGTTCCCTAGCGCCGGTCATGGCCCCTGTTTTGGGTCGTGATACTAACCATTGCCATAAAGAGATAGCATGAAGATGAGGAGTCGCCACCTAGGGTAATAATTGGGAAAAATCTCCTGGTTGTGGTGCTAGCTTTCTTGTAGGGAATCGAGTGTAGATACCCAATTTTGAGATGATGTGTTATGGATGTGACAAAGGACTCTAATGATGAAAATATCATGAATAGGTCTTCAATACTTAAACTTTAAAATTCTAAGGGTTTAAATGCATCTTTTAAGGGAAGGATTTAGTGTTTTCAAGGACTAAATTGTAATGTTTTTTTTTAGGACCTAATTGCAAAACTTAAATTCTTCCAGGGGTCTTTTAAGGGAAGGATTTAGTGTTTTCAAGGACTCAATTGCGATATATTTTTAGGACCTAATTGAAAAATTTAAATTCTTTCATGGGTCTTTTTGTAATTAAATGTTAAAAAAAACTGTCATAATTCCATAATTCCGACCAGAATTATGTAATTCCAATTGGAATTATATAATTTCGATTAGAATTTCACAATTTCGATCGGAATTGGACTCTTCCATCTCTATTTTTTATTTTTTTAGGCTTTTAACTCAATCCTAATTGGTCTAAAATTCCTAAATATGATTTTAAGTATTAATCCTATATTTTTAGGAATTAGAATCATGTTAGAATTGAGCTAGGATTTTTGGTTTTTTTTTTTCTATATAAAGAGGATGGTAAGGGAAAATTTTGGGGGGAAGGGAAGAGAAGAAAAAAGGAGGTAGCAACATATTTGTAAGTTTTTGGGTTTTTTGTACATTTATGAAAATAATTTTCATCCATTGTTGATTCTTAAAAAGTGCTTTCTTAATTCTTTATTTTTTGGTGAGTTGTTTTTCTACAAAAATTCATTTTGGTATATCAATTAATTCAAGATCCTTGCAGAATTTTTGAAGAAGAAGATTAGAAGACTTATCAAGAACGGTGAATTACAAATCTGAGGAATACCTTAAATCTCTCATAATCATCATCATGTTCTTCTTATTCTATTTTTTTTATTTCTTTTTGATATTATTGATTATTTTTTTATTTATTTTTCATTTGGGTTATTTTTATAATTTATTCATTAATCATATTTTTATTTCTTTTTTATGGTAATTATGGAGGAAAACACATAGTGACCATTGTTTGGAGTAATGAACCAATAGGAGGTCCATGGAATGCCATGTATAAGACCTTGTAGAGACACAGTCTCTAGGGGTTTATTATTTTATTTTATTTCTTTTAATGCCTTATTTTTTTATTAATTATTTTATGAATTATTATAATAGCCACAATAGAGGGAGTAGTAAAATTATGTGTGGTTGCATGCTTATCTTGATTGAATTGGTTAGTAAAACTAGGTTTCAATTAGGTAATTATTTAAAATCAATGGAGGAAGTAGATTAATTTAGGTTGCTTGATAATAAAATTAGGGTTTTAGTAAGGATTAATTTAATTATTTGTTTGATCTTATTTAATTATTTTTTATGTTTTTATTTGTTTTTGGGCTTATTTATTATTTTTATATGCTTTTGGAGCCTTAAGCCCATTTTAGGTCTTGATTTATTTATTTAAGTTTAGGTTATTTTCTTTTAGCTCATTTCACTTAATAATTAATTAGATTTAATTAATTAAAATATACATTTAGGCCTATAATAAATTAGATTTTAGATTAGAAATATCCTTAGGACATTTAGTTAATTAGACATAGGCCTACGTAACTCAATTTAATTAATTTAGACTTAGACCACTTAATTTAAGCCCTTTTTCATAATTTGTAGATTTAAGATCACCATTTAATTAAAACATGTAGAATTAGGCCCACTAATTTAAATATTCCATAATTTGTAGAATTAGGCCCATTTTTTTTATTAAAACAAGTAGACTTAAGTTCATTTAATTAAAATAAAAAGGAATTAGGTCTTTAGGTTCACGTATAAATTAAAACATGTAGATTTAACTCATTTATTTAAAATCCATGTAGATTAGACTAACTTAGGGATTATGTGATTTATTGAATGCATTATTTACTTGTATATTTCATGACTAGTTTGCCTTGGAGTTGATTGTTTTTAGGGTTTATATGAAATTGCATGTAAATAGAGAATAAGATAATAATTCATAAAGTAATTCTAAATGAACACAAGACTGAAAGAAGTTGGTATTCCACATCCAGAATCTCCTGGTTATGGTGCTAACTTTCTTTTAGGGAATTGAGTACTACCTTTTCGATTTGTCCCAATTATTACCCTGGGTGGTGACTCCTCCTCTCCACGCTATGTCTTTGTGGCAATGGTTAGTGTGTTTTTTAGAGCCCTAAGCTCAAACAGTGTTACGATTGCTAAAATCTTGGACGCACGTTAAACCCCGTCGTCTACAGTGGCGACTCCACTGGGGATAAGAGATACTGATTTACTTGAGTTCTTTAGAAATATTTTATTAATTATTATTTTTTTCTTGCATTCATTCTGTATGTCCCTACTAAACCGATGGCGTTGGTTTATGATTCCATGATTCCACTAGCTTCATGGGTTGTAGATTGGCTAACCATCACTTTTAGCCTTAACTCGGTCCAAGAGAGATTACCGAGCTTAAACTCGAGAGAAGACTACCCCCCTTAAGGACTTGGGTTATAGGCTTTGGTCAGATGAGCCCGACAATCTCTCTTGGACCTAGTTAAGGCTAAAAGTGATGGTTAGCCAATCTACAACCCCATGAAGCTAGTGGAATCATGGAATCATAAACCAATGCCATCGGTTAATAGGGACATGCAGAATGAATGCAAGAATAAAATAATAATTAATAAAATAATTCTAAAGAACACAAGTAGAATCAGTATCTCTTATCCCCAATGGAGTCGCCATTGTAGACGGCAGGTTTTAGCGCGCATCCAAGATTTTAACAACCCCGATACTGTTTGAGCTCAGGGCTCTAGAGAACACACTAACCATTGTCACAAAGACATGACGTGGAGATGAGGAGTCGCTACCCAGGGTAATAACTGGGACAAATTGAAAAGGTGGTACTTGATTCCCTAAAAGAAGCTAGCACCACAACCAAGAGATTCTGGATACAGAATAACAACTTCTTTTAGTCTTGTGTTCATTTGGAATTACTTTATGAATTATTATCTTATTCTATGTTTATATGCAATTTCATATAAACCCTAAAAAAATCAAGTCCAAGGAAAACTAGTCATGAAATATACAAGTAAATAATGCATTCAATAAATCACATAATCCCTAAGTTAGTCTAATCTACATGGATTTTAAATAAATGAGCTAAAGTCTACATATTTTACATTATAAGTGAATCTAAAAACCTAATTCCTTTTGATTTTAATTAAATGAACCTAAGTCTACTAATTTTAATTCAAAATATGAGCTTAAATCTACAAATTATGGAAAATTTAAATTAGTGGGCCTAATTCTACATGTTTTAATTAAATAGTGATCTTAAATCTACAAATGATATATATAAAAAAACTTAAAATTAAGTGGGCTAAGTCTAAATTAATTAAATTAAATTAGGTGAACCTATGTCTAATTAACTAAATGGGCCTAAGGATGTTTCTAACCTAAAATCTAACTAATTATGGACCTAAAAATATATTTTAATTAATTAAACCTAATTAATTATTAAGTGAGATGGGCTAAAAGAATGACCTAAACTTAAATAAATAAATCAAAGCCTAAAATGGGTTTAAGGCCCCAAAACACACAAAAATAATAAATAAGCCCAAAAACAAATAAAAACACAAAAACGATTAAACAAAAGATCAAACAACTAATTAAATTAATCCCTTATAAAAAAACCCTAGTCTTATTAATATGCAACCTAAATTAATCGGCTTTCTCCATTGATTTTAAGTAATTACCTAATTAAAAACTTAATTTTACTAACCAATTTATTCAAAATAAACATGCAACCACACACATAATTTCACTACTCCCACTATTTGGGCTATTACATTAATTTATAAAATAGTTAATAAAATAAAAAAATAAAAGCAATAAATAAAATAAAATAAAAACCCTGAAAACTAAGTTTCTACGAGGCTTTATCCATGGTTTTCCATGGATTTCTCATGAATTCATCCCTCCAACATGATCACCATGTGTTTTCCTCCATAATCACCATAAAAAATTAAAATAAAATTACGATTAATGAATAAATTATAATAATAACTTGAAAGAATAAAAATAATCAATAATATCAAAAAGAAATAAAGAAAAAAATATAATAAGAAGAAGATGATGATGCTTATGAGTGATTTGGGGTACTCCTCATATTTGTAATTCATCGTTCTTGATAAGTCTTCGAATCTTCTTCTTCAAAAATTCTCCAAGGATCTTGAATTAGTTGATAAACTAAAAGGAATTTTTGTAGAAAAATAACTCACCAAAAAAAGAATTAAGAAAGCTCTTTTTAAGAATCAACAATGGATGAAAATTATTTTCATAAACGCACAAAAAACCCAAAAGCTTGAAAAATATGTTGCTGCCTCCTTTTTTTCTTCTCCTCTCTTCCCCTCCAAAATTTTTCCTTGCCGTCCTCTTTATATAAAAAAAAGAAAACAAAAAACCCTAGCTCAATTCTAACATGATTCTAATTCCTAAAAATATAGGATTAATACTTAAAATTATATTTAGGAATTTTAGACCAATTAGGATTGAGTTATAAGCCTAAAAAAAACAGAGATGAAAGAGTCCAATTCTGACCGGGATTATGCAATTCCGATCAGAATTACACAATTTCAATTGAAATTGATATAATTCCGACCAAAATTACATTTAATTAGAAAAAGACCCCTGGAAGAATTTAAGTTTTGTAATTAGGTCTTGAAAAAAATTACAATTTAGTCCTTGAAAACACTAAATCCTTCCTTTAAAAGATGCACCTTAGAATTTTAAAGGTTAAGTATCGAAGACCTATTCATGATATTTTCATCATTAAAGTCCTTTATTGCATCCAGAACACATCATCATAAAATTGGGTGTTTACAGACATATCATACTCGGTCGTATGATATTGACTATACTCGATTGTATAATCTTGGATGAAAGGGACTTATTATACTCGGTCGTACAATATTGACTATACTCGGACGTATAGTTTGAATTGAAAAGGAACATCACACTCGGTTGTGTGATGCTGAAAATACATTGTACTCAGTTGTACAATGCCAACTACACTCAGTCGTATAGTCTATTTTGAAAAGAAACATCATACTCGGTCGTATGATGCCGATTATACTCGATCGTATAATCTTGGTTGAAACTACATTGTACTCGATCGTATAATGCTGACTACACTTGGTTGTATAGTCTGTATTGAAAAGAAACATCACACTCGGTTGTATAATGCCGATTATACTCGGTCATATAATCTTGATTGAAAATACATTGTACTTAATCATACAATGCTGACTACACTTGGTCGTATAGTCTGTATTGAAAAGAAATATCATACTTGGTTGTATGATGCCAATTATACTTGGTTGTATAATCTTGATTGAAAATACATTGTACTCGATCGTACAATGCCGACTATACTCGGTCGTATAGTCTTGATTGAAAATACATTGTACTCGATCGTACAATGCCGACTACACTTGGTCATATAGTCTGTTTTGAAAAGAAACATCACACTTGGTCGTATGATGCTGATTATACTCGATCATATAATCTTGATGGAAATAAATTATACTTGGTCATATAATGCCGATTACACTTGGTTGTATAGTTTGAATTTTGAAAAGAAACATCACACTCGGTCGTATGATGCCGACTATATTACTGAAAAATTTAATAATTTATTGAATTATTAAAGTGCAATTTAGGATTACATTGCAAGGAAAAGAATGGACTTAAATGCAAACCAAAAGCTAAAGGACCAAAGTGGAAATTTTCCCCTTTAATATACTCACTTTTCCCTTTTGTCGATTCATTCTCTCTTCTTCCTATCCTTCTTCATTTTTTCTTTTTTTTCTCTTCCTTTTCATTTTCTCTTGAATTTTAAATTTTTTCCTTTTAATTATTCTTTCATTTGAAGTCTAATTTTGAATCCGTCTGATCCTATGGTTCACCCACGATGCAGACTATGTGGGAGTAGTTCTAGACAGTCAGATCCCATCATTTCACATTTGCATTTTCCTCAAAATGATTTGGGACTCTATGAAGGTGAGGATGTGCTTCCTTTGATTTCATTTACACTTTCATAGATGCTCTCAATTTGGAGATAAGGTAAATTTCTTGCCTGTGTCTTCAATTCACTAAAATTCTCGGGTTGCTTTCACTTGGCTCGAGAACTATTTTATGACTTTTCTGGAGAGGTAGTACAACATATTTAGGCATCTAGCTTTTGATGTTTCATAATTTCTTTACCGACTGCTCAAGGTAAGTCAGACCACTACTTGCTTTTTGCTTTTATCGAGAGGTGGATGGATACCACTCATACTTTTCACACACGGGTGGGTGAGCTGACTATTTCCCTGATGAGCTTCTTTGTTATTACTGGGATTACATTCAAAGGTGCCCTAGTCCCCTTTAATATCCATTACTGCCCTCTTTCAGAGGATGCTAGGAGTCACTATGTTTGTGACTTTCTTGGGTTTGTTCCGACATGGAAGAATCGAAAGAACACGCTTCTTTCATCCCTCGTTCAGGGTTTCAGGAGACTACCTACCATTACACCTTGCCATATTCTTTTAGTTGATATTACTTGGCACTACTCTCTTTTGTGAGTCTGGTCATAAGGTTAGCATCGCTCTTCTTGGTCCCCTTCAGGATCTTGCTATAGTTGCTACTTTAGATTGGGGATATGTGACGCTTGCTTATTTCTACTATAGATTGGATACTATTTGCAGAGGCGCTATGACGATTGCAGTTACTGGTACGTCTTGCACGTATGTCTCTTATCCTTTTCAACTTTGCTTATTTGCACATTTTCCTCCTTATTTCTTTCATCTCCTCTCTTTTAGATCTGGGGCATTGAGATTGGAGTGATCTGAGGCTTCAGTGCAATCAACTTTGATAGGAGTCTTCCCCTAATGCAGAGGTGGGGTTCCTCTCATCTTGCTAGCATTAGGCATGACTTGCAGACTTATTGAGATTAGCTAAACTCCTTAGAGTGGGACTTAGTAAGACAAATCTTAGTATTTCATTAATTATAAAACTTTAATAAACTTAAATAAATAATTTTTTAGGTCAGATCAGATTGGCTGGCTAGTGTTGAAGACATTCAATGATATGATTTTATGATAGTAGCTGTGAGGCTTGAGACTATGAGAGTTCTGCTCCTTGGTTATGGTTGCCAGATGTGGTAACTTGATGAGTGTGTTTATCATTGACATATAGGACCTTCGAGGAGGCATGTTCCTTCTTTTATTCCCTCCTCGATATTATGGAGTAGCAGTATGACTGCTCTCGAGCTCAGAGTAGCTCTTGAGGGATATGAGGCTTCGAATCTACTCGAGCGTTCACATCATTATCCGGGGTACATTCTAGAGAATCTCCTAGAGCAGGTTCCTACAGACCCAGCTGAGGTATGCTTTCTGCCACTACTTTATTTCATCTCTTTCATCCTTTTATATGACATTCTCTTCTTGCATAGATTGAAGGAGTCCCTAATATTACTATGGAGGAGACTGAGAATGACACCAAGGAGACTGAGTAAGAGGTTGAGCCTGCTCATCATAGTAAGGCTGCTCATGGTGATACTTCCTTGAGTACTATTTTGGGTGATGTTCTCCCATTTGATAGGTCCATGTATTATTAGGCTCCCATGGTGCAGACTCCTGTTGAGCAGCATATATACTTTGATGCAGCTCAGATTTCTAATTTCTCTCCTCCTGATGCTTCACATGTAAGCTTGATTTGCATTTCCAACCCTGCACAAACTAGCACTTGTTGCTGAATTTGTAAACTTTATTTTACAAGTCCCTAGGACACAGGCAGAGTATCTGTACGGTCTTACCTCTTCCCAGAGATTATTTACTATACAGATTACAGATACTTGGAGGGTTAGTATTTATAACAAATATACAAATATATACATGATATGCATGATTCTGACTATTCTAGATGCAACAGAGTTATGCCAGGGATATGGAGTATGAGAACAAGAGGCTTTGATGACAACTTACTAGTCTTGGTTTTGATAGTCACGATGTTAGGACTTCTATGCTCCTAGATCAGAGTGATGATCCAGCTAGAGGATGGAGCCCTTGGCTAGATACTGGAGCTCAAGATGACTAATTTTCTTTAGGACTTGTGTTAACATGATTATACTTTGGATGTGTCAGAATTGTTTCCCTTTTTGGACTTTTATGTTGGACTAAGCCCCTTTTTTTTTCGTCGTAAATGTTGGAAATCCAACTAGGATTTTAAATTTCCAATCTAAAATCTAAAATTCAGATCGAAATTTTGATAAAAAATTTAGCTCTATTATGTGTATTTTCCTGTTCTAACGCAAGTTTGGTCCAAAACGACCGATACAAATCCTAATCCTGTCCATCTTCTAAAAATACAATCAAAAAAATCCTAATCCCATCAGCATCATCTTTTTAAGGTTGTTTAAGAGTCACAGATGAGACTATTGTGCATCCTTGTCTTTGTTTCTCTTTATCATAACACAAACGACTCTTAGTTTAATAAAGAAATTTCTTAAGACCATGAACGAAGATGATTGGGACAGAGTGCTACCTTTCCATGCCAAATCCCTGAAGTCCCTTCAACTCCTGAAAATAGACAACAATTTATTACATGCTACTGCTACATTTTGGGATGCTAAGGATCATGTATTTAGATTCAATGGACAAGAATTGTCCATTAATTGAGGAATTTGCTGTTATTCTTGGATGTTCATTAGATTCGACCGCTGCAATTGCTCTCCCAGATCTTTCAATGGAATTTCCCAATATACTAGTAGCATGTTTTGATATGTCCCTATATGTCATCTACATGCATGCACACAATGCTGGTACTATTAGTTTTCCTTTTCTAATTACTTCTTACAAAGCTAGAGATAAGAACAATGCTGCTTGGATCAAAACTGTCACCTTCTGCATGTATGCTTAGTTTCTACTAATGTCTTCTCATAGAGATGTTGATGTAAGAATTATCAGCATCTTGGAACAAGTAGAAACGAGAGCTAATCCTATACCTATACCTATCATCCTTGCTGAAACTATCATGAGGTTAGATAATTTCAAGGTTTAGAATCGACTCTCAGGTAGTTTGCTTCTCCTTCAGGCTTGTAACCCTTTTTTTTTGTCTAAGTTGCCCTCTCAGGTCTTCAACTTAGCATTTTTTTAGATTTAGTTATAGGATAAGTTGAGTCTGCTTAATGCTCCCCTCAATGCTTTGGCTCATCAACCTCATCATTTATAGCCTTGTCCTTTGAAGATAAGGGACAAGCATGCTATAAATCGATGGATTGATTGGATGAAAGGCCTTGCTAATACTGAGATTACTTGGATTTATCCTTGGTAGAGATTGAAATCCACGACCATCAACCTATATAACTATTGTGTCACTATTCCTGGGTTGCACTTTTTGACCTTTCTTTCTCCCTCACCCCTTTACCGCCAGTATGGTTGCCCCCAATTCATTGTGGCTGTTACAATAAACTTTGAAGGCTTCCCTCTGAGACAAGACTTTCTAGACAAAGTGAAGAACTTGTGGACCCGCAGAGCTTTATAGTGGAATATGCACCTAAATGCTGACATGACTACTGGTGACGATTTCAAAGCTTGGGTTGTCATGCAATCTATAGAACCACCAGAATTTACTAGCTACAAAAGGACTCAAGTATTATTAGATGAGTCACAAAAGAAAAAAACAGAAATGAAAATAATGGTCTCATAAGTCTAATTTCTTATATTTTATTTTTCCTTCAAGCCTTTATGCTTTGTAATAAAAATAGAACATGAAATATTTGACAAAAATATCATTTCAATTTATTTCATTAATTAGGGAAAAAATGAGTGCATTTAATACATCATCACTCATGTTATTAGCTAGTCCTTTTAGATTTTCTAACTAAACATTTTTTCTCACTTTTATTTCCCTAATTTTTGCCTGATAAGCCTTTTGTGAGTTTTCTGATCAATAGGATCATCTCTTTTATTTTATTCCCTAATTTTTTTCTGCCAGCCCTTTGTGGGTTTTCTAAACAACAGAAATGTCCTAAATTTTGCATGACTAGCCTTTTCAGGTTTTCTAGCCAGCGAACTCTTTTTTTTAAAGGTAATATTTCTTGAGATGATCCAGATTGATTGGCTCAGTGAACTCATTCCCTTCTAGATCAGTTATCTTTATAGCTCCTTTGGGTAGGATCATCTTGACTAAATATGGTCCTTCCCAATTTGGTTTGAATTTTCCTCTCGGATCAAACACCATCGCCCTTGTTTACTTTAATACCATATCTCCAGCTTTTATCTTTCCTGGCTTAACCCTTTTGCTGAAAGCTCTCGTTATTCTCTTCTGATAAATCTAAGTGTAAAATAGAGCATCCATCCTTTTCTCATCTAGAGAAACGAGGTGATCGAATCTCTTTTATATCTATTCACTCTCAGGAATTTTTGCTTCTATAATGACTCTCAAGGATTTAATTTCCGTCTCTATGGGCAAAAACTGCTTCACAACCATATACTAATAAGAACGGAGTTTGTCCCATAGCGGTGCGTGTTGTAGTTCTGTATCCCCCATAAAGCAAAAGGGAGATATTCAGACTAATCTTTTTGCATTTTCACCATCGTAGAGAGGATATTTTTTATATTCTTATTAGCTGCTTCAATTGCGCCATTAGCCGGAGGTCGATAAGGTAAGGACTTATGATGTTTAATCTTATATCTCAATAATAATTCAATCATTTTTGCTTGGAATTGAACGCCATTTTTTGTCATAACATGATATGAGACCCCATATCTGCAAATGAGATTCTTCTTAATAAACCTTACCATCTGTCTAGCCTTTAAGGTACCAAAGGACTCTGCCTCTATCCATCTAGAGAAGTAGTCAATTGCAACTACTATATACTTGTGCCCGTTTAAAGCAGTTGGTTTTACTTCACCTATTATATCTATTCCCCAGGCTGTAAAAGGCCATGGAGATGTTAAACTATTTAGCACTGTAGGGGAAAGATGATTGAGGTTCTTATGTACTTGACACTGATGACATTCTCTCACTACTCAGATACAATCCCTTTCTATGCTTATCCAGTAATACCCTTGCTAAATCATTTTCTTTGGTAGAATCATCCCATTCATGTGAGATCCATAAACCCCTGCATGAATCTCTCTCATTGCCTGTTCTACTTCATCCTTTTTGAGACATCTTAGCTGTATTCCATTCGACATCCTTTTGTATAATATCCCATCATGACTTGCATAATGGCATGCAAGAACATGAAGAGCATATCTCTCTTTGGAAGTTGCTTCATCTAGGTATTTCCTTAATAAATCTCTAGATGTCGTAAAACCACGGCTTTTCTTCTAGCCCTATCTGGATACTTTTGACTTGTTCCTCACCATAACACAGAGCTTTCATTTTCATTATTACCAAAGGCTTCATTATTGATCCTGTCAGTTTATCCCATATTAAAGAAAGTGTTGCCAAGGCATCTGCCATTTGATTTTCATCTCTTGGTAAATGCATGAAGAGAAATTTAGTGAAATTCCTCATTAGCTTTTTCAAGTAGTAGATGTAAGGTTTCAACCTCTCTTCTTTCACTTCCCATTCCTCATTAGCCTGACTAATGACTAACATGGAATCTCTATAAACCAGTAGGTCTGTAGCTCCAACTGCTAGCGCTACTTTCATGCCATAGATGCATGCTTCGTACTTAGCCATGTTGTTTGTGACCCTGACTTCTAATTTCTTGGCCATTGGGATGGTTTCTCCTCTTAGTGTAATAAGAATTACTCCTAGCCCTGCTCCTCTATTATTCATAGCTCCATCAAAAGAAAGCTTTCATTCACATTATTCTATTGTTGCTAAGTTCTCATCTGGAAACTCTAGATTCTACTGCTCATTTCCTTCGACTACATTCTAGGCCAGAAATTCTGCTACTGCTCTTCCTTTAATGACTTTAGTAGTGACATACTCTATATCAAACTCAGTTAAGAGTACCAGCCATTGAGACATCTTTCTGGTTAAAGTTGGTGCTTGAAACAAGTACCTCAAAGGATCTATCTTTGAGATAACTTGTACTTTGTAAGACTGGAAATAATGCCTTAGCTTCTTTGTAGCCTAGATCATTATCAAACATGTCTTCTCCACCAGATTTTATTTTTCTTCAAATGGTAGGAACTTTTTACTGAGATAATATACTATATACTCCACCCCTTCTAGTCCTTCTTGTGCTAGCATTGCCCCTATTGCCTTTCCTTTTAAAGCTAAATACAAGATTAAAGGTTTACCTTACCTCGGTGGTCTTAACACAGGTGGGTTAGTAAGGTATTCCTTAATCTTATCAAAGGCTTTTTGACATTCTTCATTCCATTCCATTGCTGATTCTTCCTTAAGAGCTTGAAAATCGGATCATAGACCATGGTAAGTCTTGAAATAAACCTGCTGATGTACTGTATTTTTCCAATAAACCCTCGTACTTCCTTCTCCATTCTTGGTGTTGGCATATCTTGGATGGCTTTAATCTTGTCTGGGTTGACTTTATTCCTCTGTTGCTGACTATGTGCCCCAATAACTTTTTAGAAGTTACCCTAAAAATTCATTTCTTCAAATTAAGCCTTAGGTTATATTTTTATATTCTTGCTAGGAATTTATCCAAAGCCGCAAAGTTTCCCTCTCTTGTTTCTAACTTAACCATCATATCGTTGACGTACACTTCCACTTCCTTATGCATCATATAATGAAATAAGGTAGTGGTTGCTCTTTGATAAGTTGCTCTTGCATTCTCCAACCTCAAGGGCATTACCTTGTAGCAATACATCCCTCACTCTGTGATAAAAGTAGTTTTGATCTTGTCCATAATTGCCATTATTATCTGATTATAACTTGAGAACCCATCCATGAAGGAGTACATTGCACTAGATGTTGCACTATCGACAATCACATCAGTATGGGATAAAGGAAAGTCATCTTTTAGGCATACCTTATTCAGATCTCTGAAGTCTACACACATTTGGACTTTTCCATCTTTCTTGGGAACTGGTACTATGTTTGCCAACCATTGAGGGTATTCCACTACTTCTAAAAAGTTAGCCTAGATCTGCTTAACGATTTCCTCCCTTATCTTTTCTGTCCACTCTGGCCTCAATCTATGAAGTTTTTGCTTAACAGGTTTAGCTTCTGGATATATTGGAATGTGATGCTCTGTAATTTATCTATCTAACCTTGGCATATCCTCATAGGACCAAGCAAATACTACCCTTCTTTTTGTTAATATTCTCTTAAATTTTTCTCTCTCTTTAGGAGTTAAATCATGTGATATAGAAATGTGTTTTGATTGTTCATTTATGCCCATGTTTAATGAATCTAATTGAATAGAATTAATGTCAAACATGCATGAATAATAATTATTAAAATGCACAAGACTATCAGAATCAACATCACACAAGTAAGCCAAACCAGAATTCATATCATTGACCATAGGAAAAACAGAGTTTTCATCCTCAAACAAATTGGACGTTATTACATCAGTTTCATCACTAAAACTATTATTAATAATGCTAGCTAAATCCTGTGGTGGTTCTTCATTAGGTGGCAGACAAAGAAATTCTTCAATGTCCTCAGCTTTCATCTTTTCAGTAATTGTCTTCATCACTTTATCTTTGTTATCTTGTACTAGCCTCTCAACTATCTACTTTTTGAAGAACTCAAACCCAGGAATATCCATACCAGCTACTTGAACCGGCTCCTTTTCACCCAAATAGAACTTCTCTTTCTTTTATTTGGCAAAGTTATCCTTTAGAGGTCCTACTTTCCTTAGGAGGTTATTCTCATTGAAAAACCTTCTCTTTGCCATTTTGCTATCAAATCGAACTCTAGTATAGTCTAATCCTCTTGTATCATCTTTGGGTTTTGAAGTCTGGTAATTCTAGGATACCTTGCTCATCTTTTCCCAATCCTTGCCCAGGTCGATAATTCATCTTTTTAATTATGCCCATAACCCTTGGATCCATCGTGACTCCCTCTGAGATTATGGCTATTTGGAAACTAGGAGGAGTAAGTACCTGCTTTTGACTATCCATAACTGCAGACATAGTCTTGCCTATACTTGCATCCAAAGTTACAACTTCCCCCATGTAGGAATTTCACCTTTTGATGCACAGTGGAAGGCACTCCTCCCAAAACATCATACCAAGGCCTGCCTAACAACAAGGTGTATGTGGTAGGAATTTCTAACACAGTGAATTCAACCATTGCTTCTATAGGCCTAGTGTTCACAGGAGCCACAAATGTTCCCTCTACATTCCTCGTGCTATCATCCTAAGCCCTGATTACAAGGTCTGACTTTACCGAATCCTCCATCTTCACTCTTAGATTGGGTAGGATCCCTAGCGAGCAATCATTAATTATGGACCCATCATCCACCATCACATAATTGGTCTTTTTCCCTCTTACTTCAGTTGGAATGAATAAGGAATTTATTATGATTCCTTTATTCTACATGTAAATCCTCATCAGAGAAAGTAATAACTTTGTGCTTTTTCTCCGTAACCTTGGCCACCATTGCTTTAGGGGTAGTAGTAGTTTCAATGTTTATCTTAGCTAAAGCCTTAACTAAAGCTTTCATGTGGCTACTTGAGTGCATCAAGAGCTCCTAAATGCTTACATTTGCTTTTGCTTTCTTGAGCTAATCAAGAATTAGGTCATCACCATATTCATCTGAGTCTTCTCCCAAATGCTTCTCTCTATGTAGTTTTTTCTACTGGTTTATAACCCTTCCCACTTCTGTTAACATGACTAACTTCAGGATTATCAAGCCATACATTATATCTTTCAATGCCTTCCTCATCAGAATTATACCAAATATCAATAGCCCCAATAGTCCTGTCCTTCTTTCCATCTTTCCATACTTTAACCATGTATTTCTCCTTTTTGAATAGTAGCTTTTCATCATCAAACTCATCACCCCATCTTGTAGGCTCGATTGTATCAATGGATATGTCAAAAGAAGGTGGTTTAGAATAAAACACCTTGTAATCAAACTTGCCTGAGGGCTAACCCAATAAGTCTTCTACTCTTTCCACATCTTTAGGGACACTAGGAGATTTCTCATCGGCTTTAAGATTTAGATCCTCAAAAGATTTTAGCAGTTCTTCATCACTTACTCTTGAGTTGATCATCATGGTTCTTAGAGGTGGCATGTTTTAGTAATTTGGGAAAGGATTATTTCGCGTATTTGGGTTTGGATTTGATTTCTCAAGGCCTGTGATTTTTATGGAATCTATGAGGTTTTGGATTTCATGTTTAAGGTGCATGCAAGAATCAGTTGGATGACCAACAACTTGATGAAACTTAAAGTAACTATTTGGGTCAAAGCCAAGGAGATTTGGGTTTGGTGGTCTAGTGGGGGTTAAATATTTAAGGAGGCCTTTTTGGGTGAGACAGTCTAGGACTTTGGATAAAGGTTGTTTGAAATTTGAAAATCTCTTAGGTTGTTGGATAGCATGAACTCCTATAACCCCGTTAGTATTTCCTTATTGTGTGCCCCTAGTTGGGTAGTTTCTTACTCTAGTGTTCCTAGTGACCTTCTTTTTCTCGTTTTCAATCTCTTCAACTTGTAACCCATCATTATAAAGATCTACAAATGTCTTGGGATTCATCATTTGTAGCCTCTCAATCATATTAGGTAGCACATTTTGGACTATCATCCTAACTTAATCCTTCTTAGCCAGCTCGTTCTTCATTAATCCTACCTTATTCATAAACCTAGTTAGAAAATTTGAGAATGACTCATTGGGCTTCTGCTTGGTTAGTTTTAGATCCCTGATAAACCTTTTGAGCCTAGTGTTATAGTCATATTGCTTTAGAAAAATAGTGCACAGCTCTCTCTGGTCTGCATGGATAGACTTCTCCAACCCATAATACCAATTGACAGCCATACTCTCCAATGACAATACGAATAGCTTGGTAACCCTGGATAAATAAGCCTTAATGGTGCTTATGGTAGTTGTGTATTGACTAAGGTGAATCCTTAGGTCCCTAGTACCATTAAACTTTTATAGTTGTGGTATCTTAAATTTATCATGCAATTTGTCCTCCCCGAATGGCATCATATCATCAAAATTAAATGAGCATCCAATGCCCTGTCCTCTCATCAATTCCTCCATCTTGGACATTTTCTGAGTTGGTGCTTTTATCTACTTGGATTCCAACTCTTGAACTTGCTCAAGTGATTTCCTTTTCGCCTTTTTAACCATGTAACTTTTAACATCCTCAAGTTTCATTTCCCCAACATTTTCATTGTTAGCTGGTAGTGTACCTACAGTAGGTGGATTGGTCATAATATGTGGATTGGTCGCAGGAGGTACAGCAGCAGCAGGTGGTGGCATCAATCTCACCAAAGCCTATTTTAACTCATCTTGCACCATTACTCTCATGTCATCCATCAATGCTCCTTTGACATCCTCTATGGTCCAATTTCCTCCTTCTTGTTGTTCCATTTCTTTGACCTATTTTTGTTGTGCAGCTTCTAGGTAGAGTAGGTTGATAGGACTCCCTTCCAGTCTGTTAAGGATCTCTTTCCCAATCGATTGTGGACTTGAATTAGTTCTCACTAGTTTGCCACCCTTTTAACTCCAGACACAGGAAGACCTAGATGAATCTATAATGGTTGAAAGACAAATGTTATTATAATGCATGAGATGCATGTACGCATGATGCACGTGCTATGCAATAGGTAGCAAGCAACAAGTTAGGTATACATACATCCTTCCAACCTTATTCCTCCTACACACATATTCAATGGCAATTCTTTTTTCCTAGGATTTTTAGCCTTGGTCTTAATATCAACAGGGGATATCAGGGACTGACGCGCTTGCCAAATCTCTTTTAAAGCATTAAAACATAAAAATAGTATTTCTAGGTATAAACAATTAGCCCAATCTTTAGTAGTCCAGATAGGCTTGGGCCTTTATAAATAGAAATACCCCATGGAAACATTCACAAACAATTTGGGTAGATCCTCGGGGAATAACTAATCCCTTATATGTGGTTAGGGTCTAGTAAAAAGGTCAAGGTTCCCTTAGCAGGATTCCCTCTTTTAAGACTTGAGTCACGGGTCAAGGTCAGAGGGGCCCAACATCCTTTGCAAACTCAAGAGAAGACTGCCCCCCTTAAGGACATGGGTTACAGACTCTGGTCAGATGAGCCCGGTAATCTCTTTTAAGTTGAGTTAAGGCTAAGAATGATGGTTAGCCAATCTACAATCCCATGAAGCTAGTGGCATCATGGAACTATAAACCAACGCCATCAGTTAATAGGGACATGCAGAATGAATGCAAGAATAAAATAATAATAATTAATAAAATAATTCTAAAGAACACAAGTAAAATCAGTATCTCTTATCCCTAGTGGAGTCACCACTATAGAAAGTGGGGTTTAGTGTGCATCCAAGATTTTATCAATCTTGACACTGTCTGAGCTCAGGGCTCTAGAGAACACACTAACCACTGTCACAAAGACATGATGTGGAGATGAGGAGTCGCCACCCAAGGTAATAACTAGGATAAATTGAAAAGGTGGTACTCGATTCCCTAAAAGAAAGCTAGCACCACAACCAGGAGATTCTTAGTACGGAATACCAACTTCTTTCAGTCTCATGTTCATTTAGAATTACTTTATGAATTACTATATTATCCTCTATTTACATGCAATTTCATTTAAACCCTTATTCTAGCAATTAACTCTATGGCAAACCAACCATGAAAATACAAGTAAATAATGTATTCATTCAAACATATAATCCCTAAGTTAGTCTAATCTACATTAATTTTAATTAAATGAGCTAAATCTACATGTTTTAATTAATGAGCCTAAAAGTCTTAATTCCTTTTAATTTTAATTAAATGAACCTAAGTCTATTTATTTTAATTCTAAAAAATGGGCATAGATTTACAAATTATGAAATATTTAAATTAATGGGCCTAATTCTACATGTTTTAATTCTAAGGTAATATTAAATCTATAAGTTATGAAAAAAAGATTTAATTTAATGGGCTAAGTCTAATTAATTAAATTAAATTAAGTGGGCCTATGTCTAATTTACTAAATGGGTCTAAGTTATTTCTAACCTAAAAATCTAATTAATTATGGGCCTAAAATGCATTTTAATTAATTAAACCTAAAAACCTAAATTTAAATTAATGAATTAGAATATAATATGGGCTTAAGGCCTAAAACATATAAAAATAAATAAATAAGCCCAAAAACAAATAAAATATATCAAAACAATTAAATAAAAGATCAAACAACTAATTAAATTAATTCCTTCTAAAAACCCTAATTTTCATTAACATGCAACCTAAATTAATCAACTTCCACCATTGATTTTAATTAATTACCCAATTAAATCCCTAATTTTACTAACCAATTAACCAACATAAACATGCAATCACACATATAATTCCACTATTCCCACTATTGGGGCTATTACAATAATCTATAGTAAATAATAATAAAAATAATTAATACAATCCCAAAAAGAAATAAAATAAAGAAATTAAATGAAAACCTAACAACTAAATTTACAAGGTTTTATCCATGGCATTCCATGGACTTCTCATGAGTTTTGTCCTCCATAATCACCATAAAAAAAGAACAAAAAATATGATTAGTGGATAAATTATAACAATAATAAACAAAGTTAAAAATGAAAAAAGAAATAAATAAATAAAATAAAATAAGGAGAAGATGATGCTTATAGATGATTTCAATGAAGTGCTCCTCAGATTTTGTAAAATCACCGTTCTTAATAGGTCTTCGAATATTGTTCTTCAAAAATTCTCCAAAAATCTTTATTTAAGCAAAAGAATTTTTGTAGAGAATAAGATTTTTTTCTCTTTTTTCTGTTCTCTCCTCTCTTTTTTATTCCCCATTTTTTTTCATTTTGCCTTCTTTTTTTTCTCTCATTCTCTTCATTTTTTATTTTTTTGCCTTCACCTTTTTCTCTTTTTGTCTCTCCTATTTTTAGAGCCAAAACACTCCTTATATCTTCAAACCTTAGTTATAAATTAATTCCTAAAAGACTTCTATTTCCTTAAAAATATTATCAAAATAATTTTAGAAGAATTTCAGACCAATTGGGACTCAATTTTTTTGAAAAATTCAAGAACTCGGGCGAAAGAGGTCTAATTCTGACCAAAATTATGTAATTTCGATCGGAATTACATTAATTCCGATTATGTAATTTCGACCACTTTTTTTAACTTTTAATTACAAAAAGGTCCTTAAAAGAATTTAAGTTTTGTAATTAGATCCTTAAAAAGCATTGCAATTTAGTCCATGAAAACATTAAATCCTTTCTTTAAAAAAATGCAATCAGACCCCTGAAGTTTCAAAAGTTCAAGTATTGAAGACCTATTCATGATATTTTCATCATTGGAGTCTTTTGTCACATCCATAACTCATCATCCTGAAATTGGGTGTCTACAAGGGGTGTCACATTGTTTGGTATAAGAGTATACTTTATGATGCCTAGGTTTGATGGATTCTTTAGGAATTAAGAAACATTAAATTTGGCGTATATCAGTTGATGAACCAAAACTTTAGTAATACAAATTATTGATGTTATTTGAATTTGGATTTTTGGAAGATGGAAAGAACTAGAGGTAGAAACGCAAGTAGAGGTCTTGGTATACAAGTTGATAAAATTTATAGCTAATAATGAGTCTATTAGAATTGTGTGTTTATTAGGCATGAGATTTATAATTATTAGAATCATATCTTGATTTATTCCACTTTGTCATAGAAAGATGATATATGTGATAAGAAGTTAAGGTGTAAGTAAAGATAATTTATAAGAATATCTCTTATGAGAATGGAAACTATTAATTATGATGATATATGAGGATTTAGGATTTGAATATATGGTTGATGGACATTATGGGTGTTAATAAATTTATTGGAACTTTATGTCTGATAGTAGATGAAATTTATATTCATTAGTATAATAGAATGATTTATTCCATTTTATTATATAAGGGTTGAATTATAATAATGATTTAACCTTGTTATAAGTGAACTAAATGAATGATATTTTTATGAGAATTTATATAAGTGTTTTAAGGAGATTTGTTTCCCTCAAGAAAGAGCAGAGACGAGGAAGGTTGGATAAGAAAGTGAAATACGTAGGTGAGTTTAAACTTGTTATTTAGTTTAACTAAGTGATGATATAACAATGAAAGTGTGGAGTAAGTACAAATCATTGAAAATTTAGCAGTAAAAGGAGCAGTTATATGGTGATACATACATAACTCATAAACTATATGAGATATATGAGTATAAAAGACAAACATGATAGTTGCACAACTGAATATGCGAAATGAGAAAAAAAAGTTAGAAAATTAAACCTTTATTGGAGCTATTTAGCTTAAGAAAACTATAAGTGTAGAAAGAGGATAATTAAATGATATAACTAATTAATTTTAAGAAGTAAATGCTTGAATGGGAGATAAATGGAGAATTCCAAATTTGAGTAATGCATTATTTGAAGGGATGTTAGTTATTTAAAAGGGAGGAAAAGAGAAGAACAACTATTTTTTCCAATGGAAAGATCTTTTATACAAAAGAAGTAATTAGATTTTAAATCCAAGAGTGTTAAGATTAAATGTACACTGGAATGGTGCATCAATATAACATAGAAAAAGGTGTAACAGATAAATGTCAATCTAGGTTCAACTTAATGATTAATAATTAAAGATGTCAAAGGTTAACTTAGACGACGTATAGCTCCTTTCACTAATATTTACAATAGTAAATGATGAGTATAGTTTGGAATAACTTGATAGACTATGATGAAAGTTGTAGTCTTGTTAAATAAGTTATAAATAATAACGACACTCATAGTTGTATTATGGTCTTATATTTTAAAAGATGCTAAGGACTACGGAAGAAAAGTTAGTGAATTAAAAATGAAGTTAGAAGTAGAGGAAGGGATTAACTTGTTAGGGAGAACGATCCAATGGTGTTGCTAAGTCAAAATTTCTTTTTGAAATCAAGTATAGCTATATCGATCACCTTCATTGTTCATTTTTGTTAATTAAGGGAGGAATGAAAGGTAAAGTGCTTAAGCAAGTAGATGACATGATAGCTCGATGTCAATAGCTTTTATATTGGATTTTAGGAATATTTCAAGAAAAATATGAATTTATCCTTTACCTACTTATATGTAGATGAATAGCATAAATTTCCTAGTGCCATCAATAGTATAAGTTAATGCTACCACATTAGAACTCACAAAGGTGACTGTAATGATTGAGCTTTGGGTATAAGAAGCTTGAAATAGAACTAAATATATAAATAAGTTTAATCATGCTAATGGAAATGAGAGTAGTTTATAAGACAACATATAAGGATGTTTTGATGAAGGTTGGTAAAAGAAAAATAAAGTAGAATTCGATACTTGTAGCCATTAATAAATTTGATGCTATGCTAAAAATGGATGGACTAAACCGATATCGAGTGAATGTGAGTTATACGAGACAAGTAGAATTTGAAAAGGAAATAAGGAAGGTTAAGTAAGAAAATGACAAATATTAGTAAGATTGAAGTTATTACTAGGTATAGTTGAATATTGATTAGCCAAATTATTGTGTAAAGTAAATAATTTAAATGCCAAATACTGGTATTTGATGTGATGAATGGATTGTTATACTATGGTGTGTATAAGGTCATAAGTTACATGAGATAAGTGTATAGGGAAATAATAGTTACATTTGTAAATGTGAATCACAAGAATTTAGTGAGTAATAAGGATTGTTATATGGTGGTATAAGCACAATTCATAAATTATATAAGATATAATTATAACAAGATATTGGTTTGTGAAGATAGAAAATAGAACTTGGAATTAAAACCTTAACTAAAGTTACTTTAGCCTAAGAAAGATAAAGGTTAGTTATAAGAAAAGCTTACTAAAGGATTTAAATGTTTGAATTATATATTTTTGAGGTTGAGTGGAAACTATAGGTTCGAGATGAACTTGCATCATTTAAACGATATTAGTTACCTTAAGCTTAACATACAAATAGGATAATACATCAGAATGGCGATGTGAAAGTGTGATAGATAAATCTCCGATTGGATTTCAAATTGATGATGAATTGAATAAGTATGAAAAAGGGAAACTCGAATGACAAATAATATTATGATGTTAATATTTATGATGATAAATAGTGAGTATAAGTTTGACGGATTTTGCTGACAATAGGAAACATTAAAACCTTATGGTTATTAGATGGTGAATTAATAACCCAGCAAATTAGAATTTGTGATATATATATATATATATATATATTGAAAATTTATTGTAAGATTTGGATGACCGGTGGATGTAAGCATAATTGTGAAAATAAACGTTAAATGTGCCATGGTGCATAAGAATATGATTATTAGGAGGAATAAACAAGGAAATTAGTAAAGTATACTATGGCAAGAAGGATGGTGAGGAGAGGCTATTAGTTATGATAATTGAAAACATGGAGTTATAAGGAAAAGAGGTGATTATAAAAATAAGAAAAAGAAGAGATAATGATAATGCTCAACTGTAAGCTCAAAGTTTGAGAAGTAAGTTTAATTTATCTTGAGGTATAAAAGAAAAATTTATGGTGATTACTATTAATAAATAATATAAGTTGACTTATGCTTGAGCATATTAATTAGTTGATAGTGACTGATGATGATGGTATAAGAAAGAAAGAGAAAAAGAGTGATAATATCATTGAAAGTGTGAATTTAAGACTCTCGAATGACGTTTGATTGATTTAGGTAGCGACTCTTGTTAGTGAAAAATATGATGTTATGAAAATATGTAGTGACATGAAGCGTTTTAAGAAAAGATTTTGGCTGTAAGAAGTTTTACGACAAAGTGATTCATTTGGTTAAGGTTATCAAATTTCGAGGATAAAATTCTTTTTAGTGGGGGAGAATTGTCATGCCCGTACTTAGGATTAACCCTAAATTATATGTATATAAAATAAATTAAATTAAACACATGAATAATAAACAAATATTTATATGCCCAAAATATTATAATAGTAAATTAAGGATGTGGATTATGATGTAATTACAAAACTCTAGAAATGACTAGATTACAAAAAAAAAGGAGAAGAATATAGAGAGTGTAGGTGACACTCCCTTAAGGATTAGAGTTAATATTTATCTTTGGTGAATTGAGATAGTCCTTATCTCCATTTTTTATGCTTATCACTTACAAAAAAAAAAAAAGAAAGATAATAAAAATGTGCTAGAATTTGATTATGTTGCATTATAAAAAAAAAAAAAAAGATAAGAGAAGTAAGAGGAAACCTCTAGATTATCGAGGAAGAAGGAGGACTACATTATGTTTCCTCTATAGATCAATTAGTTGATGCACTTACAAAATCTTTACCTCGCTCTCAGTTTCAAAATTTAAAAATCAAGATCGCCCTTTTTTCCTGTGGCAATCTTAAGGGGGCATATTAGGAATCTATATGTTGTAACCTTAATCTTAGGAGAAAGTAATTGTAATATTGTTGACTTCTAACACTGATTATGTATTTACTATTTATGTATAGATCCCTTTAGGATGTTAGCATAATCTGAGGAATTCATCCATCTGTATTTCATTTCCAGAGCTATATATATTTTATGATTCTTATCGATGAAAATATAAGCTTACCAACACCACTCTATTATAGTATCAGAGCTCGCCTCACTCTTCTAAAAAAAAAAGACTTCTAAAAACTCATCTAACCACTCTCATTGAAAATAACTCTACAAAACCAAACCCAGCCTACTTAGTATGGATTTGTCAAGATCAACTTATACTCAATGCTCTCCTTGGATCCCTCTCTCCCACAATCATACCATTTATTTCTTGAGCCAACACCTCACATGAAGCATGGATAATATTAACCAACACTTCCCATGATCATATTAAACAAGTAATAAATCTTTTAAAAAACACCACTAAAGGTACTCTGAATATCATTGATTTCTTTTAATCCGGATGAACTTATTATACTTGGTGCTCCTCTTGATGAGGAAGACCTTATAGAGAATACCCTAGATGAGTTAGGCGATGACTACATAGAATTAATTCAAGTTGTTCAAGCTCATAACAGTCCCATTTCATATGATGAACTACATGAGAAACTTCTCACATTTGAATCCACTTTACAAAGTAAAATAAAAGAACCAAGTCATTTTCCAGCCACTGCTAACCCAACCAGTCAAACAAATACATCTTGGTGCCCACATTCCTCTACTAATAATTAGCGTCCTCCCTCTCCTTACCAAATGAATACTCGACCTTTGTCCTTTAATAACTAGTTCAACAATTCCCATCCTCCATCACCTAACCATTCCAGACCTTCACAATCTCATAGCTATCAACCTCGACGACCATACTTAGGCCATTGTCAACTTTGTGCCATCCAAGGACACACAACCAAGCACTGCTCCTCTTTTTAACTAGTACTTAATCAATAATCAAACATAAGATATGCATAATCACTAAGAACAATAACAACATTATGGCAACCTCGACCTCACTTTACTAGTGGTACATCCTCTAACAACTAGAAGTGGTTACTTGTCAGTGGTGCTTCACATCATGTGACATCTAACCTCAGTAATTTTTCTCTACATGCACCTTATATAGGTTCTAATGATATTATGATTTGAGATGGAACATGTCTATCTATTACTTATATTGGCTATACTTCTCTTCCAAATTCCAACTCTTCATTCACACTTTATAATGTACTTTGTGTACCCTCCATGAAAACAAATATGATTTCAGCTTCTCAGTCATGTAATACTAATGATGTTTCTGTTAAACTCTTCTCAACTTCCTTTCAGGTGAAGGATCTTCACAAGAAGGACATTCTCTTATAAGGCATCACTAAAGATGGAGTGTATTAATGGCCCACTACTACAGTACCCAATTCAACACCTCTTATTACTTTTTCTAGTGTCAAAGCCACCTCTTCTAACTGCCACCATCACTTAGGTCATCCAACCTTTTTCCATTTTAAAACATGTTCTCTTTTCTTATAATTTATCTCTATCATCCTGCATGTCAAAATAATTCACATGTAATGCTTATCAAATTAATAAAAGCCATAAATTATCATTTTTTACATCTACTCTTACCTCCTCTCATCCCTTTGAAATTATCTTTTCTGATGTATGGAGTTCACCTTTAATGTCTCATGATGGTTTTAAATATTATGTCATTTTTTAGACCATTTTACCAAATATATATGGCTTTATCCTTTGAAATAAAAATCTGAAGTTAAAGAAATCTTCATTCGCTTTAAGGCTCTTGTAGAAAACCATTTTCAGCATAAAACACTACATTCTATACTAATAATGGTGGTGAATACTTAGCACTTAAAGATCATTTAACATCTAATGGCATTTCTCACTTCACTACTCCACCATATACACCTAAACTTAATGGATACTGTGAAAGATGACATTGTCACATTGTTGAAATAGGTCTTGCATTGCTTTCACATGCCTCTCTTCCCTTAAAATATTGGTCTCATGCATTTACCATAGTTGCTTGCTTGATTAATCAGATGCCCACTCCTACTCTTAATCTTTAATCTCTATATGAACTTATTTTTGGTTCTGCTCCCAATTATTCTAAATTTAGGATTTTTGGGTGCCTCTGCTACCCTTGGCTTCACCTATACTCCTCTCACAAACTTGATCAACAATCCAAACAATGTGTTTTCTTAGATATTCAGTATCTCAAAGTGCTTATGTCTGTCTTGAACTGGCCACCAATAGAATTTACATCTTCCGTCATATTCAATTTGTTGAATTTTTTTTCCCTTATAAATCTTTAGATTCTTATTTGCCATGCACTGAATCCTCCACTCTTGTAACTTGGATTCCATCGATCCTCATAGTTTCTTCTCCCCACATCTCTCAGCCATCTTTATACAGTCCCTTAAAAGTTTGCCCATAGGAATTTCTATCAGGTATTGATCCTTTACTTACCTCTCCTATAATTCCATCTTATCCAACCACTAGCTCCACACCTCAACACTTTGAATCCCTCTCACAATAAATACAAACCCTATTGCTCTACTCCTCAACCAACATCCCATGCAACTTGAGTAAAAAATAATGATATTATTATCACAGATGATAATTCAGTCTTAATCGATAAATTCATCACTCAACTATCCACTCGCTTCTCAGTTAAAGATTTAGGCCCTCTTACATATTTTCTTAGTGTTAAAGTTGTTCCTCATCAGCATGGTGTTCTATTATCACAACAACAATATATCAGGGACCTTCTTACTAGATTTAAAATGATAGATGCCAAATTGGTGTCTACTCTATTACCATCGAATTTTTCTATTAGCTTACACTCTAGCAATCTGCTCTCTGATCCAACTGACTATCGTGCAGTTGTTCACAACCTACAATACTTGTCCTTTACTCATCCAGACATCTCTTATGTATTGAGTAAATTGTCTCAGTTTATGCACAAACCAACCATAGAACATTAGTCCTTAGTTAAGCATCTTTTTCACTATTTATGTGGTACCTCTAATGAAGGCATTTTGATTTATCGTGATTCTCCATTATCTCTTCATGCCTTCTCTTATGCAAATTGGGCTAGGAATCGTGATGATTTTTCCTCCATTAGTGCATATATTATTTATCTTGGTCACAGCCCTATCTCTTGGAGGTTTAAGAAATAAAAGTTGATTGCACGTTCATCAACAAAAGCTGAATATTGATTTGTTGCAGCCATTGCTACTGAACTCACTTGGATTGGCTATCTCTTATCTAATCTTGGTCTCTCCCTTCCTCATATACCTGTCATCTATTATGATAATGTGGGTGCTACACATATGTGTTCTAATCTTGTGTTTCATTCACGGATAAAAGATATAGCCATTAATTTTCATTTTATTCGAGATCAAGTCCAGTATAGTGCTTCTCGTATGGCCCTTATTTCATCTACATATTAATTAGCTTATGCAGTTACAAATATTTACCTTGCTCTCAGTTTCAGAATTTGAAAATCAAAATCTTCTAACACTGATTATGTATTTACTATTTGTGTATAGATCCATTTAGGAAGTTAGCATAATATGAGGAATTCATCCAACTGTATTTCATTTCTAGAGCTATATATATTTCGTGATTCTTATTAATGAAAATAGATGCTTACCAACACCATTCTATTATATTACTACCCTTTAAAGGAAACGAAAATCTCCAAATTGGTTTCATCTCCAATTTGAGTTTATCACTAAAAGAAAAGAAGAAAGAGAGAAGAGAATTGAGAGGAAGGGATAAAGGAGCGCTAGCAAGGTTAATGACTCTTCTTCCAATTTTTACAAATAAATTTTTAAATTCCTTCATTGCAATCAAGACTTCTTTTGTTTGTGAGTGAGATTTCTTCCTTCTCTTCTCTTAGATTTGTCTCTTAATCTTTATTAAATTTATTACTTTGTGAAATTCTCTTTCTTTATCTTAGATTGATTCCTTAATTTCTATTTAACTGAATATCCTTTTGATTGAATGTCTTTGTTGGTGAGTGAACTCTCCTTTCTTTTTTATTCTTGATCCTAAGAATTTTGTTAGGGGGATTAAACATCTTCTTTCTAATTCTTTATTGAATCTTAAGTTTGCCTTGGAACTCTTGCTTACTTGAATTTTGATTCTTGAAAAAAATTACAATTTAATATTTCCAAAAATTATTTGCTAAAATTAATTATTTAAATATGAATTATGTAGAAGATACATAAATATTGGTTTATACTTGGTGAGAATTCATCTAAGAACAAAAAGATTTAACATTGAAGATTTAGAAATTATGTGCACCTGTGAACAGTAAAATCATATATGCTATAACTAGAGTTTTGTAACTCCAAATGAGCTTATTTTTAGTTTGTGAAAACTTTAATGTGTCCTCTACAAATTTTTTAAAAATAGAAAAAACTAAATTATGCTACTTAGATAGTGTTTTAAAGCTATACTTTTTATTGCACAAATTCTATAAACGGCTCGACCATTCCAAAGTGTTTTTAATGTTTCTCTTAACTCGAAAATCCAATTAGTGTAAAACCAATTTCAAATTACATAAATTCAAATTTAGAAAATTTTATTTAAAAATATAAACCATAAAATATTTGACGAATTTTTTATATCACCCTATGGATTATGTTAATATGATAGTCTATTGAGTATACACTATGAACTTAAAAATACCATAAATTTAGTTATACAACTGCAATTGAGGTGGATTTTGATCCTATGGAAACTTGGAAACGTCCTTTATAACTTTGAAAAACATAGAAAATGTAAAATTATTCTTTTTGAATGATCTTCTAAAGTAATACATTGTATTGTGCAATATCAAGAAAACAGCCTGAACATAATAAGCAAAGTTTGATATAACTTCTATGATATAAATCCAATTTGAGTAAAATTAATTGCAAAGTACTTTAAACACATGAAATTAGTAATCCAAATAAAAACACTTAAAAGTATAAACTGTGGAATATTTTATGAAATTTTTAAGTGCATATACCTAAGCACTTACACTCAAAGGAGTGCCACATCAAACAAGTGAACATGTGTATATATATATATATATATATATATATATATATATATATATATATATATATATATATATATATATGTATGTATACTAACTTATATGAGGATGAGCCTTTTATTGAATATTAAGTTAAGAATTAACATATCAAATTTCATAAAGAATGGAATTAAGATTGTTTTACTAAAATCAAACCTAAGCCTTATAAGAACAATTAATAAACAACTATCAAGTAAATGATGTGAACTATGTATGTTTGAGCACGACAAAAAAGTTTGAAAGGTTGTAGTAAGATCGTGGCCAGGGTATGGTTGGGTTCTGCAGGATGTTAGATTGTAATATCCCGTGTTTTTAAACATTTTTATATTGTATTGGAATATGCAGTGTTAATAATTTTTGTATATATATATTGATATTTTTACGAGTTGATATGTATTTAAAACCTATTTTAATTATTGTGTATTATTTAAAGTCTTTTACGTAAAATTTTTCCGGGACTTGCATTTTCGGGGAAATTTTTACGTAAATAATTTATTATTAATTATATTAAACAGATTTACGGACTTGCATGAACTCATATGTATTTTTAAATTACTAAACAAAGCCTATGTGTGTATATATTTATTTAATTAGGGTTTAATTTATTATCTTAATATTTTATTATTTGTTTATTAATTTTATTGTTATTTAATTATTTTATTTATTATTAAATTTTAAATTATTATAATAATGTGTGGTGTGTGATTTTTCCCAAATATTTTATTAAAATTATTTTTTTGCTTTTTCTTTTTTTTTTCTTCTTCTTTCTTTCTTTTTCTTTTTCTTTTCTTTTCCTTTTCTTTTCTTCTTTTTCTTTCTGTCTCGGGGCCAATCACACTGATAGTCAGACTGCTGGAGCTCGGTTGACTTAGTGTCTCGGGGTCAGTCTACTGTCTAAATGGATTAAGTGGATATATTTGGAATAAGTGAGCCTGTATGGCTAGAGTGTTGTCTAACACTGTTTGAGGTTGCGATATTGTAAGGTTCTATTTGATCCTTCATAAATAATGATTTTCAATGAAATATATATAAATGATTTTATTACATCTGTGTGTATTTGCCTGTATATATACATATTAGATATATACTGTTGATTGTATGCACTGTCATTTAGTATGCATGTATATATATTATAGTAATTCACTCAGTGAGTTCTGACTCCCCTCCGTTGACTAATTTTTCAGGAGAGTCATCATCTTCAGACCTCAGTAGCAGGCCTGTACGCCGGATTTCTTCCGCCCCGGCTTCTTTATGTAAACTGCTTCTCCGAGTCTTGGGTTTATTTTATCTAGACACTGCAGTAGTCGTTAAATATTTAAAGAGATGTTGTATTATATTTGCACTGGATTTGTATTAAAAGAGTTATATATATGAAATGATGAGGATTTGATTTAAATCCAATTGGTGTATATGTTATTATTATATTTATGATTTTTATTTCCGCTGCATTATATATTGTTATTATTACTATTGCATGTTTTATTTTATTTTTAGGCTTGCTACGGGTTCCGGATTCGAAAGAATTCTCGTTCCCTAGCGCCGGTCATGGCCCCTGTTTTGGGTCGTGACACAGATTGTGTCTAAGACACAGCAACTCATGTGATTTAAAGAGATTATTCATACTTTAAGTACGATGAGATATGAATTGACAGAAGTTAATATATATATTGGCCAATTATTATGATAACTATTTTGTGGACAACACTTGAGATTCAATATGTTGTTGTGGTGAATCAAAATGGTATTATTTGTATGCATACAATTGTGATGAACCTTTAATGTGCTGAATGGTACCAACCACATCGATATCAACCTGTGAACTGTGTAATTGTGAGTTTGTGCTTATGTGTTTATATGCATTGGTGAATATGCACCTATGCGGTTGAATTTATGAATCAGTGCTCTAAAAGATTTAATGATATTTGTTATCTAAGTAGCTTTTAAGGCGGTGAGCTTAATGCCTATAGTTGGGACATACACACTGTTATATTATTAAAAGAATCATAAAATCTAAATGTAACAAAAATATAATTGGCTATTACACAAAATTCGTAAAAAGGCCATAGTGATAATTTCAAGATAATTATAATTAATATAAATTGCAAATTAAATGAAAGTTATTGAAGATTTTCAATTTAACATCTCATGTTTATTCTTGTACCCTGTTTAGTTTTATTTGGTTATTCACCACTCATTTCATATCTTGTTAAATTATTCTTATTTACCATATTATCATTCTACTTTATCACTCACTGGGTATTTTCTCTAGAAAATGCTCACTCCCTTAATTTTTATTCTTCCAGGTTATAGTTGCATAAAAATAGCTTTTTATGATATAGCATTACAGCTTAAAATGGGGTGTTTATAAGACAAGAAGTTAGATAGGACAAGACAAGACAAAGATATGGTCTAGGATTTGATGTATCATGTACCCATTTCTTTACTTTATTCTATATAAGAAAGTCGACACAAAAAGGGTTGCGATCATTTTGAAGATAAATTTTTGTATAACCATATACTTTAACTTAAATTTGACCTATTAGTGCGCAGTTATGCAGTATACATTTTATGCACTTTAGCAATTCTATTTTCTTGCCATCTACATTTATAAGATTTAAAGATGATCCTTGTTAATTGATAAGTGTGAAAAACCTTATGTTTTAAACACTACTTTTTATAGGATTAGAATATAATTAGTTACGTATTTAATTAATTCTTAGATCTTTTAGTTATTTTTCATAATTTTGTTTAGTTGTTAGGATTTTGTTGATTTTTAAGTTTATTAAAGTTAATTTTTATTTAAATTTTGAATTTATGGTGCATTAGAGGGATTTGAAAGATTTGAATAAGTCAATATAAGGATTTGGAGGAAGCATAAGTTAAAATATTGAAGAAAAATAAAGTTTTAAAGGCAATATGTTCCTACACAGCCACGCGCCTTAGTGCACACAACCACACCTGACCACGAAGAAACCAGCACAGCCACATGTAATTCAGCATATTTAAAGAAGACTATTCTTGCACAACCACACGTATGGGTGTGCACAGTTGTGCATGTTGTTGTAATAACTATTTAAATTTGAATTTTGAGCTATTGATTTAGGGGGATTTTATGGTTTTTGAATTGTAACAAACTTGAGAGATGTTAAGGGCCAAGGTCTATAAAAGGAAGCCCTTATGAGAACATTAGATAATCTTATATCATCTTAGAATAATCTTTGTCTCATTTTTAACATTTTTTTCTTAAGAATCAAAGTTGGTTTTGATTCAAGTTCTTGTCTTAAAATAGAGAATTAGTTTTGAAGTTTAAAAGAAACAAATCCTTCATTTGCAACTGGTTAAGTAGTAAAAGGGGGTTTTCTTTATTAAAATCTTTGTATTTATTTGCTTTTGAGTAATAATGATTGGATTTTTCTTCGATACTTCTTCTTTTTCTCTTTTCATCAACATGAGTAGCTAGATATATCTTTAGGGTTCTTATTTCAATTTAACCATGTGATTATTATGATTGCATCTAAATCATTAATCTTAGTTCATTGGTTTTTGTTAAACTTAATGCCATCTTAAGATTGATCACCCTTTGATTGAATTTAAACTTTAGAACTTGATTGAGAGATAGGTTCTATTAGATTGAAACAATAATATATTGATTATTTACTTAGCTGAGAGACATTTAAACAATTAATATTGATTAAAAGTTGTGCTTAAGATTGAGTATGATGAACACTTAGTAAGTGAGAGGTATAAAACTAAGTTATTTATACTCAATTAATTGTGGGTTTATTTGAGAGGAAAATCCATGATTCTAAAGATTGCTTTCAAATTGAATTAAGATTAGTTTAGACTTAGATGCTTAATTTATCTTAAGAAAAATTTGAATTGAAAATAAGAACCCTAACTTTAAATTTGATTTTTAAATTAAGATTTATTTTGTTTATTTTCATTTGATTTTCAAACCAAAATTCGGTGTTTAAACAAACGAGCACATTTAGTATTTCAATACTCAGTTTGCAATCTCTATGGGATAATATCTTATTTTACTACTTGATTTATTTCGTACACTTATATATTGTCCATGTCAACAATACATATTTAAATTGCCACCATGAGAATATTACACAACCCAAATAGATTATGCAGCCCAAAGGTTGTGATTGATGGTACATATCTTGTGATAAATTATGAAAATAATTGAAGAGTAATATGAGATTGCTTTAGCAGTGGTGCCTCTCTACATTGGTCCTCTAATTAGGTGATATAAAATTAAAAATCATCTAATTAAGGTACTAGTGGAGAGGGGTGTTATATACAAAGAGAGAGAGGATGACAATAGTTATCGCGACCTGCTACATAATAATTTTTTTTTTTAAATTTCATTTTTACCGATATATAGAAACTCTCTCACTTGAAAAATGCATTTTTTTTAGTCATTTTTGTAAGATTGTAACAATATTGTTATTTTCACGAACTACAATATCAATCATTATATATATATATATATATTGCTAATTGTTTTTATCTTTTAGTGTATAAGGACATATTGTAGATGTTATATTTGTAAATAATTATAATATATAAAATATTAAAAATAAAAATATATATTTAACAATTAAATATGTAAATAAAATATACCTTTTAATTATTCCAAATCTTACTAACTAAATTAATGAGATTCCAAAATGAAATTCCGACATTATTTATCATTGCAAAAATAAGGTAAGATGAGATAAGATACATGAAACAATTGCATAAAGGCAATGGGATTTTATGTCCTTTTGTATTCTTTCTTTCTTTCAATGTTGCATGCATTTATTAACCATTTACACAAATCCGGTTGACGTTTTTGCACTTTTAAAAGAAATTGAGTTGTTTATATTGAATGCAAATGAATGATATTATAATAAGTTTTTTTTATGTTCAAATAAAAAAATTAATATTATTATAAAAATTATTTTAATTACTAGATATATGAAAATAAATTTTTAATAATTTAATGGAATGAAATTTTAGAATAGCAGCTGTATATGATAAATAAAATGTGGAAATAGAAAAATCATGGTTGAAACGGAAAAATTTTTATATTTCAATAGTGATGTTTTGCCATGGAACTTGCATCAACGAGTAAAACAATTTAAGGGGCGGTATTTTCTCCATAAACACTCTGAAGATTAAATTAGTACTTGTATGTGGAGAGAAATATAATAAAATGAATAAGTAGAATAAAATAGAGAATAAATAATAATTATTTGTATGATAAGGTGATGAAATGATGTCATAATGTAGAGTGTGATGTTATGTGGGGATTATAAATGAAGGAATGAATGACATGAGATGTATTTATAAGGAAAATGTATTGCTCAAATCTCTTAGAAATATGATTCCTTATACTTGTAGGATTACCTTGTTTATGAGAGAATAGACTTCATTATCAATTTTTATTTTTATTCAAATATTTTTCCTCTTTAGGAATTATAATTCTTATTAGAATAAGATATTGATATAGGTATCAAGAGTCCCCTTTGAAAGTTTGTTCGGATATTTATATCCAAGATTTTTTGATTTCCAAGAATCACACGAAGATGACTAATGCGCTGAGATAAGAACCTTGCTTGAAATCTCATGTGTTGTTAAAAAATGACTTAAGGTGGCCAACCTTTTGTAATATCCCGTGTTTTTTTTAAATATTTTTACACTGTACCGGGATATACAGTGTCAATAATTTTTATGCATTGTACGATATTTTTATGAGTTGATATGTATTTTAAACCTATTTTAATTACTGTCTATTATTTTCAGTATTTTACGTAAAATTTTCCCGGGACTTTCATTTTCGGGGAAATTTTCACGTAAACAATGTATTATTAATTATTTTAAATGTATTTACGGGTTTGCATGAACTCATACATATTTTTAAATTATTAAATAAAGCCTGTGTGTGTATATTTATTTAATTAGGGTTTATTATTACCCTAATATTTTATTATTTATTTATTATTATTTGATTATTTTATTTATTATTAAATTATTAAAATTTATTATTTTATTATTATTTATTTATTAATATTTAATTATTTTAATTTATTTTATTTTTTTCTTTTTCTTTTTTTTTCTTTTTTTTCTTTTTCTTTTCCTTTTTCTTTCTTTTTCTTTTTCTTTCTCTTTCCTTCTTCTTTCTTTTTCTTTTTCTTCTTCTTCTTCTTCTTCTTCCCGCGCGGGCGCCGGACCACCATTTCTTCTCACCGCCGTTTCTCCCTCATCCGGCCACCGTTTTCGACACCGCCGGTCTCTATCTTCTCCTTGAGCTCCGGTGAGTGTTATTCTAGCTTTGGTTTGAGCTAAAATGGTCTAGAATTGCTTAGGTTTTGAGTTGAAGTTTTCGGCCACTTTTGGTTTTTGATTTTTTTGAGCTTCGATTTGGATGATTCATGGAAACTTCCTTCACAAATGTTGTTCCTGGTAGCTTAATCTTCATGTATGAATTTTTACAGAATTTTTGGAGATTGTTTGGATTTTTGGGTATTTTTGAATATTTTAATATTATTTTCTAATTTTCGGAAATTAATTATTTAAATTATGAAATTGGAGTTTATGGTTGAATTGGGTGTTGAAATGAATTATAGGAATTTATTTGGAATTTTTATGAATTTCTAAGTATTTATTTTTAATTATTGAAGTTTATGTGATTTTGTAAAATTAAGTTAATTGTGTTTTAAATTGAATTTAATTGGTTAATTGAGTTTAATTATTGATATTATTGATAAATATGTTGAGAAAATTAATTTTGGATAATTGTATGATTTTTTGGTGAATTTTTGAAGTAATTTAGATATATATATATATATAGGGGTATTTTGGTAATTTTACCCTAAATTGTCTAAAAATGTAATTTAATTGGTTTTAATATTTATTTAAGGTATAAAAATGATTTCTACAAAATATCTAGTATTTTTAACTAATTAAAACTATTTTTCGGGAATTATTTTCAATTATATATATAATATACGGTTTTTCAAATAAAATGAGTTTTAATCGATTTTTATAGTGTTTCAAGATTTATTATGTAATTTCTACCTATGAAATGTATTTTTATGATTTAAGGATATTTTTGGTATATTTGAATATATATTCTGTGTTTGTGGACCCCGGTCGGTGGACTGTAGTTTGGAGTCTGACCGAGGGGTTGTGATTGATTGTGGTGTTTATTTTTGAAGTGTATTTTCTTTGCAGGGTTGGCTCTACTCTTTTGAGTAGAGAGATGTCCGTTTTACAGGGGAGGTTCTGCCGGATTTTCGGTAGAATTCTCGTAAAACGTGATATCCAGTCGAACCCTAATTTCTGATTCTGTGTTGAATACTCTAGATTTAATTCTAGGATTTCTGTTAGGGTTATTCTGATATCGATTAATTATTTCTTGTTTAGTTGCGCCGAGACCGAGGGTTAGTGGACCAGGCCCGTCGGACCTGTCTCGTGGAGCGCATTAGGTGAGTTACTATATTATATATATATGCTTAGGATGCATGATTTAGAAAATGCATGTTTTATTTTGACTAAATATGCATAAATAATATGATTTATATTCAAGTATATTTTTGGTATATATTAAATTATATACATGTTTTGTTAATAAAATATATTTAAAATGTTTTTAAATATATTTTTAGTTTAATTCATGATTTGATTAGATTTATTTGACATATATATACTCAAAATATACCTGGTTTATGTTTGGTATATTTTCGGTATATATATGGTTTATATTGCTATTTCATTTATATCCATGCATCATTTATTTTTGTGAATGAATGTTTTATATTTAAGAATGAAGGATATCAATAGAACGTGCTACCTAGTGGGCAGCACTAGGACCGAGTACGTACCGGTACGCCTATAGTATTTAGGCTATATTACTAACTTATTTGTGGATATTGAATTGATTATGATTATTGATATGTGTGAGATGTGGTTTGGGTGTGATTGCTGGAGCTCGGTTGACCAAGTGTCTCGGGGCCAATCACACTGGCAGTCAGACTGCTGGAGCTCGGTTGACTTAGTGTCTCGGGGCCAGTCTACTGTCCATATGGATTAAGTGGATATATTTGGAATCAGTGAGCCTGTATGGCTAGAGTGTTGTTTAACACTATTTTCTGAGGTTGCGATATTCTAGGGTTCTATGTAATCCTTCATAAACCATGATTTTCAGATAAAATATATATAAATGATTTTTCTGCATTTGTGTGAATTTGCATGTATATATTTACATATTATATATATACTGTTGACTGTATGCATTATCACTTAGTGTGTATGTATATATATTATAGTAATTCACTCAGTGAGGTCTGACTCCCCTCCGTTGACTATTTTTCAGGAGAGTCAACTTCCTCAGACCTCAGTAGCAGGTCGATACGCCGGATTTCTTCCGCCCCGGCTTCTTTATGTAAAATGTCTACTTGAGTCTTATTTATTTTATCTAGACACTGTAGTAGTTGTAAATTAAAGTATTGGATTTTATGTACTTTATTTTAAAGAGATGTATTATAGTAAAACTGGATTTGTATAAAGATTATACATTTATGAGATTATATATGCGATGTGATGAGTTTTGAATTGAATCCAGTTGATATGGATGATATTGTAATATTTATGATTTTTATTTTCCGCTGCATATTATATTTTTATGGTTATTATTGCATATTTATTTTATTTTTAGGCTTGCTACGGGTTCCGAATTCGAAAGAATTCCCGTTCCCTAGCGCCGGTCATGGCCCCTGTTTTGGGTCGTGACAAAGTTGGTATCAGAGCGAAGTTCGTATCAGAGTGGAGTTCTGTGTCAGGGCTTAGTTATGTGAGTTGTGGCCCTAGTTTTAAAGTTGTGTTTTCTGTTGGACTACTGCAGTGTATTAGGTTCGAGTATGTCTTGATAAGTATTCCTTGCTGTAGTTTTCAGCGTTATTCCTCCGTTGTCTGTTTTGTCTGAATCTTTTCATTTGTCTTTTCAGAATGAGGAGGCGAGCGCGTGTCGCTCCACCGGTCGTTGAGGCCGAGGATGATGAGTCTTTTCAGGATGAGGTTTTACCTCCTGAGCAGCCAGTTAGACGTAGAGGTCGTGGCAGAGGTAGACCTCGAGGAGCGGCAGGTCGCCATAGGCAGAGAGAGTTACAGGATGAGGAGCCTGTTGAGCTTGAGTTTGATGTTCCTGTTCCTCCAGTTGTTCAGCCTGTTCAGCCTGCCTATCAGCAGGGTATGTCTGACCCTGAGGCAGCTTTGTTCTATGCCAGAGTTGGCAGGATTGCTTTTGATGGGACTTCTGATCCTTTAGATTTTCTGCATGCGATTGAGACTAGGACTCGGACTGCTCATACCGAGTACCAGCGGATCATGATCGTTGAGTTGTCTGTTGAGGGACCAGCCTTGGATTGGTTTATTCAGATGATCCAGCCCTATATGATGACGATGACATGGGCTCAGTTTCGAGAGCGATTCATGAGGAGATTTTGTCCAGAGCCTCTTCGTTTGAGCTATCGTCTCCGTTTGACTAGTATTTCTCGTGGAGATCGATCAGTAGAGGAGTATACCCGAGAGTTCCTTCGTCTGGGTAGATATGCTGAGGATCTGATGCGAGATCAGTATTTCGCTGTTACTACCTATGTTACTGGTTTGGGTTCAGCTTTTGCTGGTATGCCTACAGCAGGTCTTACTCTGGAGTCTGTGATTGAGCTAGCTAAGGAGATCGAGCTGAGGTTAGTTAGGCAAGGAGCGATGCCTGATTATTACCAGTTGGGAGTTCAGTCGAGTGGATTGCAGGCTACTCCGTATTCGAGTTTTCATGTTGGTTCGAGTAGTCAGCAGCGAGGTTCGACTCAGCAGAGTCAGAGACAGCAGCAGCGAGTGCATCGGAGCAGTAGACATGGCCGTGGAGGTCAGCGTAGATCGTTCAGATTTGGGTCAGGTGCTTCGAGCAGCAGCAGTGGTCGTAGTTCTGGATCAGCGGCCAGTGTTTGTCAGACTTGTGGTAGAGTCCATCAGGGACCGTGTTATCTGACACCGTTGACATGTTTCAGATGCGGGCAGACAGGACATTTTGCCAAATCGTGTCCTTATTCCGGATATCAGCAGCAGCAGATTCCGCGATTCCCACAGCAGTCGATTGCTAGTGCAGCACCCGTGCCATTTCAGTTACCACCAGCTCAGCATCAGAGTTCTACTCAGTTTGTTCCACAGCAGAGTCGTGGTAGAGGTACTAGAGGAGGTGCCAGAGGTGTTGGCCAGGCTTCTACCAGTCAGCAGGGAGGTCGAGGTCAGGCCAGAGTTTTTCATCTGACTCAGCAGGATGCTCAGGCATCTAATGCAGTCGTGGCAGGTATTCTTTCTATTTGTTACCTGGATGCTTTGGTTTTGTTTGATCCGGGTGCCACGCATTCATTTGTTTCTCCCATTTTTGCTTCTAAATCTTGTTGGCAAGCTTCGAGGATGGCTTTTCCTTTGTCTGTTGCCACTCCTCTGAGTGATTCTTTGGACGCCGATATTGTTCTTTCTGGTTGTCCAGTTCTCGTGGGAGATAGAGTATTACCCGCTGATTTGATTTTGTTGGATGTGATGGAGTTTGATGTTATTTTGGGAATGGATTGGTTGTCTCAGCACTTCGTCGTGGTTGATTGCAGGAATAAGGAGGTGATTTTCAGAATTCCTGGTGAAGTAGAATTTAAGTTTGTTGGTGACAGGAGTTCAGCACCTCAGAATCTTATTTCTGCTATTATCAGCTAGGAAGTTGTTGAGGAAAGGTTGTCAGGGGTTTTTGGCATTGGTTAGGGATACGTCAGTGGAGAAGTTGTCACTCACAGATGTTCCTGTTGCTTGTGAGTTTCCTGATGTTTTTCCCGAGGAGTTGCCAGGTTTACCACCTCATAGAGAGATTGAGTTCTGTATAGATGTGGTACCAGGTACTACTCCTATATCTATGCCACCTTATCGTATGGCTCCTGCAGAGTTGAGAGAGTTGAAGGAGCAGTTGCAAGAGTTGTTGGATAAGGGTTTCATTAGACCTAGTGTTTCCCCTTGGGGTGCACCAGTCTTGTTTGTGAAGAAGAAGGATGGTACCCTGAGACTGTGCATTGACTACAGAGAGCTTAATAAGGTGACAGTGAAGAACAAGTATCCTCTCCCGAGGATTGATGATTTATTTGATCAGTTACAGGGTGCACAGTTCTTTTCTAAGGTTGACTTGAGGTCGGGTTATCATCAGCTGCGGATCAGTGAAGCTGATATTCCTAAGACAGCATTCCGCACTCGATATGGTCATTATGAGTTTCTGGTGATGTCTTTTGGTTTGACTAATGCACCAGCAGCTTTTATGGACCTGATGAACATAGTATTCCGACCGTATGTGGATCAGTTTGTGGTAGTCTTCATTGATGATATACTAGTATATTCGAGGAGTATGGAAGAGCACGTATATCACTTGAGGATTGTACTACAGACACTGAGAGATCATCAGCTTTATGCTAAATTCTCGAAGTGTGATTTCTGGATGGAGAGTGTTTCTTTTCTTGGACACGTAGTGTCTAAATAAGGTATTCAGGTTGATCCACAGAAGGTTGAGGCAGTATCTGAGTGGCCTAGACCTACTTCAGTTACTGAGATTCAGAGTTTTCTGGGTTTAGCCGGGTATTATAGGCGGTTTGTGCAGGATTTTTCCAGGATAGCAGCCCCTATGACTCGCTTGACTCAGAAGAATGTTAGATTCGAGTGGTCAGAAGCTTGTGAGAATAGTTTTCAGTTGTTGAAGGAGAAGTTGACCACAGCGCCAGTATTAGCTTTACCTAATAGTGTGGATAAGTTCACAGTTTACTGTGATGCCTCTAGAATTGGTCTTGGTTGTGTGTTGATGCAGAATGGAAGGGTGATAGCCTATGCTTCGAGGCAGTTGAAGAAGCATGAGCAGAACTATCCTACACATGATCTTGAGAGGGTTGCAGTGATCTTTGCTTTGAAGATTTGGAGACATTATCTGTACGGGGTGACTTGTGAGATATTTACTGATCACAAGAGCCTTAAGTACATTTTCCAGTAGCGAGATTTGAATTTGAGGCAGAGACGATGGTTGGAATTGTTGAAGGATTATGATTGCGAGATTCTTTACCATCCGGGTAAAGCTAATGTGGTAGCAGATGCCTTGAGTAGGAAGTCCTCAGGTAGTCTTGCTCACATCGGTGTTGAGAGGAGACCATTGATCCAAGAGTTGCATCTGATGGTGGATCAAGGTCTGATGATGAAGATCAGTAGATCAGGTGGACTGTTAGCTCAGTTTAAAGTACGATCTGTACTGAGGGATAGGATTAAAGCAGCTCAGAGCCGAGATCCTATTCTGGAAGAGCTTGCAGAGAATGTCAGAGCAGGGAAGTTCACTGATTTCACACTCGATGATGATGGTGTGTTGTGGATCAGTGGTAGATTGTGTGTTCCTGATGTGGATGATTTGAGAGAAGAGATTTTAGAGGAAGCACATTCTACAGCTTACAGCGTTCATCCAAGTGTTACTAAGATGTACCACAGTATCAGAGATTTATACTGGTGGGATGGATTGAAGAAGGATGTTGCCGATTATGTTGCTAAGTGCTTGACGTGTCAGCAAGTGAAAGCCAAACATCAGAAGCCTTCTGGGAAGCTTCAGCCTCTTCCTATTCCCGAGTGGAAGTGGGAAAGGATAGCTATGGATTTTGTAGTCGGTTTACCTCGTTCGAAGGATGGATACGATTCCATCTGGGTGATTGTAGACAGATTGACGAAGTCTGCACATTTCTTGCCTGTGAAAGCCACATATTCAGTTGCTAGATTGGCGAAGTTGTACGTGAAGCATATTGTGTGCCTTCATGGAGTACCTGTGTCCATTGTGTCAGACAGAGGTTCGGTGTTTACTTCTCATTTTTGGCAGAAGTTGCAAGAAGCGATGGGCACTAGGTTGGATTTCAGTACTGCTTTTCATCCTCAGACAGATGGTCAGTCTGAGAGGACGATCCAGACACTGGAAGATATGTTGAGGATGTGTGTCATGGATTTGGGAGGTAGCTGGGATGATCATTTGTCGCTTGTTGAGTTTGCATATAATAACAGCTACCATAGCAGTATTGGCATGGCACCATATGAGACGTTGTATGGAAGGAAGTGTAGATCCCCTTTGAGTTGGGATGAGATTGGTGAGAGAGCTTTGACTGGACCAGAGATGGTTCAAGATGCTGCAGAGAAAGTCGCCGTGATCAAGCGTAGATTAAAGACCGCAGTTAGTAGACAGAAGAGTTATGCGGATCCTAGGCGCAGAGATGTGGAGTTTCAGGTTGGAGATTTCGTTTTTCTGAAAGTATCTCCGATGAAGGGTGTGATGAGATTTGGCAGGAAGGGTAAGTTAGCACCGAGATACATTGGACCGTTTGAGATTCTGGAGAGAATTGGCACTGTTGCATATCGGTTGGATTTGCCTCCGAGTATGTCACAGGTGCATCCAGTATTTCATATCTCGATGTTGAGGAAGTATATCTCAGATCCTTCACATGTGTTGCAACCTGACAGTATGGAAGTGAGTGAAGATTTGACGTTTGTGGAAGAACCTGTGGCGATCGTAGATTTTCAAGTTCGACAGTTGCGATCGAAGCAGATTCCGATGGTCAAGGTTTTGTGGCGTAGCGACAGAGTTGAAGAGCATACGTGGGAGACCGAAGCTGAGATGCGAGCTTCTTACCCGTATCTCTTTCCTTCCTGATTCTGTAATCTTGTTTTTAGAATTCGGGGACGAATTCTTGTAAGGGGGGAAGACTGTAATATCCCGTGTTTTTTTTAAATATTTTTACACTGTACCGGGATATACAGTGTCAATAATTTTTATGCATTGTACGATATTTTTATGAGTTGATATGTATTTTAAACCTATTTTAATTACTGTCTATTATTTTCAGTATTTTACGTAAAATTTTCCCGGGACTTTCATTTTCGGGGAAATTTTCATGTAAACAATGTATTATTAATTATTTTAAATGTATTTACGGGTTTGCATGAACTCATACATATTTTTAAATTATTAAATAAAGCCTGTGTGTGTATATTTATTTAATTAGGGTTTATTATTACCCTAATATTTTATTATTTATTTATTATTATTTGATTATTTTATTTATTATTAAATTATTAAAATTTATTATTTTATTATTATTTATTTATTAATATTTAATTATTTTAATTTATTTTATTTTTTTCTTTTTCTTTTTTTTTCTTTTTTTTCTTTTTCTTTTCCTTTTTCTTTCTTTTTCTTTTTCTTTCTCTTTCCTTCTTCTTTCTTTTTCTTTTTCTTCTTCTTCTTCTTCTTCTTCCCGCGCGGGCGTCGGACCACCATTTCTTCTCACCGCCGTTTCTCCCTCATCCGGCCACCGTTTTCGACACCGCCGATCTCTATCTTCTCCTTGAGCTCCGGTGAGTGTTATTCTAGCTTTGGTTTGAGCTAAAATGGTCTAGAATTGCTTAGGTTTTGAGTTGAAGTTTTCGGCCACTTTTGGTTTTTGATTTTTTTGAGCTTCGATTTGGATGATTCATGGAAACTTCCTTCACAAATGTTGTTCCTGGTAGCTTAATCTTCATGTATGAATTTTTACAGAATTTTTGGAGATTGTTTGGATTTTTGGGTATTTTTGAATATTTTAATATTATTTTCTAATTTTCGGAAATTAATTATTTAAATTATGAAATTGGAGTTTATGGTTGAATTGGGTGTTGAAATGAATTATAGGAATTTATTTGGAATTTTTATGAATTTCTAAGTATTTATTTTTAATTATTGAAGTTTATGTGATTTTGTAAAATTAAGTTAATTGTGTTTTAAATTGAATTTAATTGGTTAATTGAGTTTAATTATTGATATTATTGATAAATATGTTGAGAAAATTAATTTTGGATAATTGTATGATTTTTTGGTGAATTTTTGAAGTAATTTAGATATATATATATATATAGGGGTATTTTGGTAATTTTACCCTAAATTGTCTAAAAATGTAATTTAATTGGTTTTAATATTTATTTAAGGTATAAAAATGATTTCTACAAAATATCTAGTATTTTTAACTAATTAAAACTATTTTTCGGGAATTATTTTCAATTATATATATAATATACGGTTTTTCAAATAAAATGAGTTTTAATCGATTTTTATAGTGTTTCAAGATTTATTATGTAATTTCTACCTATGAAATGTATTTTTATGATTTAAGGATATTTTTGGTATATTTGAATATATATTCTGTGTTTGTGGACCCCGGTCGGTGGACTGTAGTTTGGAGTCTGATCGAGGGGTTGTGATTGATTGTGGTGTTTATTTTTGAAGTGTATTTTCTTTGCAGGGTTGGCTCTACTCTTTTGAGTAGAGAGATGTCCGTTTTACAGGGGAGGTTCTGCCGGATTTTCGGTAGAATTCTCGTAAAACGTGATATCCAGTCGAACCCTAATTTCCGATTCTGTGTTGAATACTCTAGATTTAATTCTAGGATTTCTGTTAGGGTTATTCTGATATCGATTAATTATTTCTTGTTTAGTTGCGCCGAGACCGAGGGTTAGTGGACCAGGCCCATCGGACCTGTCTCGTGGAGCGCATTAGGTGAGTTACTATATTATATATATATGCTTAGGATGCATGATTTAGAAAATGCATGTTTTATTTTGACTAAATATGCATAAATAATATGATTTATATTCAAGTATATTTTTGGTATATATTAAATTATATACATGTTTTGTTAATAAAATATATTTAAAATGTTTTTAAATATATTTTTAGTTTAATTCATGATTTGATTAGATTTATTTGACATATATATACTCAAAATATACCTGGTTTATGTTTGGTATATTTTCGGTATATATATGGTTTATATTGCTATTTCATTTATATCCATGCATCATTTATTTTTGTGAATGAATGTTTTATATTTAAGAATGAAGGATATCAATAGAACGTGCTACCTAGTGGGCAGCACTAGGACCGAGTACGTACCGGTACGCCTATAGTATTTAGGCTATATTACTAACTTATTTGTGGATATTGAATTGATTATGATTATTGATATGTGTGAGATGTGGTTTGGGTGTGATTGCTGGAGCTCGGTTGACCAAGTGTCTCGGGGCCAATCACACTGGCAGTCAGACTGCTGGAGCTCGGTTGACTTAGTGTCTCGGGGCCAGTCTACTGTCCATATGAATTAAGTGGATATATTTGGAATCAGTGAGCCTGTATGGCTAGAGTGTTGTTTAACACTATTTTCTGAGGTTGCGATATTCTAGGGTTCTATGTAATCCTTCATAAACCATGATTTTCAGATAAAATATATATAAATGATTTTTCTGCATTTGTGTGAATTTGCATGTATATATTTACATATTATATATATACTGTTGACTGTATGCATTATCACTTAGTGTGTATGTATATATATTATAGTAATTCACTCAATGAGGTCTGACTCCCCTCCGTTGACTATTTTTCAGGAGAGTCAACTTCCTCAGACCTCAGTAGCAGGTCGATACGCCGGATTTCTTCCGCCTCGGCTTCTTTATGTAAAATGTCTACTTGAGTCTTATTTATTTTATCTAGACACTGCAGTAGTTGTAAATTAAAGTATTGGATTTTATGTACTTTATTTTAAAGAGATGTATTATAGTAAAACTGGATTTGTATAAAGATTATACATTTATGAGATTATATATGCGATGTGATGAGTTTTGAATTGAATCCAGTTGATATGGATGATATTGTAATATTTATGATTTTTATTTTCCGCTGCATATTATATTTTTATGGTTATTATTGCATATTTATTTTATTTTTAGGCTTGCTACGGGTTCCGGATTCGAAAGAATTCCCGTTCCCTAGCGCCGGTCATGGCCCCTGTTTTGGGTCGTGACACCTTTTAACATTAAGATGCTCAGTATACTAAGTCTCAGAATCACTGTATCAAAATATCTTAATCATGAAGTGCCAATTGGACTTAGATGTGTAAAACCTGCAATAAAAGATGCTTAGTGTTATAGAAATGACCCGAGGGATTAACTCGTTAATATTATAGAAATAACCTGACAGGACCAACCATTGATGGAGTTTTGATGCTCAATACATTAGAAGCACGACCTGAGTGCCGAACCTCAGTACTATCAAACCGACTCGAGGGTGCCAGCTTCAGTTATTGGACTTAGATTCTCGATACATTAGAAGCGCAACCCGATGCCGAACCTCAGTACTATCAAAGCGACCTGAGGGTGTCAGCTTCAATCAATAAACTTAGATTCTCAGTGCATTAGCAGCACGATCCGAGTACCGAACCTCAGTACTATCGAAGCAACCTAAGGGTAATAAAGATGTTACTAGGTTTATGAACTTTAATAACTCTGTGGATGGCAACTGCCTAGTCAGAATAATGTTTAGTGTCAAGTCCGGACATTGTTGTTGTTGATGTTTGATTTTTTCAAGTATTGTAGTATTTTTGCAAAAGGAAGGATGTTGTGATCCTCATAGTGAGTTTGAGCCCTTTCAATATAAGCTACATTATATATGATAGTAATTTAGTGAAGATTTTTAAAATGACAGAATGTGGGCTTTGAAGGACCAAATTTTTGGCTTGCTCAATCCAAGTTATAAGATGAACATTATAGTTTAGGTGAAAGGCCAAGATTGCCCCTCTTCTTAAATAGGGGATATTGTGTGATGCTAGGTAGGATGTTTGAGATTTGTGCTTTGATTCATACAGCTATGTAGTGGACACTTGACTCTCTCCTTCGATTTCCCTTATTGGATATTCTCTAATATTTTCATGAACAAGGATCTTGTAATGACTCAATATTTTAAATTATTAAAAATTATTTTGAGATATGCAATGTTAATAATATTTTAAATTTATATATATATTATGATTATTTTGTGTGAATTAATTAAACTCAAGTATTGGAGTTTATTTTATTTTATTATGATTTAATATTAAATTGAGATTTAAAAGTTAGTTTATTGTTAGGTTTTTTTTATTTGTTTAATAATACTATTAATTTTATTAAATTTGTGAATAGTGTAAGTTTAGTATATTTATTTTATTTTAATAGTGTAGTATACTTTTATTTAGTCTAAAGTTAATTGTTATATAAGTGAGTGTTGTTAAATATATATGTATATATATTAAATTTAGTTAATAAATATATATATATAAAGGTCAAAAGCTTTATTTTTTCGATCAACTCCCTTCCCTTCCCACTTTTCTTTTTCTTCTTCTTCTTTTTTATTTCTTTCCGCCATTTCCGTTTGCAACAGCAACCCAAGCTCCACCAGCGCTGCCACCAAACCACCTTTGAATATCACCGTCATCTCCCCACCTTCCCTTCTCCTTCCCGTTGTCGACAGTAGCCTCTTTCTCCTCTATTTTTGCCATAATCCGAGAGTGAGCTATAATAACTTTGGCAAGATTTCAATGGTTTTAGCTTGCGATCCCAGGCTCATTCGACTCCTCTCGACAGGGGCTACGTGTTTCTCAACTCATTTCAAGCTTAGGACGTTCGGTTAGTTAGTTATCTTTAAGTTTTAGTTTATGCCATTTAGGGTTTTTATTTTATTTTTTGAGCTTGAGTTTGAATGATTCATGATAGTTTCTTTTGGAATTGTTGTTGTGTGAATCTTTAGCTTCTTAAATATATTTTTAGTTTATTTTTCTGAATATATTTGAATTATATATAATTATTGTATTTTTGATAATTAAAATGAATTTTTATTAATTATGTGTTTTATACGTTTTGTATAGAAATTATGTTAAATTGTATAGTTAGTTTAAATTATTAGCTTTGGAAATGAGAAAATAATTTTTATTAATATTATAGTAATTTTGGTTAATTTTTGGATAATATTTAGTATTATGTGATATTTTTTATTAATGGGTAAACTATGCAATTTTTATTGAAATTATTATTAAATTATATGTTTCAAATAATTTTGGAATAATAAATGGTATTAAAATAATTTTTATGAATTATTTACTATTTTTAATTAATTAATAATAATTTCTGGTAATATATTCAAATAATAGTTTTATTTATTATGTTTGTAATTAAATGAGTTTTTAACTATTTTTACTACATATTTAAACAAATTAAATAATTTATGTATAAATTTTACTATTTGATGTTAAATATTTAAAAAATGGATTTTATTAATATTATATAATTTATTTAAGATTTTATTTAGTTATTGTGAAAATGATTATAATTAATATTTTGTTATTTAAATAAATTGTATTGAGGTTTATTCTTTATATTTATGGATTTTAATGATTTTTATTATTTTATTATTAAATATTGATTTAATTGCGACTTGTAATCCTCAGTTGGGAAATTGTGTAGATCGGGGTCCCAACCTGAGGTGTTAAGCATTTGTGATTTTAGAAGTATGTTTGCTTATAGGATCGACTCTATTTTCAATAGAGAGATGTCCATTTTACAAAGGAGACTCTATCGAATTTTTGATAGAATTCTCGTAAAATATGACGTCGGGTCGATCTTGAGATTTTAGTTTTGTGGTCGAATTGTGTCTAGATCGAGTCTTCCTATAGAATTCTTGGAAGTGTAAATTAGGTACTTGATTCTAATATTTACTATTATTTAATTTCTATAGTTGCACCAAGATCGAGGCTTACAGGACTAGGCCAGTCTGGTCTTTTTAGAGGAACGCATTCAACTAGTAAGTTAATAATTGAATTGTGTATAGGGAAATATACATATATACTTATAGATTGATTAATTTTGATGAATAGGAGATTTTATTAAAGAATTATATTATTATAAGAATATTTATTAAATTTGAATTCTCATATTATTGTTATAGTTATATTAGCATGTTTATGTTAAAATTTCACATGAATAATAAATTTTATTTTATTTTATTTTTATTGTAATATTTCTTGTTTATTTATATTTATTTAATTTTAAATAAACTACGATAGAATAAGCTACTTGATGGGTTTCATTAGAACCGTGTGCGCACCGATAGGATTGAGAGTGAGTGTTAGTGGTTATAAGACTCGGCAATACTTTGCTCTCGGACATGATTTTATGAGATTATATATATGGCTTGGTGATGCATTACTCTCGAGCATGATTTATATATTACTAGGGCCGGTAGCTTGATGATGCTTTGCTCTCGGAAACCGTCAGTAAATATTGGTTTAAGTAATTTGATTATGGCTGGTAGCTCGGTTTATGCTTTGCTCCCGAGAACTGGCAGTCTTTTGATTATAAGAGAGCCAAAAGGCTATTAGAATTATGGACTAAGGTTCTACCTAGTTTTCATATAAAAAATTATTTAAGAAAGTTTATTTTATTGATATAGTATTTTATGATTTCAAATGATTTATTTCGGTAAAAGAGGATTTCAATAAATCAAACGTTTCAAGTTATAAATTATAAATTTTATATTTTTCATAAATTATATTTTAAAGTATATTTTCATACTATATACATTTCTTTTATTAACTTACTCAGTGAGATCTGACTCCCCCTCAACATTTTTTTTTTCAAGATCTTCTACTTCAAACCTCTCTATTAGACTTGTTTGTTGGACTCTTTCCTCCCCAGCCAACTTTTGTAAATATTGAACCATTATTTTTCTTATATTTTAGTAAACGCTGCAGTAATAGTGCTTCTTGTTTTAGTATCAATATTGTATTAGATTGTGTTCTTGTATTTAAATATTTTATGAACATATTTTATTTTGTTATGATATAAGGATTCATTTTATATTAATTAAATTTTTAATTCTTATGTATTTTTGTGCTATGTTTGCATGTGTTTTTATTCTAAGGCTTGCTATGGGTTTCATTTACTTTATGTATTCTCATTCCCTAGCACTGATTACGTGCCCTTTAGGTTCAGGTCATGACAGATCTGTTGTAGGGTAAGATTTTCCTAAGTATTGTTTGATCCAGTTTTCAGCGGGGGTGACCATTTGTTGTTTGAGCACGAATAAGTGACTATTTGCATTAGTGTTGCTTATAACCAGTAAATATGTTTTTTTTTCTATCTGTAATTATAGACAAAAGAACAAAAATTTTAGGATCATATAATTGATTTCATTTGATGGTCAGTTCTTATGTAATGAATATATCAATGTGATTGATGTACGCTTTGCATGAATAATAATCATGTATTTATAGACGAGCATCTATATGTAGATGTGTAAGCATGTTTGTGTGACAAGTTGTATTTATTCTATAAGAATAAATAAGATGTGAAAATAAATAATAAATAATTGAGAAAGAAGACAAAACTTATCTCTTAATGTGCTCTTGTCCCAGTTATGAGTGAATGAATATTTTTGTTCATGTGTTTGCTTAGTGGCATTTTATTTTTATTATTTTTGTCTCAAGGCAAATCCTGCAAGCCTTCTAGCTTTATTGGCAAGTTTTAGAGTTGGGCCTATTGAGGCTTTGCTATTCTTCACCAAATTCAATTTGAAAGAACTTAACGATTTTGAGCAATATTGCTTCTTAGCATGTTATGTTTGAGCACTTACAAAAAGAATATTTATTTAATCATGAGTAGACAACTTCATAATTGTTGCAATGTCCCTCTATCCAAGGCTCTTAGTGCCATATCATGTTAACGGAGCAACGGATGTAGCTCTTGAAGACGCTAGCTTTCTTTTAATGCAATATCACTGCATTTCATTCTTTTTCCGAACTCTTTATGTTGTTGTTTGTCTATTAATTAGAACTTAAGTCTGGTCAGATTATTACATAAACATGTAGCTTTATTTGGTTCCTCACGATCTTACAAAGCAAATCTTTTCATATACCTTCATTAGTGGATGAATTTATGATTAAAGTAAGGGTGCCTTTCATGCCATCTTCGTATCTGAGTCTTCTATTACAGCTTTTCCACCTGAAGTAACTTCTAAAGTTCTTTGCACCCCTATTTAACTCAGTGTGACTCCAAAGTTTTCCTTTCAAATTTATGTCGATCAACATAGCTAGTCTTCAGTAACATGGAATCCAGACTTTAGAAATCAAGCTCAATGCGTTCTTCAAATAAAAATGGGACTGAGAACTATACTCGGATGTTTGACTGTTTCTAGGCATTGGTACTTTAATGCTCGGTGCTTGGAGCTCATTTTCTGACCAAAGAACCATTCTTGATGTGTTTACCAACTTTCTTAATCCACCTTCTCGAGTTTTCTTTTTCAAAAAAATTCAAAGATTGTATTTCGTTAGACAAATCTATAACTTGCAAGTATTCTCGTTTTTTCTCTCACTTTCTAATTAATGTTGGGTTCCCATAAACTTGCTTTTTGGTCTGAGTTTAATGATGTTCCTAGTATGAGTTTCATGATTCTCTGATTTTGAGTTTTGAGCTTTTCTTAGTTTGCTAGTTTTGGTATGATTTTCTTGGCGTTTATCCAGAATTTTAGATTTGGGAGCTATTGCGTTAATGGTAAAGCTTACTTTTGGATGAGTGCATCTTCACCAATTCGAGAATAGCTAGATTCGTATTCAGCTATTTGGCTTAGTTTTTGGTGTTCAGCTTAATGTCCGTGAATCAAGCTCAAACGTTCGACTGTCAAAAGATGTGCTAGTCTTTTCAACAAGGCAATAAAATTTCCTATGCTCTATGATGCTTAAACTTGGATGTCCAAACTTTTTGATGCCCAACATCTGATTATCTCTATATTGCGATGCTTTGGAGCTCATCACTCGGAGCTTGATGGATGTTCATAAAAGCAGATGTTCGATATTCAATGGTCGGAGCTCAATCTATTGTTCAAGATCTATCTTCATCAATCTTTTTTTTATGAAGTTTTCTATTGCAAGCGATTATGTTAGCAATTGGTGGCGATGATCGTTTGAATCTCAAGATCTCCTTCAGGCTTGGCATTAGCTGTGCTTCCTCATGCTTTCTTGTTTTCCTTTCTTCTTTGCTTTTTTGAATCTGTAACCATGATTTTGCCATAACTATCTTTCTTTGTGGTTTTAGAAGACTACATCTTTTTCACTATAATGCCATGAAGAGATTGGAGCAAGTCTCGAATTATGGCCAATGTTGCAAGTTTTATCTTTGCTAGACTAATTTTTTTACTAGACTATCTTTTTGTGACGTTTTTTATTTAAAATAGAGAAAAGCTTCATGTGTAGCATGGATGGTTGTGGAAGAAATAGTTGATGTAGCCATAAGTGTTCATGTAACATGGATGGTTCAGTCAACAAAGTAGCAATAGAATATATGTTTAATGATGATAACTAGTTGTAGCACTTTGGTAGATGTGGAAATAAATAGTGATGGCATCTTAATTGGTTGATGTTTTTTATAAACCTGCACAGTAGTCTAAGCTTAAAGCCACTCTCAGTCTAAGCTTTTAGACTGTTGTTATGAGCTTTTTATGACCTTTCCGATCAAAATCTCATCTCAATTGCAATTTTCTTTGGTTACTGTGTGCATACAAAGGGAAGACAGAGAGGATGGTTATCTGACTTTAAATCATCATGATGGCTTATACCCATTATAGGAACCAACAACGTTGGTGAAGTAAGAAATTGTGCTTGAGCATTCAATGCCTGCACTATTTTACCAATTAAAAAGTTATTGGCCTTTTAGACTTTTGGTTGTTCTTCATGTGCCCGGATCCAGTACGATGCCCGACCTTGGACAGATTAGCTTCAAAGTCTTTTTATATGAAGAGAGCTTCCCCAACCACATAGGAAATTTAAGAAAACAAAGATCTTCTCTAATGAACTAATCAAAACTTTGTAGCAATTTCAAATCATTCTCAAACTCTTTCTTTGAAGTTCTCAAGTTCTCCTTTACAAATTGAACTCCCACTCCATATGTTGGAATAATTTTCCCGGACAATCCATCACCGCTTGGTGATGAGCAGCATCTTCACCATTGCTTCTCATTGTTCAAATTCATATTTGATTTTTTCCTTCTTCGTTTTTGGTACATGGGTTGTTTAAAAGAATAAATATCAACTTCTTTGCATCTCACTTATTTTTATAAATATGCTGCTTCTGTCAAGTGTACCGAGCAGTATCCATATGCCTTCGTTTCCTTCTAATGCCATACTTGTCATATGTGTGACTTCTAGTGCTCTTGGTGGACTATTTATTTTGGGACTTATTGTATGTATGCAAGTGATGTTGATAATTTGAATAGGATACTTGATTTTTTAATTATGGTACCAAAGGACACATATATGCTTAGAAAACAAGCAGGCTTGTCTTGTCTTAAACATTGGTTTAGCTAAATGATTGAATCTTGGAGCTATGTTCCAGCAAGCAATAATAATCTAGAATTTAATTTCATTATGCCTAGCTCTGGACTATATTATTTTGAAGCAAAATAAAATGAGCTAGATTTCTTACATACGGTACCACTTGATAACTTCAAATTGAATCTCTTGCTATGGAACCTACATCGACGAATAGAATGTGTAAAGGGGCGAGGTTACCCCTATAAACACTTTGAAGATTAAATCAGTACTTTATATGGAGAAAAATATAATAAAGCGAATAAGTATAATAGAATAGAGAATAAAGGATGATTGCTTGTATAATAAGGTGATGGAATGATGTCTTAATGTAGAGTGTGATGTTATGTGGGGATGATGAATGATGGAATGAATGACATGAGATGTATTTAAAGGGAAAAAGTATTGCTCAAACCTCTTAGGAATATGATTCCTTGTACTTGTAGGATTGTCTTGTTTAGGAGAGAATAAACTTCCTTATCAAGCTTTCTTCTTATTCAAGAATTCTTCCTCTTTAAGGATTATAACCTTTATTAGAATAGGATATTGATACGGGGTATCAAATAGTTTTTTTAAAAGAAAATTAGTTTTATTGATTCAAACTAGTAATAAACCAATAGAAATACAGATACAAATTCGTTAAAAATCATAAAGGATGAAACAACACCCAAGTTAATAGCATAATAAATCGGCTCATTGCCTACAAATTTGATGAAACTATAGTGACTAGAATACCTATGACTCCAGTTTTTCAATATACTGATAATTACTATTTATCCCCTGAGGTTTGCTGTATTATATTAAGTGGTCCCTCACTTTTTAAAAAATATTCATTCATCCTTCACTTTATGAGAAATAAATTAAATGGTCCTTCTGTTAAGTTTGTTGTCGAATAGTCATTAAATAGATATGAAATGACCAAAAAATCATATGTTTGCTTTTTACATGTAAAAAGGATGAAAATTGAAAATCAATCTGCATTATATTAGCTTTCTCTCTTAACAACAATCACAAAGAACAAAAATTAAAAAAAAATTGGAAACCTATTGTCATTGATTTTGAATCTATAAGAGTCTATATCTTCTTTTTTCTTTTCTTGCACCTTGTTTATTATTCTTAAGGGGTGTTTGAGCTGAGAAGTGTAAAGGAATCAAGATTACATAGAAGTTAGAGCTGCATTCGATAAAAGTGAAGGTAAATTTCAATAGCTTTTTAGTTTTTACTTATGTTATATTACTTTCATTCTTGAAACATATGATTTTGGAAATTTTGTATTCTTCTTAAAATTAGACATGTAGAGAAAAAAAAAATAATTTTTTTCTAGGGATTATGTTTATATCAGTGAACAATTAGGAATTTTTTAATGCTCTTGTACTAAGATTGCATTTTTTAATATTAGGTTGTTTACTTGAAAAGTGTGATTTCAATAACCCTAATTTTAAAAATTAGGGTTTCAAATGCATGTGTGGAATTTTTTTTTATAAAAAATGGGTATGTTCAAAATGTGTTTACTTGCTACTAAATGAAATTTGTGATTTCATGTAGATGTTATATGTTGAATCTTATTCAATTAAAGTGGAGTATGAAGATGAGAGCAAAATCATGGATAATGTGGATCCTGATAGGAATTCTTACTTGTGTTTATCCTCAGATTAAGTATGATTTTCCAATTTGTGTACTTAGGAATGGGATGCATATAGAAACTAATGAGGATATACTGATAATGTTTAGGAAGTACAAGGATAATCCAATGATTCATATTTTAGTTTATGAGAGATTAGATCCTTTAAAAATAGTAAAGCTTAATGAAACTTAACCTGATGTATCTAAAGAAGGTGAAAGGCCTGAAACACATGCAACTAAAACATATGCACCTAAACTAAAAAAACTTAAAGCTCCACTTGAACATGAAACTAAGATACCTCAACTTAAAATACATGAACCTAAAATACCTGAACATATGATATATAAAATTGTTGCACCTGAACCTTAAACACCCCATAATTTTGATACACATGTAGAGATTCCTATTAGTGAAACACATGTAGAGACTTCTAAAATAGTGGGTAGAGGAAGGTGGAAGAGGTAGGGGAAGAGGAGTAGGAAGAGGGAGGGGAAGGGAAACTAGAAAAGACGGAATAGAGGTTGATAGGGTAGACAAGAGTAGAGAAAAAAAATTAGATTATGCAGCCCAAGGGCATCTAGAAATAATGATGACTATATTAGTGGGGAAGAGTATAATTTCTTAAATTCTAATGATAAACAGTGGTTGGATGATAGTGGTGTTAATGCCATTAGCACTTCTGAGAATGAAAGCCTTGGGGAAGATAAAGAGTTAGAGGATGGTGTTGTTATGAATAATGATCGTAACTTAAGTGAGATAGGGGGAAGATAGTGATGCAGAGACTTCAAGTAATGCAGAAGTCTATATTGGTAAAAAAGAAGAAAAACATATCTTCCTTGAATCATTTATACAACAATCCATTTGTAAATCTTGGGAATGGAGAATTTTAATTTCAGATAGAGCAAACATTTGATGATGTTAAGACCTTTAGGGCAGCTCTAAGGGGCTATAGTGCTAAAGGGGGATATTTTTCTTATAAGATCAAGAATAATAGTGTTAAAGTAATAATGCAATGCTAAGGTGAAAACTGTAAGTGGAGGATTCATGCTTCTATGCTACCTAATCTAAAGACATTTATGGTGAAAACACTTCATCCTACTCATTCATGCATTAGGGTAGACTGTACTGAAAATCCCGATGCTAATACTAAATGGGTTACTCTTGACCCTAATATGAGCTATGAATTGATGCAAGGTGAAATAAAAAAAAATAAGGAGTACAAGTACCTATGGAAAGGTCATATGATAAAAGCTTTAAACAATTGAAAAGGTACATTGAACACTTAAGGGAAATCAATCTTGACATTTTTGTTAAGATGGAATTTCAACCAAGAAATTATCTTGATGAACTAGCTATTTTCAAGCATTTATTCATTTGTTCTAATGCTATCAAGAAAGGATTTTTAGAAGGTTATAGGCCTTTTATTAGGGTTAATGGGTGCTTTTTGAAGGGGCCTTATGGTGGGTGCTTTTTAAAGGGGCCTTATGGTGGGTGTTTACTGTCAACTATTTCACTTGATGGAAATAGAGGTGTTTTGCCTCTTACAATTGTAGTTGTTATTGGTATAGGTGGTATGCCCTAGAGGCTAATCACATATTTTGACAATGCAAATTATCCCAAATGGTAATAAAATAATATTCTATTATCTAAAAGTGTTTATTTAATTGAATATTTATCCATTAGCATTATGTTAAATAAATTTATTATCAAGAGTTGATAATATGAGCTACAAATTTATTTAGTACATATGCTATAAAATGTTCATAGTTGGGTAAATTAATATTTGGGTAATATTAATTTAACTATCACTCTATCTATTTTCCTTAATTAGTATGTGATACTAATAGTGTGAGGTAGTGAGTCTTATACTACTTGATATGAGATATCACAATAGACATGTGGATACTCATATAATGGGTGGATCGAATAGTGACATTAGATATGTGATTGCATGGATATTCATTTATAGTCAACAATCACAATCTAAGTCATAATGGTGCATATAGTCCTTTGACCTAAGGTCACATAATCATCCACATTTAAGTGGTTAGGGTTTGTTACCGCTTACATGCTTATGTTAATCACACATGAGCATATGGTGTGTGATGGCTCTAGTCGATTAAATGTAAGGATGAGTGTTTAGCCAAGATGGGATTCATTGCCTAGAGCAAACCGAGATAAGATCCTATGATATCTAAGTTTGTTCTTAATGAATAAGTTTCTAGCCAGGAAAAACATGACACAACTTGAAAAAGTTTCAGTGGTAGAAAAGTGTTTCTATTATTTTTTATGTTTTATCAAGAATTATAACTTGAGATGAGATCATATGATATAGCTATTAGAGTTTGACTAAACCATGTCCAAAGGGTTTATGTGAATCAATGCATGCATATATTTCTAATTAGGTAGTTGTGATATTGGTGCTAGAGGTCACTCATAACTTATAAGAACTAAATGTGTATAATTGGGATTTTCAAATTTATATTTGAAAGGAGTTTCAAATAATATCAAGTTTTAATATTATCTTCTCATTATCAATTAGACATGAACCTAGTAAGTCACACCTAAAAGAGTTTTACCAAATCATCATCAATATTAATCTATTTATTAATTAAAGTGTATGTAAATTGTTAACCATAGTAATTTTGGCATATTAGGCACATATATCTTTAATGTGTAAATTATTGACTTTGGCAAAAGAAAGATTAGGGTGCATTGATAAGTGTAGAGAATAAATGTGGACATAATACATTAGATGTATTCTCTACATCTTTTTTGTACACTAGTGAATCACATATATAACTTGTATAATTATTATGATAAGTTATATACTTATTAGATAAGAGATAATATGATAAAAAGCTTGCTTTCTCTACATATATACATAACCTAAGAAATGTTTCTAAGGTTAGAAGTTATGTTGAGAAAAGTTAGACACACACCAAAATAGAAAAATAACTTCTACACAAATATAAACCCTAAGTGTTCTTACAAAGATTGAGTTAGTGCAAGATTTATGAGCGTCAATTGAGAGGACACTTGTAACTACTCAAATCAAAACAAGAATATGATTTTGTGGAACTTTGGTGTTTCAAGCTAGAGACCTTACATTTGGGAAGCTAGAGCATTTGATTCAAGTGTTGAATCTAAAGCATCCAAAGCTTGTAGACAAATATTATGGTTTACATCAAACTAGGAGTTTGTAAGTTCTCTTAAATGTAGAGTTTCTTAGGTTGATGTATGTATATGTTGTTTTGATATTTAGCTATGTGTAAAATACATAATGAATCCTTGGGAATGGAATTCTTCATGTCATGAAGGGTTATGCAAGTGAAATTTTTAAAATTTCACCCTACTTAAACTTATGCTCACCACACTTGTAAGTTGTACAATTGATTTCTTTTAGTTGTAGACTCTAAGTGCACTGCAAGCTGGAGGTACTTTATGGATTGCTTATATCAGTGCATTATAAGTGATATAACAAAGGCACACCATGGACTTTTATATCAGATTGACAAAAGGTATTACTTATATTCATTTTGTTATTTTCTTTTTTGAAAATCCAAGTTGCATTTATTATTAAATTATTAATACATTATGGGTAATTTAAAAACAAGGATTAAGCAATGCTATTAAAGCATAGTTTCCTTCATCCATACAAAGATTTTGTTGCCAATATATATTTAGTAATTTCAAGAAGAAATTTCCTAGAGTGCAAGTAAGAAAGGAGTTTTGGGCAACAGTAAAGGCAATAATAAGTTATGATTTTTGGGAGTAAATGAAGATCATCAAGTAGGTAAGTGAAGGGAATCCGGCTAAATGGTTGCTTGCAATCCAACTATAATAGTGGGCAAGGCATGCTTTCATAAAAGATGCAAGGACTGATAATATCACAAACAATATGACATAGTCATTTAACTCATGGGTTGGAAAAATTAGAGGAATTCCTATAGTGAAGATGTTGGATAGCATTCAATAGAAAAAGCATGGTAAGGCTGCACAAAAGATATTCCAAGGCTTGCACTTAAGAAGGAGATTTGACTCCAATTGAAAATAAAAGGTTAAATGAGATAATGAAGGAATCGAGGAAGTGCTCATTATTGCCTAGAAATAATGATGAGTTTAAAGTCAAGGATGGTAGAGCAAGGTATGCAATGAAGCTCAGAAAGAAGAAATGCAACTGTCGGTATTGGCCAATTAATGGAATGCCATATGAACATACTACATTGTGTAATGGTTACAAAAGAGGTAGAATTGAGGATTTCTTCCATGAGTTTTATCATGTTAAGACTTATCAGAAAATTTATAGTGGTGTCATTCATCCACTTTCAGAATGTGACTACACCACTTATGATCCTTCACATCAGATTTTACCTCTCCCTCCAAAGAGACATCCATGTAGACCACAAAAGGAAAGAGTTCAAGAAGTAGATGAACAAGGGTCTTCTACACTTAAAAAATGCTCATGTACTGTTAAATGCAAAACATGCAAGGAAATTGGGCATAATAAAAGATCCTGTTAAAGAGCTCTAGTTACATCAAGGGTAAGATTATTGTTATTCAATTTAATTTCACTTAATTATGAACTTTGGTTTGTTATTTAACTTTTGGCTTTTGTTATATCAGAGGAAGACTGAAATTATAGCAGGCAAAGTAGGAAGTTCAAACTCACATGCTGCAAGTGTTTCAACTCAACCTTCTCAAACTAGTGCACATAGACCTACAAAATTGAATGCATTTAGAGGATGATCCAAAAGCAGAAGTGAGGCTGCATCAAGCTAAATTTACAATGCCAATGTATAAGGGCCACTTTATTTAGGATACTTTTGGGGGAAGTGAATATATTAGATCTATTAGGATACTTTTTAGGAATTTTTTTAGGGGTTGTTTTTTTAAAAGGCAATTATTTTGGGTGGCTATATAGAATAGAGGTTGGTTGATACTCTTTAAAGAAATTGCCAATGTATTAATGATCAATGCACTTGATCATTAGGTGTTAAGTGACTAATGTTCATGTACACTGATCATTATTACACAAATGAAATGCAATATTTAGACATTTTGCAGGTTCACTATTAATGTTCATATTATAATTATCACTACTCTATTACAGGTTTTTCATTCATGGGATAGGTTTTTTATGCATTTCAATGCTTATGTTATATTTTTTAGAAGGTGTATAGTGACTAATATTCATGTACACTTAAGGTTTTTCACATACCCTCACAACCATATAGACAAAAAAATGAACTACTAAACACAATAGTACATAAAATTTCTAGAATTTATCGTCATTTAACACATAGATTGTAATTCCACAAGTGCCAAGAGAGGAGGTGAATTTACTTTTTAAGCTAGATGGAGAATTTTGAATATTTCACAAACACCAAACTAAAAACAAAGTTTGAGCATAATAGAATAAAGAGGAAGAGATAGAAAACACAAGGAATTTATAGAGACTCGACCCTCAAAGCCTACGTCCTCTCCTCAACCACAAGTTGAGAATTTCAATCCACTATCAATCTACTTTAAATTGTAGATTAAACCCTTACAAGCTTAAATCAAGCTACCCAAATATTTTCCTAAGGCTTACACTCTAACCCAAGTATTTTAACAAGGCTCACACTCAAATCCATATGCTAAGAACAATCCTCTTAGCTTACAAGTGTTTAAATCTCAATCTTAGCTCACTCAATCTCACTATTAAGCTTTTGAATAAAGAAAATAAGCACTCACCAACCTACACTCAAGAATACTCTTGAGATAGAAGAGATTACAAGAATTAAAGATGAAGAACTTAGGTGGTTGAAGATTAAAATCAATAGTAAATGTTCAAGTATAGCTCTAAATGTGTTTGCTCAACTTCATTCCCTTCTTCCATTTCTGTTATAAGTTTTATTTATACTCTCATAGAGAAAAAAAAGCTATTAGAGGTGCATTTAATACAAATCGAGTCACTCAACCACTAAAGAAAAAGGAACTCTTCATGTTGTCATGACTCATGAAAAATCATCATTGGTCATGACAGTTAGGGCACCAAGATAGAAATTCAAATTCGCATGTTTTTATGATCATAACAATGGTGGTGACACTGGTCATGATAACTCTCTGCCACTTTTGGAATTGACCCGTCATTACTCATGGAAACTCTGTCACCACTCATAATAAGTGTGCCATAGCTTGCTTTATGAATTTTAAGAAAATTGCACATTGGAATTTCATAATTTTGTTTGAACAATTTTTCTAATGATTGAGAGCTACTTATGATCATTTATAATTAAGATTCCCACCATATTAAACCAAATTTGACTTTAGGTTTTAGCAAAAAATCCAATCTTCAATTTTGTCCCCAGTCACCACTGATGATGAGTTCACCACCACTCATGACAGAGTTGTAGACTTGGAAAGTCAATAAATTGACTTTTCATTGCTTGACTTGAGCAGTTATGATTATGATGGATTTATCATAGCTTGTGTTCGAACTTGAATTTTGTAAATTTAATTAACCTGAATATAAAAACTTAAACACATTGATTAAATATAATTTTACTTAATTATTTGTGACCATAAAAAATGATTATTTTATCGCTCAAGGTTCAACATAGATTAAACACTAAAATTAAAATTCTTTCATTAATCTAACAAACTTTACACTTCATTACATTACTTAACCTACTAAACTTTTTAATAACCACACAAACAAAGCAATAAAAGGAATACAAACACACTGATACTAATCATTATTGTCATGCCCAATGCAGTCCTCATATAACCCAAGGCAAATTTAACACCTTTTATTTTTTCAACCATAATCATATTCTTAGTTTTCAACACTTCAATTTCTTCCTTTAGCAATTGCATTTCCTTATCGTTAGCCCTCTCATATAGCCTTATCCTTGATTCCACACTCTCATTGCTAAAGTTGTTGTGAGACGTTATTGTAAGTATACACCATCCAAGAAATGAGCCATACCTTCCTTCTTTACATTGGTAATATAATCTGTTCTTATTATTTTTAGATTCAAAAATTTTGATGCCTGCTTATTTTCCACACTTGCAATTTTTATTTAAATATTATCCTTCCATTCTATTGTTGTTGCTTGATTTAACCCCAAACATGTCAATTGCCAAATATATAAAACCCTAATTTTTAGTTTGAGAAACAGAAGAAGTGAAGAAGAAGAGAAATAAGTTCGTATTCACTCTATACATTTAAATAGTCATCACATCAAAGGGTATTTATGACTTTTCATTCTTTCTTTTCCATTTTACATTTATTTTCCTTATTTCCCTCATTTGCAAACCTCAAGGGGCAAATAGTAATTGTCCCATTATTAAAAATAAAAATATATATTTAACAATTAAATATGATATAAAAGGGGATTATGAAGTGTAGGGTTCGATTCCTATTGTCATCGATTTAAAAGGAGAGGGATGTCCCTTGTTGTGTAATTCATCAATACTAAAGTCATATGACCTCGAGAATTTACCAAAAAAATATATGATATAGTAAATGTAAATAAAATATACCTTTTCCAAATCTAACTAAATTAATGAGATTCAAAAATGAAATTTCAACATCATTTATCATTTCCTTAAATGCAAAAATAAGGTAATATGAGATACATGAAACAATTGTATAAAGGCAATGAAATTTTATGTCATTTTGTATTCTTTCTTTCCATTTTTTTTTAACATTCCATTTTTTTTTAACATTCCATTTTTTTTCCTTGAAAGGATTTCCATGTTGCATGAATTTATTAACTATCTACACAAATCCGGTTAAAGTTTTTGCACTTTTAAAAGAAATTGAGTTGTTTAAATTGAATGTAAATGAAAGATATTATAATAAGTTTTTTACATTCAAATAAAAAATTAATATTATTATAAAATTATTTTAATTACTAGATTTATGAAAATAAATTTTTAATAATTTAATGGAATGAAATTTTAGAATAGGAGCTGTATTTGATAAAAAAAATGTTGAAATAGAAAAATCATGGTTGAAACGGAAATTTTTTTTTTTATATTTCAATAGTCTTTTTAAAAAGAAAAATAATTTTATCGATTTAAACTAGCAATACATCGATAGAAATATAAATACAAATTCACTAAAAATCATAAAGGATGAAACAATACTCAAGTTAATAACATAATAAATCGGCTCAAAGCTTACAAATTTTATAATACTATAGTGACTATAATATCTATAACTCCAGTTTTGCAATATACTGACGATCATAATCTAAATTATTATCTCTGTCTGATTGAATATATTTTGTCCATCTGAATCGCCCATACACTAATAAAAAGCCTCAACAAGACAATGAAAAACAAAACATCATAATAAGACGATAAAAACCAAACGTCGCAACAAGATGATGAAATAAAAAAAAAAACTAAATAAAATCCAGATTTATAAGAAATAAATTGATAAAAGATGTGTAAAGGGGTAATTTCATGCCAAAAATGACCCCTTCTTGCTTAAGGAAGGTGAGTGGCTAAAAAAAATTGAGAGGAAAGGAGGTTTATTTCAACCGTTCAATACAACTTATTCATGTAATTACTATAACAAAAAAAAATAGAACTTTTCAATGTAACTATAAATTTTTTTTAATTACACTCTGAATATGCAATTAATTATCATTTGTGATTTATGATTGATGTTGATTTTTTTATAGAAAGAGATTAATTTTTTATTAATTGAAAATAAAAAGTACATTTTGATTATAAAGAAATAATATCAATAACACTATAATAAAAAAGTATTAAAATAAAATCTCACTCAAATCATGACATTTGTTAGGGAAAATATGAAAAATCACCATGTGGTTTCACAGTTTTGCACTTTTAAATATGTGTTTCATTTTTTGACAATTTGGATTTTGTGTTTGTTGCCGTTTGAAAATTTTCAATATATGAGGTTGATGTATGACCTAAATAAAAATAACTAAGGGGAAAGGATGGAAAATCATCCTATAGTTTCAAGATTTTACAATATTAAGTATGTGTTTTACTTTTTTTGACAATTTTGTGTCCTATGTTTGTCAGCATTTGACAATTTCTAATATATAAGACTAATAGCATCAGACTTATTTAATAGCACTAGGTTCATTATCTAAAAAATGTCAAACACTGACAAACACAGGACCCAAATTGTTAAAAAACGAAACACTACTTAAAAGTGCAAAAACCATAAAAGCACATTGTGGTTTTTTGTACTTTTCCCAATTTGTTATGACTATTTTTAATTCACTTTCATAGAGTTCTTTTGATATGCAAATCAATGATTTGTCTGCTCTACTTGATGACTTTAACTAGCCATAAACTGGTTTTTAATTTTTAATTAAATTCGATTGTAAAATTATCAATTGAAATTTTGCAATTGGGAGATAATATTCCACAAAGGGTAAATAATCAAACCTCATGAAAAGTAATAACTCTATAAAGGAAGACTTATAAGAAATTCAACAAAAAAAACAAATAAATAAGTATCTATTGAGCAAAGAAATGAAATAAACTAAATCAAATAGAAAGAAATAATAAAGATCATTGTCGGTCTAAAAGATAATTAGCAGCAATTAAGAATAGAATTTTTTAATGAAAATCAAAGTAAGAAAAGGAAGAGAAAGTTTTTATTATTTAAGAAAAAAATGAAATTGACTTAAAAATAAAAATATGAGACTTTAAGAATAAATTATTTTTACATTGTCGTCTCAAGGCTCTAAGAAATATTTAATTTTACTCTAGAGATAAAATTCTTATTATTACTACTATAGATTAATAAACAACTATAATTTTAGAATTAAAATCTTTAACACCATTCTTTGATGGAATAGTTAGTAATGTGAAAGAAGATGCGACATGAATCCCATCCCACATTGCTTTTAAAGAGAAACTTTTAAATGTTTTTTATACTTACTCTTGTAAATTAACACAAGATCATAGCAAGAGCTCCATAGGCCTACAATAGGCTTATTTTAGATATTTATATGGAGTTTTTACATAAATATACCAAAAATAAAAAAAATCTTTCAAAAAAACAATTGACCGTAAAATCTTTCAAAAATATCTTTACTGAATTAATTATTTCAAAAATAGACCTTCCTACTCGCTAACTTCCAACTCAAAAATCATGTGCGATCTCAGTTTCACTTTCCTAAACAAACTCAGCTTCCTGAACAAAAAAATATTCCTCTTCTGAATTAATTTTTCCTCTTCTTCATTAATTTTCAGAGATCTGCAACTATTTTCAAGTTCATCTGCAACAACAAACATAATTAACGAACACTAGATTTGTAACTTTTTCATGTTTATTGTTAAAGATTTAAGTATTCCTCGTGTTCATGAAGTTTCTTCTTCTGCAACAAACATACACAAAATCTGCATCAACTTCGAAGAAAAATTAATGAATCAACAAAGAAATCAGGTACATTTCTCAAAAAAAAAATATGATATCTATATTTGTTAATTTCAATTGCTATTGTTCATCTTTTTTGTATTTTGTTGATTTTTTATGATGTTTTATATATAGTGGTCTTGTTGTTATTTAACTAAATTATTTAGTGTAATTTCTTCTTAATTTTATATAATATTAGTTCATTTTACTTAAGTTGTTTATTTTTGTATTTTTGTTGATTTTTCTTGTTCACTACATTTTTTTCAAGTGTTTTGGAGCTTCTTTTTATAATTTTAGTTCTTTTGCTTCTATTTATTTTTGTTGATTGTTATTGTTGTTTCTTTTTATAATTTTTTTCAAGATTTTTTTATGTTATTTTACTTCTATTTATTTTGTTGATAGCTGTTTATTTTTGTTGATTATTGTTTTATTTTTTGTTTATAAGTGCTTTCGTGCTTCTTGTTTATTATTTAAGTTATTTGTATTTTGTTAATTGTTGTTGATTGTCGTTGATTATGTTTTTTCAACTATTTTCGCACTTATTATTTTACTTATTTGGCTTCTATTTATATTCTTTGATTCTTGTTTATTTTTCTTGATTTAAATTGTTTTCTATGGTATTAATGTCATGACCCAAATCGGGAGCCATGACCGGCGCTAGGAAACGAGAATTTTATTGAATCTGGAACCCACAGCAAGCCTTAAAAAATATAAACGCATGCAATCAATAAATAAACATACACCAAAATTAAAACTTAAATTGATATAGAAATAAATAATTAAATTTCATTTCATAAAATAAAAAAAATATGTTCATACAATATTCAGAGATAGGCCTCATACTAAAGTAATATTCTACTGATACAAAGCACTACTACTGCAATTTTCTAAAATACAACAAAATTCAGATGAATAATTTACATAATCTAGCCGGGGCTCAAGAAGTCTGACGTAAAGGTCTACTATTGAGGTCTGACGATGAGGAATCTCTTAAAAAAAAATATTAAGTGGAGTCAGATCTCACTGAGTGAATTATTATAATATATATACATGCAATCTAAAACATATTCAGTCAAGCATTTGTATATATATACATACATACACGCATTTCACATAGATGCAAAACTCTGCTGTTATATATATATATCGAATGCATAAAACATTATTTAAATGAATGATCAAATAGAACCCTAAAATAATCGTAACCTCAAACAAATATCTCAATAGCCATACAGACATACTTAATTCTAAATAAATTCTCTTATTCTATTTTGGACAGTAGACTGGCATTGAGATACTAAATCAACTGAGCTCCAACAATCTCATTGTCACTGTGATTGGCCCCGAAACACTAGGTCAACCGAGCTCCAACAACCACACTATTCATTCACTAAATACTCAATATTCACAATATTCAATTCACCTCAAATAATTCTCACTATATTAACCCTAAAGTCTAATGAACCAATACGTACATAGTCCTAGTGCAACCCACTAGGGAGCACGTTCTATTAATATCCTTCGAATAAAATTGTATATTTATGAAAAATAAATAAATGTATAATTAAACATAAATAGCATTCATAACAGATAATACACCAGAAATATACTAAAAATATACTAAATATATTTCAAGTATATATATGCTACATATAACCAAAATCAACCATAAATATACCAAAATATACTTGAATGCATATTAAGAAAATATAAAGTATATATCATCGCATATATGTCGAAATATATCAAAATATACTGAATGTATACCGAAAATATACTAAACCATTTAATGAAATAATTCATAACAAAACATAATTATTTATAATTATGCACTATATGTAATGTATATATAAAATAATAATTCACAAGTTTGCGCTCCTCGAAACTGACTCGACAGGTTTAGTTCGATAGACCTTGGTCTCGACGCAACTAGAAAATAAATAATCAAAATAATTTCTAACTTATACTTCTAAGGATTCTAAAGGAGACTCGATCTAGGAATTCAAAATCTAGACAAACACAGAAATTCAGGATTGACCCGATGTCACGTTTTACGAGAATTCTACCAAAAATTCACTAGAACCTCCTCTGTAAAATGGATATCTCTCTACTGACAGTAGAGTCTATCCTGCAAGGAAAACACACTTCTAAATTCCACAAAGCTCAACACCTCGAGTTGGGATCATTAAATTCCATAAATATCCATAAAACACCAAATATAATATATTTAAACATTAAATCACTAAATATAATTATTTTTACAATAATTAAATAAAAATCTCAAATAATAATATAATATTAATAAAAATCAAATTTTTCAATAATTCCACATAAAATAGTAAAATTCACTTTTAATTACTCAAATAACTTAATTATATAATAAAATTAGCTAAAAATCAATTTAATCACTAAAATAGTAAATAATATATTATTTAAATATAATTTTTGAAAATTAGTATTAATTAGTTAAAAATAGTAAATAAGTTACAAAAATCATTTTAATACCCTATATAATTCTAAAATCATTTAAATCATATTATTTAACTATAATTTCAAAAAAAAATACACAATTAACTCATTAATTCCAATATTCACATAATATTAATATATTCTCAAAAACTATATAAAATTGCAATAAATTATTTTATAAATTCTAAAATTATTAACTCAAATTAATAACACTAATTTAACTAAATTTTCATTAAAAATAATTAATTAACATAATTATAAAAAATTCAATATTTTAATATTAAAATAATCAAATATTACCCATAATTCAAATTAATTCAAAAAAATAAAAAAAAATTATTTTTGAGAAACCAAAGTTTCCATGAACAACATTTCCAAAGCAAGAATTCATAAATCAAACAATATCAAGCTTAAAAAAAATATAACCTCAAATGAGCATAAACTAAAATCTAGCTAAAACTCAAAAACGAGAGGATTAAAGCTCAAATAGAGCTTGGAAATGGACTCACTGGTCCAAAAGGAGTTGATCAACTCCGGATTAAGAAGTTGAGGTGGCCGAAAATGGAGTCACCAGCGTTGAGTTCACCTTGTTGTTGCTACTGTTTCGGCGATTTCTAACGTGACCTGGAGTGACAGAAGGGAAGGAGGAGGTGAGGGGAGTCGACAGTGGTTGGTGGTAGTCGTTGCTGGCAGTCCAGCGAGCTGGGTTACACAAGCAGTGGGTTTTGGGAAAGAAGGAAGAAAAGCAAATGAGAGGGAAGAAAAAAATAAAGAAAACCGAAAGAGGGAGGTGATGGCTTTTGACTCGGTGCTTTTAGCTTTTAATTGTTTATTATATATATATATATATATATATATATATATATATATACACACACACACAAAACTTAACACTTGTATATACATATATACATATATATATATACACAACACAACTCATGCACATTAGATAATAATAATAATAATAATAATAATAATAATAATAATAACACATAATAATAATAATAATAATAACAATGAAATAATAATAATATTATTATTATTTAAATATTAGTAATGATAACAACTTTAATGTATTTAAATAATTGTAATATCCCGTGTTTTTAAAATATTTTTACACTGTACCGGGATATACAGTGTTAATAATTTTTGTGTATATATTACGATGTTTTTACGAGTTGATATGTATTTAAAACCCATTTTAATTATTGTGTATTATTTACAGTCCTTTACGTAAAATTTTCCCGGGACTTGCATTTTCGGAAAAATTTTCACGTAAACAATTTATTATTAATTATTTTAAATATATTTTCGGACTTGCATGAACTCATGTGTATTTTTAAATGACTAAATAAAGCCTATGTGTATATATTTATTTAATTAGGGTTTAATATATTACCCTAATATTTTATTATTTATTTACTAATTTATTGTTATTTAATTATTTTATTTATTATTAAATTATTAAAATATTAAGTGTGTGGATGTAAATTTTTCTAAATATTTTATTAAAATTATTTTTTATTATTATTTATTTTTCTTTATTTTTCTTTTTCTTTTTCTTTCTTTTTCTTTCTTTTTCTTTTCTTTCTTTTTTTTTCTTCTTTTTCTTCTTCTTCTTCTTCCTTCTTCCCGTGCGTGCCCGACCACCACCCCTCACCACCGTCTGTCATGCCGATCACCTACTGTCGGTGTGCCTCCCAGCTTGCCACCACCGTTCCCCGCCGCCAGCAGCCTTCTTCCCCGGCGCCGGCAGCCCTTTTCTTCCATTTTTTGGCCGAAAACTTCTCCTCGTCGTTTCTTTCGATTCCGGCCACCGTTTTCGACACCACCGGTCTCTTTATTCTCCTTAAGCTCCAATGAGTGTGATTATAGCTTTGGTTTGAGCTTAAATGGTCTAGAATTGCTTAGGCTTTGATTTTTCTATTTCGGCCATATTAGGGTTTTATTTTTTTAAGCTTCTAATTGATTGATTCATGGAAACTACCTTCACAAATGTTGTTCCTAGAAGCTTAATCTACATTTTGGAATTTTTTTGAAATTTTTGGAGATTTTTTGGATTTTTGGGTATTTTTTAATATTTAATATTATTTTCTAATTTTCGGAAATTAATTATTTAAATTATGAAATTGGGTTTTATGGTTAAATTAGGTGTTTAATTGAATTATAGGAATTTATTTGTAATTTTTATGAATTTCTAAGTATTTATTTTGAATTATTGAAGTTTATGTAATTTTGGGAAAATTAGGTTAAATGTGTTTTTAATTGAATTTAATTGGTTAATTGAGTTTAATTATTAATATTATTGATAAATATGTTGAGAAAATTAATTTTGGATAATTTTATAATTTTTGGTGAATTTTTGAAGTAATTTTAGTATATTTATATATATAGGGGTATTTTGGTAATTTTACACAAAATTTGCTAAAAATGTAATTTAATTGGTTTTAATAGTTATTTAAAGTATAAAAATGATTTCTACAAATTATTTGGTATTTTTAACTAATTAAAACTGTTTTTCGTGAATTATTTTCAATTATATATATAATATACGATTTTTCTAATAAAATGAGTTTTTATCGATTTTTAATGTGTTTAAAGATTAATTATATAATTTCTACGTATAAATGTATTTCTATGTTATTAAGGATATTTTTGGTATATCTGAAATTATTCCGTGTTTGTGGACCCCGATCGGTGGATTGTAGTCTGGAGTCCGATCGAGGGGTTGTGAACGAGATGTGGTGTTTATTTTCGAAGTGTATTTCCTTGCAGGGTCGGCTCTACTCTTTTGAGTAGAGAGATGTCCATTTTACAGGGGAGGTTCTGCCGAATTTTTGATAGAATTCTCGTAAAACGTGATATCCAATCGAACCCTAATCCTGTTTCTGTGTTAAATACTCTAGATCAAATTCTAGGATTTCTATTAGGTTTATTCTAATGTCGGTTATTTATTGCTTGTTTAGTTGCGCCGAGACCGAGGGCTAGTGGACCAGGCCCGTCGGACCCGTCTCGTGGAGCGCACTGATTTGTGAGTTACTATACTATATATATATGCTTTAGGATGCATGATTTAGAAATATATGTTTTATTTTGATTAAATATGCATAAATAATATGATTTGTATTTAAGTATATTTTTGGTTTATTTTTGGTATATATTAAATTATATACATGTTTTGTTAATAAATTATATTTAAAAATATTTTTAAATATATTTCTAGTTTAATTTATAATTTGATTGGATTTATTTGACGTATATATGCTCGAAATATACCTGGTTTCTTTTTGGTATATTTCTAGTATATATATGGCTTATATTGATATTTTATTGAACTTCATGCATCATTTATTTTTGTGAATGAATGTTTTATATTATTAATGATGAAGGATATCGATAGAACGTGCTACCTAGTGGGCAGCACTAGGACCGAGTACGTACCGGTACGCCTATAGTATTTAGGCTATATTACTAACTTATTTGTGGATATTGATTTGATGCGATTATTGATATGTGTGAGATATGGTTTGGGTGTGATTGCTGGAGCTCGGTTGACCAAGTGTCTCGGGGCCAATCACACTGGCAGTCAGACAGTTGGAGCTCAGTTGACTTAGTATCTCGGGGCCAATCTACTGTCTAAATGGATTAAGTGGATATATTTGGATTCAGTGAGCCTGTATGGCTAGAGTGTTGTCTAACACTGTTTTCAAGGTTACGATATTCTAGGGTTCTATGTGATCCTTCATAAAAGATGATTTTCAATAAAATATATATAAAAATAATTTTATTGCATCTGTGTGTATATTTGCCTGTATATATACATATTATATATATACTGTTGATTGTATGCATTATCACTTAGTGTGTATGTATATATATTATAGTAATTCACTCAGTGAGGTCTGACTCCCCTCCGTTGATAATTTTTCAGGAGAGTCAACATCTTCAGACCTCAGTAGCAGGTCGATACGTCGGATTTCTTCCGCCCCGGCTTCTTTGTGTAAATTATTTACTTGAGTCTTATTTTTATAATCTAGACACTGTAGTAGTTGTGAATGAAAGTATGGGATTTCATGTATTTTATTTAAAGAGATGTATTATATTGAAACTGGATTTGTACTGAAAGATTATATATATATGAGATGAGATTTGATTTAAATCCAGTGATGAAAATGTTATTATGATATTTATGATTTTTATTTTCGCTGCACATATATATATTACTGTTATTGTTATTATTACATGTTTTATTTTATTTTTAGGCTTGCTACGGGTTCCGAATTCGAAAGAATTCCCGTTCCCTAGCGTCCGTCATGGCCTCTGTTTTGGGTCGTGACAAAGTTGGTATCAGAGCAGAGTTCTGTGTCAGGGCTTAGTTGTGTGAGTTGTGGCCCTAGTTTTAAAGTTGTGTTTTCTGTTGAACTACTGCAGTGTATTAGGTTCGAGTATGTCTTGATGAGTATTCCTTGCTTAGTTTTCAGCGTTATTCCTCTATTGTCTGTTTTGTCTGAATCTTTCTGTTTGTCTTTTTAGAATGAGGAGGCGAGCGCGTGTCGCTCCACCGGTCGTTGAGGCCGAGGATGATGAGTCTTTTCAGGATGAGGTTTTACCTCCTGAGCAGCCAGTTAGACGTAGAGGTCATGGCAGAGATAGACCTCGAGGAGCGGCAGGTCGTCGTAGGCAGAGAGAGTTACAGGACGAGGAGCCTGTTGAGCCTGAGTTTGATGTTCCTGTTCCTCTAGTTGTTCAGCCTGCCTATCAGCAGGGTATGTCTGACCCTGAGGCAGCTTTGTTCTATGCCCGAGTTGGCAGGATTGCTTTTGATGGTACTTTCGATCCGTTAGATTTTCTGCACGCGATTGAGACTAGGACTCGGACTGCTCATACCGAGTATTAGCGGATCATGATCGTCGAGTTGTTTGTCGAGGGACTAGCCTTAGATTAGTTTATTCAGATGATCCAACCCTACATGATGACGATGACATGGACTCAGTTTCGTGAGCGATTTATGAGGAGATTTTATCTAGAGCCTCTTCGTTTGAGCTATCGTCTTCGTTTGACCAGTATTTCTTGTGGAGATCGATCTGTAGAGGAGTATACCCGAGAGTTTCTTCGTTTGGGTAGATATGCTGAGGATCTGATGCGAGATCAGTATTTTACGATCACTACATATGTTACTGGTTTAGGTTCAGCTTTTGCTGGTATGCCTACAGTAGGTCTTACTCTGGAGTCTGTGATTGAGTTGGCTAAGGAGATTGAGCTGAGACTAGTTAGGTAGGGAGCGATGCCTGATTATTACCAGCTAGGAGTTCAGTCGAGTGGATTGCAGGCTACTCCGTATTCGAGTTTTCATGTTGGTTCGAGTAGTCAGCAGCGAGGTCCAACTCAGCAGAGTCAGACACAGCAGTAGCAAGTGCATCGGAGCAATAGACATGGCCATGGAGGTCAGCGTAGATCATTTAGATTCGGATCAGGTGCTTCGAGCAGCAGCAGTGGTCGTAGTTCTGGATCAATGGCCAGTGTATGCCAGACTTGCGGTAGAGTCCATCAGGGACCGTGTTATCTGACACCACTGACATGCTTCAGATGCGGGCAGACAGGACATTTTGCCAGGTCGTGTCCTTATTCCGGGTATCAGCAGCAGCAGATTCCACGATTCCCACAGCAATCGATTGCTAGTGCAGCACCCGTGCCATTTCAGTTACCTCCAGTTCAGCATCAGAGTTCCACTCAGTTTGTTCCACAGCAGAGTCGTGGTAGAGGTACTAGAGGAGGTGCCAGAGGTGTTGGCCAGGCTTCTACCAGTCAGCAGGGAGGTCGAGGTCAGGCCAGAGTCTTTCATCTTACTCAGCAGGATGCTCAGGCATCTAATGCAGTCGTGGCAGGTATTGTTTCTGTTTGTTACCTGGATCCATGGGTTTTGTTTGATCCGGGTGCCACGCATTCGTTTGTTTCTCCCATTTTTGCTTCTAAATCTTATTGGCAAGCTTCGAGGATGGCTTTTCCTTTGTCTGTTGCCACTCCTCTGAATGATTCCTTGGACGTCGATATTGTTCTTTCTGGTTGTCCAGTTCTCGTGGGAGATAGAGAATTACCCGCTGATTTGATCTTGTTGGATGTGATGGAGTTTGATGTTATTTTGGGAATGGATTGGTTATCTCAGCACTATACCGTGGTAGATTGCAGGAATAAAGAGGTGACGTTCAGAATTCCTGGTGAAGAAGAGTTTAAGTTTGTTGGTGATAGGAGTTCAGCACCTCAGAATCTTATTTCTGCTATTACGGCTAGGAAGTTGTTGAAGAAAGGATGTCAGGGATATTTGGCATTGGTCAAGGATACGTCAGTGGAGAAGTTGTCACTCACAGATGTTCCTGTTGCTTGTGAGTTTCCTGATGTTTTTCCCGAGGAGTTGCCAGGTTTACCACCTCACAGAGAGATTGAGTTCTGTATAGATGTGGTACCAGGTACTACTCCTATATCTATGCCACCCTATCGTATGGCTCCTGCAGAGTTGAAAGAGTTGAAGGAGCAATTGCAAGAGTTATTGGATAAAGGTTTCATTAGACCTAGTGTTTCTCCTTGGGGTGCACCAGTCCTGTTTGTGAAGAAGAAGGATGGTACCCTGAGACTGTGCATTGACTATAGAGAGTTGAATAAGGTGACAGTGAAGAACAAGTATCCTCTCCCGAGGATAGATGATTTGTTTGATCAGCTACAGGGTGCACAGTTCTTTTCTAAGGTTGACTTGAGGTCGGGTTATCATCAGCTGCGTATCAGTGAAACTGATATTCCTAAGACAGCGTTCCGCACTAGATATGGTCATTATGAGTTTCTGGTGATGTCTTTTGGTTTGACTAATGCACCAGCAGCTTTTATGGACCTGATGAACAGGGTATTCAGACCATATGTGGATCAATTTATGGTAGTCTTCATTGATGATATACTGGTATATTCTAGGAGTATGGAAGAGCATGTATATCACTTGAGGATTGTACTACAGACACTGAGAGATCATCAGCTTTATGCTAAATTCTCGAAGTGTGATTTCTGGATGGAGATTGTTTCTTTTCTTGGACACGTGGTGTCTAAAGAAGGTATTCAGGTTGATCCACATAAGGTTGAGGTAGTGTCTGAGTGGCCTAAACCTACTTCTATTACGGAGATTGGAAGTTTTCTGGGTTTAGTCGGGTATTATAGGCGGTTTGTGCAGGATTTTTCTAGAATAGCAGCCCCTATGACTCGCTTGACTCAGAAGAATGTTAGATTCGAGTGGTCAGAAGCTTGTGAGAATAGTTTTCAGTTGTTAAAGGAGAAGTTGACCACAGCGCCAGTATTAGCTTTGCCTAATAGTGTGGATAAGTTCACAGTTTACTGTGATGCCTCTAGAATTGGTCTTGGTTGTGTGTTGATGCAGAATGGAAAGGAGATAGCCTATGCTTCGAGGCAGTTGAAGAAGCATGAGCAGAACTATCCCACATATGACCTAGAGATGGCTGTAGTGATCTTTGCCTTGAAGATCTGGAGACATTATTTGTACGGGGTGACTTGTGAGATATTTACTGATCACAAAAGCCTTAAGTACATTTTTTCAGCAGAGAGATTTGAATTTGAGGCAGAGAAAATGGTTAGAATTGTTGAAGGATTACGACTGTGAGATTCTATATCATCCGGGTAAAGCTAATGTGGTAGCAGATGCCTTGAGTAGGAATTTCTCAGGCAATCTTACTCACATCGGTGTTGAGAGGAGACCATTGATCCAGGAATTGCATTTGCTGGTGGATCAAGGTCTGATGATGAAGATTAGTAGATCAGGTGGACTGCTAGCTCAGTTTAAAGTACGATCTGTACTGAGTGATAGGATTAAAGCAGCTCAGAGCCGAGATCCTATTCTGAAAGAGCTTGTAGAGAATGTCAGAGCAGGAAAGTTCACTGATTTCACACTCGATGATGATGGTGTGTTATGGATCAGTGGTAGATTGTATGTTCCTGATGTAGATGACTTGAGAGAGGATATTTTAGAGGAAGCACATTCTACAGCTTATAGCGTTCATCCGGGCATCACTAAGATGTACCACAGTATCAGAGATCTATACTGGTGGGATGCATTGAAGAAGGATGTCGCTGATTATGTTGCTAAGTGCTTGACGTGTCAGCAAGTGAAAGCCGAACATCAGAAGCCTTCTAGGAAGCTTCAATCTCTTCCTATTCCCGAGTGGAAGTGGGAAAGGATAGCTATGGATTTTGTGGTCGGTTTACCTCGTTCTAAGGATGGATACGATTCCATCTGGGTGATCTTAGACAAATTGACGAAGTCTGCACATTTCTTGCCTGTGAAAGCCACATATTCAGTTGCTAGGTTGGCGAAGTTGTATGTGAAGCATATTGTGTGCCTTCATGGGGTACCTGTGTCCATTGTGTCAGATAGAGGTTCGGTGTTTACTTCTCATTTTTGGCAGAAGTTACAGGAAGCGATGGGCACTAGGTTAGATTTCAGTACTGCTTTTCATCCTCAAACAGATGGTCAGTCTGAGAGGACGATCCAGACACTGGAAGATATGTTGAGGATGTGTATCCTGGATTTAGGAGGTAGCTAGGATGATCATTTTCCACTCGTTGAGTTTGCATACAATAACAGCTACCATAGCAGTATTGGTATGGCACCGTACGAGGTGTTGTATGGAAGGAAGTGTAGATCCCCTTTAAGTTGGGATGAGATTGGTGAGAGAGTTTTGACTGGACTTGAGATGGATCAGGATGCTGCAGAGAAAGTCGCCGTGATTAAGCGCAGATTAGAGACCGCAGTTAGCAAACAGAAAAGTTATGCGAATCCTAGGCGCAGAGATGTGGAGTTTCAGGTTGGAGATTTTGTTCTTTTGAAGGTATCTCCGATGAAGGGTGTGATGAGATTTAGCAGGAAGGGTAAGTTAGCACCGAGATATATTGGACCGTTTGAGATTCTGGAGAGAGTTGGCACTGTTGCATATTGGTTGGATTTGCCTCCGAGTATGTCACAAGTGCATCCAGTATTTCATATCTCGATGTTAAGGAAGTATATCTCAGACCCTTCACACGTGTTGCAACCTGACAGTGTAGAAGTGAGCGAAGATTTGACGTTTGTGGAAGAACCTGTGGTGATCGTTGATTTTCAAGTTTGACAGTTGCGATCGAAGCAAATTCCGATGGTCAAGGTTCTGTGGCGTAGCGACAGCGTCGAGGAGCATACGTGGGAGACTGAAGCTGAGATGCGAGCTTCTTACCCGTATCTCTTTCCTTCTTGATCTTTTCTTTTTGGAATTCGGGGATGAATTCTTGTAAGGGGGGGAAGACTGTAATATCCCGTGTTTTTAAAATATTTTTACACTGTACCGGGATATACAGTGTTAATAATTTTTGTGTATATATTATGATGTTTTTACGAGTTGATATGTATTTAAAACCCATTTTAATTATTGTGTATTATTTACAGTCCTTTACGTAAAATTTTCCCGGGACTTGCATTTTCGGGGAAATTTTCACGTAAACAATTTATTATTAATTATTTTAAATATATTTTCGGACTTGCATGAACTCATGCGTATTTTTAAATGACTAAATAAAGCCTATGTGGATATATTTATTTAATTAGGGTTTAATATATTACCCTAATATTTTATTATTTATTTATTAATTTATTGTTATTTAATTATTTAATTTATTATTAAATTATTAAAATATTAAGTGTGTGGATGTAAATTTTTCTAAATATTTTATTAAAATTATTTTTTATTATTATTTATTTTTCTTTATTTTTCTTTTTCTTTTTCTTTCTTTTTCTTTTCTTTCTTTTTTTTTCTTCTTTTTCTTCTTCTTCTTCTTCCTTCTTCCCATGCGCGCCCGACCACCACCCCTCACCACCGTCTGTCACGCCGATCACCTACCATCGGTGTGCCTCCCGGCTTGCCACCGCCGTTCCTCGCCGCCAACAGCCTTCTTCCCCGGCGCCGGCAGCCTTTTTCTTCCATTTTTTGGCCGAAATCTTCTCCTCGCCATTTCTTTCGATTTCGGCCACTATTTTTGACACCGCCAGTCTCTTTCTTCGCCTTAAGCTCCGGTGAGTATGATTCTAGCTTTGGTTTGAGCTTAAATGGTCTAGAATTGCTTAGGTTTCGATTTTTCTATTTCGACCATATTAGGGTTTTTTATTTTTTTAAGCTTCTAATTGATTGATTCATGGAAACTCCCTTCACAAATGTTGTTCCTAGTAGCTTAATCTACATGTGTGAATTTTTTTGTAATTTTTGGAGATTTTTTGGATTTTTGGGTATTTTTGAATATTTAATATTATTTTCTAATTTTCGGAAATTAATTATTTAAATTATTAAATTGGGGTTTATGGTTAAATTAGGTGTTGAAATGAATTATAGGAATTTATTTGGAATTTTTATGAATTTCTAAGTATTTATTTTGAATTATTGAAGTTTATGTAATTTTGGGAAAATTAGGTTAAATGTGTTTTTAATTGAATTTAATTGTTTAATTGAGTTTAATTATTAACATTATTGATAAATATGTTGAGAAAATTAATTTTGGATAATTTTATAATTTTTGGTGAATTTTTGAAGTAATTTTAGTATATTTATATATATAGGGGTATTTTGGTAATTTTACACAAAATTTGCTAAAAATGTAATTTAATTGGTTTTAATAGTTATTTAAAGTATAAAAATGATTTCTACAAATTATTTGGTATTTTTAACTAATTAAAACTGTTTTTCGTGAATTATTTTCAATTATATATATAATATACGATTTTTCTAATAAAATGAGTTTTTATCGGTTTTTAATGTGTTTAAAGATTAATTATGTAATTTCTATGTATAAAATGTATTTCTATGTTATTAAGGATATTTTTGGTATATCTGGAATTATTCTGTGTTTGTGGACCCCGGTCGGTGGATTATAGTCTGGAGTCCGACCGAGGGGTTGTGAACGAGATGTGGTGTTTATTTTTGAAGTGTCTTTCCTTACAGGGTCGGCTCTACTCTTTTGAGTAGAGAGATGTCTATTTTACAGGGGAGGTTCTGTCGAATTTTCGATAGAATTCTCGTAAAATGTGATATCCAGTCGAACCCTAATCATGTTTCTGTGTTAAACACTCTAGATCAAATTCTAGGATTTCTATTAGGTTTATTCTAATGTCGGTTATTTATTGCTTGTTTAGTTGCGCCGAGACCGAGGGCTAGTGGACCAGGCCCGTCGGACCCGTCTCGTGGAGCGCACTGATTTGTGAGTTACTATACTATATATATATGCTTTAGGATGCATGATTTAGAAATATATGTTTTATTTTGATTAAATATGCATAAATAATATGATTTGTATTTAAGTATATTTTTGGTTTATTTTTGGTATATATTAAATTATATACATGTTTTGTTAATAAATTATATTTAAAAATATTTTTAAATATATTTCTAGTTTAATTTATAATTTGATTGGATTTATATGACGTATATATGCTCGAAATATACCTGGTTTCTTTTTGGTATATTTCTAGTATATATATGGTTTATGTTGATATTTTATTGAACTTCATGCATCATTTATTTTTGTGAATGAATGTTTTATATTATTAATGATGAAGGATATCGATAGAACGTGCTACCTAGTGGGCAGCACTATGACCGAGTACGTACCGGTACGCCTATAGTATTTAGGCTATATTACTAACTTATTTGTGGATATTGATTTGATGCGATTATTGATATGTGTGAGATATGGTTTGGGTGTGATTGCTGGAGCTCGGTTGACCAAGTGTCTCGGGGCCAATCACACTGGCAGTCAGACAGTTGGAGCTCGGTTGACTTAGTGTCTCGGGGCCAGTCTACTGTCTAAATGGATTAAGTGGATATATTTGGATTCAGTGAGCCTATATGGCTAGAGTGTTATCTAACACTGTTTTCGAGGTTGCGATATTCTAGGGTTCTATGTGATCCTTCATAAAAGATGATTTTCAATAAAATATATATAAAAATGATTTTATTGCATCTGTATGTATATTTGCCTGTATATATACATATTATATATATATCGTTGATTGTATGCATTATCACTTAGTGTGTATGTATATATATTATAGTAATTCACTCAGTGAGGTCTGACTCCCCTCCGTTGATAATTTTTCAGGAGAGTCAACATCTTCAGACCTCAGTAGCAGGTCGATACGCCGGATTTCTTCTGCCCTAACTTCTTTGTGTAAATTATTTACTTGAGTCTTATTTTTATAATCTAGACACTGCAGTAGTTGTGAATTAAAGTGTGGGATTTCATGTATTTTATTTAAAGAGATGTATTATATTGAAACTGGATTTGTACTGAAAGATTATATATATATGAGATGAGATTTGAATTAAATCCAGTGATGAAAATGTTATTATGATATTTATGATTTTTATTTTCGCTGCACATATACATATTACTGTTATTGTTATTATTGCATGTTTTATTTTATTTTTAGGCTTGCTACGGGTTTCGGATTCGAAAGAATTCCCGTTCCCTAGCGCCGGTCATGGCCCCTGTTTTGGGTCGTGACAATAATAGAACTCCTATATACATTATTTTACATAACCAAAACTTTTAGAATAAAATAAATAAATAATATTCACAAATAATAACAGTAATATATAAATAAAATTTAAAATTTTATTGACACTACATATCTTAGAATAATTTTATAATATTTAAAATACAGGTCATTACAATTAAACAACAATAAACAAAAATAAACAACCAGCTCTAATATATTTCTTTCATTTCTTTTCTAACAGGCACAATGGAAATCATTCCAGTCTTCGTTCATCACAAAGGAAGATGGAACGAAGCAATGGATTATGTTGATTTTGAAGTAATTGGAATTACAATGCATATAGACTACAACTTTAAAGAAACAGTGAAAATACTATCAGATTAGCTACAAATTGATGGACAATTATAAAAATGATCATTCAGTATAAATTTTTTCATGACCCAAACCAAAAGTCATAACCGACACTAAGGAACAGGAATTCTTTCGAATCCAGAACCCGTAGCAAGCCTTAAAAATAAAAATATGCAATAAATAAATAAAATACACTGGAATTAAAATCTTAAATTGATATAAAAATAAATACTTATGTCATATCATAAAATAAAAATATTTCATATAATATTCAGAGAAAAGTCTCTAATATTAAAACCATTCTACAGATACAAAGTACTACTAATACTGCAGTTTTCTAGATTACAATAAAAAGGTTCAGATAAGCAATTACATTGACTAGTCAGGGCTGAAAAAGTCCAATGTATGGGCCTACTACTGAGGTCTGAGAAAGAAAATTTCCCGTAAAATAAACAACTGAGGGGAGTCAAACCTTACTGAGTGAATTATTATATTATATATACATGCAATTTTTAATGTCATATGCAATCAAGCATTAGTATATATAATAAATATATACAGACTTTTCACACATATACTAAAATCACTTTCATATATAATAAATGTTGAAAAACATTTATTTGGATGATGGATTAAATAGAACCCTAATTAATCGCAACCTCAATAAAAAATATCTCTCTAGCCATACAAGCTCACTTAATTCCAAATTAAGTCTCTTATTCCATTTTGGATAGTAGACTGGCCCCGAGACACTAAGTCAATCAAGCTCCAACAATCTCACTGTCAGTGTGATTAGATCCGAGACACTAGGTCGATCGAGCTCCAGCAACCACACTATTCAATCACATCAAATCTCAAAATTGATCAGTTAATAAATGTCACCTCAAGTGATTTCATAACTCAATCCTTAAAATCTATCACATCGATACGTACATGGTTCTAGTGCTGCCCACTAGGTAGCACGTTTTATTGATATCCTTCAAATAAAGTTCAATATACATATGGGAAAATAACTAATGCACAATTAAACATATCAACATTCGTAACAACACAATAAATCATATATGCACCAAAAATATACAGAAAATATACTAAGTATATTTCAAGTATATATATGCTATATAAATCCAAAATCAATCATAAATATACTGAAATAAACCATGAATATACCAAAAATATTCCAAGTATATATGAAAATATATCATGCATTTATATTAAATATACTAAAAATACACCTAACATATACTAAAACATTTAATAAAATAATTCAGGAATAAATACATATTAAAAACATAAATACTCAATATCATGCATCCTATATGCATTGTATATATAAAATAATAACTCACAATTCTGCGCTCCTTGAGACTGGCTCGATGGGCCGATCCAATAGACATCGGTTTCGGCGCAACTAGAAAATAAAATAATAATAACAATTAGAATAAATCTAACTTATACTTCTAAAAAAGACTCGATCTAGGAATATGAAATTCAGACAAAACACAGAAACTCAAGATCGACCCGACGTCACGTTTTACGAGAATTCTACCAAAAATTCGTCAAAACCTCCTCTATAAAACAGACATCTCACTATTAAAAAGTAAAGTCGATCCTACAAGAAAAATACACTTCTAACACAGATAACTCAACACCTCTAGTTGGGATCCCGTACCGCACAATTTCCAATCGAGGTTCACAAATTCACCAAAAATACATTTAAAATAATAAATATACTAAAAATCAATAAATTCCATAAATATCCTCAAAATATCAAAATATAATATATTTAAACGCTAAATCACCAAATACCATTATTTTCACTATAATTAACTAAAAATCTCAAATAATAATATAATATTAATAAAAATCCAATTTTTCAATAATTCAATATAAAATCATAAAAATTCACTTTTATATAATCAAATAGCTTTAATAGCCTATATATATATTAAAAGTAATTAAAAATTCATTTAATCACCAAAATAGTAAATAATATATTATTTAAATATAATTTTTGAAAATTAGTATTAATTAGTTAAAAGTAGTAAATAATTTATAAAAATTATTTTAATACCCTATATAATTATAAAATCATCTAAAACATAATATTTAACTATAATTATCAGAAAATTACCCAATTAACTCAATAATACCAAATATACCTAATATAATTAATATTCCTAAAAATTATATAAATTCACCAAAATCATTTTAATAATTCTGAAATTATTAACTCAAATAATCAACACCAATTCAACTAAATTTTCAATAAAAATAATTAATTAACATAATTTTTAAAAATTCAATATTTAATATTAAAATAATCAAAAATCAACAAAAATTCAAATTAATTCGAAAAAAATCACAAAAAATATATTTGAGAAGCTTGAGCTATAAAAAAACAACATTTCTTAAGCAAGTTTTCATGAATCAACCTAAATCAAGTTCAAAAAAATCAAGAACCCTAAAACACAAACTAAAAATTGGAGATATCTAAAAATCTAGAGGTTTTGAGCTCAAACGGAGCTCGGAAATGGACTCACCGGATGAAAAGCTTTCGAAAGAGACCGATCTGACAAGTTGGGGTGGCCGGAATCCTAACTGGTGTTCAAGAGCTCAACTTTCGGCCTCCTTCAATATCTGGTGATCCAGGCAGCGGGTGGCAGCTGGAGGGAGCCAAAGATGGTGGTGGTGCTCGATGGCAACTGAGGCGGTTCGGCGGTGGTTGGTTGGCAGTGACCAAAAGTGGCAAGAAGAAGAAGAAGGAGAATGAAGGAAAAAAAATGTTGACCCGATTTTGCTGCTTTTTGACTTTTATTTTTTTTATATAATTTATAAAATTATCAAAATACCCTTCACTCAATTTATTAATAATAATAATAATAATAATAATAATAATAAATGTTAACAATAATAACAATATTAATAACAATAATAATTAATACAATAATATTAATAATATTAATCTCATATAAAATAAATTATTTTTATGTAATTAATTTCTCATAATAAAATAAATAAATATTAATAGCAATTTAACAATAATAATATAAAATAAAATTTAAAATTATTAATACTGTATATCTCGAAATAATATTATTTAATTTAAAAATACAGAGTCATTACAAAGTTAGAGATGGTTATCCACCTTTAAACATAGAAGATGATGCAACACTATTCTTCTATTTGCAGCTAAAGAAGAAGGAATCAGATTTCACAAAATTTCTCATATGCATTAATGTTGTTGATAAACACGTTTGAGATAAAAGCTTCAATAACAACAACATGTTGCAAATTCAACAACAATCAACATCTCAAGCACAACAAATGTCAGCTTTTAAACACAACTCATTGAATACATAAGAAAATAATCAACCTACAGATTTTATGGATTATGCAAACACGATGACTACTTTGATTCTACATCAACAAAGCACAAATAAAGATAAAGAACTAGAATATGAGAGTGAAGAATCTTTAGTAATATGCATTGCAACAACAACAGAACCAGAAGAAAGAAAAATATACAACAACAGACAAGATTTCAAGAAAGCATTAAAGTTTTGTGCAATCAACAACCATTTTCAGTTCAGAATAATAAGATCAAATAGAGATATATATATTGTAAAATGCTTAGATAAAAAATGCAGTTAGAGGATAAGGGCTATAAGAAATGAAAAATTTGATAAATTTATTGTCAAAAAATTCAATAACAACTACTCCTGCAGCATGGACATCAAATTGGGTGACAAAAGACATGTAACATCTTTAGTGGCTGATTATGTAAAATCAAAGTATCACAGTATTAAAACCATATACAAACTAGGAGATATAGTCAGAGAAATGAGAGAAGAATATGGGATTAACATTAGCTACCTAAAAGCCTAAAATCAAGAGAAAAGGCACTTCACATATTAAAAGGCAAACCAGACGAATCCTATGCAATTCTACCAAGTTTTCTATATATGTTAAAGAAAATAAATCTGAGATTAGTTATTCAACTTGAAATAAAAAGTAATCAATCGTTCCTCTATGTCTTTATGGCTCTTAATGCATTAATAAAAGGATGGAAATATTGCAGACCTACTGTAATGGTTGATGGCACATTACTTTCAGCAACAACACAAGATGCCACTGGTAATATCTTTTCTCTAGCTTTCTCCATTGTTGACTCCAAAAATTATGCATCTTAGGAATGGTTCTTCACAAAAATAAAAAAAAAACATTTGGTTGTAGACAAGAAATGACCATTGTCTCTGACAGACATGAAAGTATTAAAAAAGCAATTAGAAAAATATACCCTGCAGTTGCGCATAGTTTTTGTATGTATCATCTTTTAAAAAACCTGAAGAATAGCTATAAAAAAAATTCAAAATGCATCAAGGATTCATTTTATCTAGCAGCAAAGGCATACACTGTTATACACTGTTAAAGAATTTAAGTACCATATGAATGACTTGGACAAGATTGATGAAAGAATTAGGTCATACCTCTACAACATTGGCTATTATAAATGGGCTAGAGCTTTCTCAATCAACAACAGATACTCAACAATGACTTCAAATATAGTTGAATCATTCAATTCAGTTATTGCATAAGCTAAAAAGCTACCGATCACAACATTATTAGAGTATCTACATTCTTTGGTATAAGATCAAAGCTATACAAATAGGAGCAACACAATATCAACATTCACAAAGTTTGCAAAAAGGCCACAATATATGATAAATGAGAATTATATGAAAAGTCTGAAACTTCAGGTTAAATTTTTCATATTGTTATTATTATTATTACTGTTGTTGATTCTTATTAAGTTTGTTAATTTGTTGTTTGCAGTTTCTTTTTTTACTTAAATTTAATGAAATCTTCTGTTTTTTAATTTTTTTTTTGTTGTTTTCTGCCTTATTTTTTTGTTGTTGATTTTTGTTAATTGTTATTTATTTTTGTCGATTTCAGTTCTTTTTTCAAATACTATTAATATAATTATTATTTTTTGTTGCTTTTTATTATTTCATGATGTAATATTTTTACTTAAAAACATGTCAAACCTTCAACTGAAGACATATTCGCTGTGTATGACTTCAACGAAGCATTTATTATGAACATGCAAGAAAGAAAATATAGCTGCAACAGATTTCAAATTGATCAACTACCATGTACACATGCACTTGAAATTTTGAAGCAAATGAACTAAGATCCTTACAAGTATTGCTCAAATTTCTACACTAAGGAAATATGGTTGGCAACAAATGAAGAAACAGTACATCCAATTCCAAATTAAACAACATGGAGCATACCAATTCAAGAGTAGCAAATAAAAGTACAACCACTAGAAGGAAGAATTAAAGCTGAAAGACCAAAGAAAAGAAGAATCAAAGCTCCATGGAAATACACAAGACATAAAAAGTGTGGAAAATGTGGACAGCCTGGACATAACAGAAAAATATGTAGAAATGCCACAATAAAGAAATAAAAACATTGTTGTTCATCATTTGTTAAATACTTTAAACATTAATATTTCAAATTTTGATATATTCAAAGATTATCAGTGTTGGTCAACAAATATAATTGTTTTAGATTAAATATTCAATGCATTTTATTTTAGTTATAATTTTATACTAGTTTTAACTGTAGGAAAAAAAAAATCAAAATAACTATCCTTATTAATTTTTTAAATTACTTATGAATTGCTTGTATCAAATTTAAATATTTTTTAACATTTTCTTAAAAAAATCATCAAAATAAACAAAAATAAACAAAATCAAAACAACAGAAGAACAACACAAAACTACAAAATATTAACCTTAATCATTATTACTTAATTTTTAAATCAATTATCATTTTATTTTATTCATTTATTTATTTTTAATGATTTTATAATAGTTAAAGATAAAAAAAAACAAAAATCAACAAAAATAAACACAAATCAACAAATGCAAAACAAAAAAAAAATAGCAAAAAACTGTAAAAATATTCTTCACTATTAATAATTTTTAAGGTTAATTATTATTCTCTTATATTACAAAAATTTTTATAAAAATTTTTTTAGTTGTTGGAATGGAAAATCAACAACAATCAACAAAAATAAACAACATAAAACAAAAAAGTAAACAAAGAAATAAAGAAGAACCATACTATATTAACAATAATAATTGTACACTGTATTTAAAAACATTTAAAACATAAAACTAAACTGTGTATAAAAAAATTAAATAATAAAAAGTTCAACATTCACTTCTTCAATCTTCAATATTCACTTCTTCAATCTTCAATATTCACTTCTTCAATCTCCTTCTCTTTTTCACCTTCAAAGCCTGCTCAAAATTACTAACAAGTTTACTATGAACCTTCTTCGTACCATAAGTACAGAGAAAATATGCAAGCTTACTTCGGTAAACTTCAACATCAAAATTACTTCCAATTTTCTTCCCATAAGTTAAATATTCTGTAAAAGCAGCAACAAAGGCTCCACAATCACCACAAAAAATATTAAAAAAAATTAATAAAGAAAAAATAAAGAAAAAATAAAGAAAAAATAATAAAATATTAATAAAATCTTACGTTGCAGTCTGTTATGGCAAATCATCAACCATTTGAATACTAAAAGAATCTGAAGCCCTCTTATTTGCATATGGTCTGGCATTACGATTAATATCTCTATAGCCAATAACAAAATCAAGCTTTTCAAAAAATAGAGTAAGCATCATAATGTAACTCTTCACAACTTCAAGAATAAGAGCATCTCCATGAGCAAATCTTAAATAATTATACACATAAAAACAGCGATCCTTAATGTTTAGCCTACCAAGAACCTAGTGTTATTGAGAACATATATGAATTAGAAACAAGATATCATCAACATCAACCCAAGGCTTGGAATAAAAAATAGTTCCACCTAAAATATACTAAGTAACTAATTTTTCAAAACTAAATCAAAAGTCCTTGTACTTTAAAAAATAAAAAAACTCTCTCTGAATAGCCTAATCAATCAATGTATCTGCTCTATGTGATGACAGTCCACCTCAAGTAAAAGCCTCCCTAATGTAATGACAGTTCACCTCTATGTGCTTTGTGCATTCATAATATACTGGATTCGTAGCTATTTTAATGGCACTAGTATTATCACCATGAAGTGGAGTGGGATTAGTTTGAGGGAATCCAAGTTCTGAAAGAAGACCACATAACCATACAATTTCATAAGAAGCTACAAACATGGCTCTATACTCAGCCTCCGTGGAAGATTTAGAGACATAGTCCGGCTTCTTACACTTCTAAGAAATCAAGGCATCTCCAAGGAAAATGCACTAGCCTGTTATAGACTTCTTAGTATCCGGGCAGCCAGCCCAATCTGCATCACTATACGCAGTCAAATGAAGAGCAGATTTGGTAGGGAAAAATAACCCACAAGTAATTGACACGATTAAGTATCGAATAATGTGACGAACAGCAACAAGATGAAGATGTCGAGGTGATTGCATAAATTTGCTAACTATATGAACAACATATGAGATATCAGGCCTTGTAATTATTAGGTAAATAAGACTACCAACAAGTTGCTTATATAAAAAGGATTCGGCAAAAGCTCGCCTTCATCTTTTTGGTATTTCATATTTACCTCCATTGGCACATCAACAATAGTAGCATCCTCTAAACCAGCTAGCTCAATGAGATCTTGGATGTATTTATGTTGATTTAAGAATAAACCATGATCTCGAGAGTGAACTTCTAGCCCCAAAAAATATATGAGATGTCCAAGATCTTTCATTTGAAATGTATTATGCAATATATTTTAATGCCCAGTGATCATCCCATTATCATTGCCAGTGATGATAATATCATCTACATAGACTAAAAGAAAGACCATACCAGTGGTTATCTTGTGAAAGAAGAGTGATGAATCATATTGACTTTATGTGAAAAATAAGGTGAGAAAAGTGCTGTGAAACTTCTCAAACCAGGCTCTAGGTGCCTACTTCAACCCATACAAGGAGCATTTTAGCTTGCAAACTTCATGAGAATCCGTCAATGACATACCCGGTGGAAGTTTCATGTAAATCTCTTCTTTAAGGTCCCCATTCAAGAAGGCATTTTTTACATCCATCTAATGTAAAGGCCAAGAGTTCAATGATGCAATAGCAAGAATGGTTCTCACTGTGGTCATCTTAGTAACTGGTGCGAATGTTTCTTCATACTCCAGGCCATATTCTTATTTATTACCAAGAGCAACCAATCGAGCTTTGTATCTATCTAAAGACCCATCAGATTTGAGTTTCACAGTGTAGACCCACTAACTACCAATGGGCTTAACATTTAGAGGACAAGAAATAATGTCCCAAGTATGGTTTTCCTCAAGTGCTTAAAGTTTTGCTTCCATTACTTGTTGCCAACACTTATGTTCCATAGCCTGTTTATAACAAGTGGGAATGGAAATAGATCACAAAGTAGTGGACATAGCCACAGGGGTTGAAAAACCATACCTTTCAGGAGGTTTATGAGGTCTAGAGCTTCTTCGAAAAGGAGGTGAATCATTGGAAATGGGTAAAACAAGATCAGATGTCGTAAAAAGATATGGAGGAACCTCAGTGAGACCTGTAAGAGGATCAGATATAGGAGGAGTGCATCTACGGTAAACATAACTAGGTTTGAACCTTTGTATTGGTGTTGGTGATTCAGGAAAATGAGGTAAAGCAGATAGAGAAGGGAATTCTGAAGACTGTTGTGTGCTAAAGAAGGGCTGATTTTTAAAAAAAATGACATTCCTAGAGACACGAGTTCGATGGGCATAAGGATCATAGCAAAGAAATCCTTTTTGGGTTCCGACATATCTTAAAAAAGCACACTTGACAGATTGGGCAATAAGTTTATGTCTCTCATATGCAAGAAGGTGAACAAAGCAAACACATCCAAAGATATGAAGATTAGAATAATATGGTACATGCCCAAACAAATGAAAGTAGGGAGAATCATTGTTCAAGTTGGAAGATGGCAATCTATTAATTAAATAAACAGCAGTAGACAAAGCTTCACACCAAAAATGAGAAGGAACACAAGACTCAATTAGAAGAGTTCGAACAATATCAAGAAGATGGCGATTCTTTCTTTCAGCCGCACCGTTTTGTTATAGAGTGAAAGGACAAGAATGTTGTGATATGATCCTATGACTTTGAAGAAAAAATTGAAATGCATTTGACATATATTCACCACCTGAATCAGATTGTAAGATTTTGATTTTGACAGAAAATTATGTTTCAACTAAAGCAAGAAAGACCTTAAACATGGAGAAAACCTCACTTTTAGACCGAAGAAAATATACCCATGTAAAGCGAGTGAAATCATCGATAAATATAACAAAGTATTTGTAATTTTCATGAGAAATTACAAGTGCAATACCCTATACATCAGTATGCACGAATTCAAAAGGTTTGGTGGTGTGGCTTTTATGCAAGGGAAAAGGAAGTGTTTTACCTTTACCAAGTTTGCAAGATGCACAATCAACAATATCACTATTAGAAGAAGCTGAATTTTTATTTCTAAGTAAATCAGATTGAAGCAAGAATCGAATTACATGAGAATTAGGGTGTCCTAAATGTTTATGCCATATCTGATTATCACATTAAACAGCATTACAAGCAACATAAATTAACACCAAAGAAGGAGATAGAAGGAAAGGAAATAGACATCCCACTTTAGGTCCCTTCACGATCATCTTCCCGGACACTTGATCCTATATAAGATAACCAGAAGTTGAAAATAGAACAGTACATTTATTGTCAACTAATTGGCTGACAGAAATAAGACTAGTAGATAGCTTAGGAGACACAAAAATAATATTTAAAGAGGCTGAAATATCACCAACAGTTGTGATAGGTAAGGAATTACCATCGGCAGTATGAATATGAAGATCTCCTTTATATTTTCTAATATTATTTAAAGGTAAGGCAGTGTTGGTCATGTGATTGGAAGCACCAGAATCAAAATACCAACGCTTAGGATTAGAATTTTTGTTACCTAAAAGGCCTAAAGCAAAAAGGACAGAAACTATCATTTGTTGGACCATTTCAGGAGTAATAGAAGACTGACTAGGACTAGGAGCATTCAAGGAATCAATCGAGACATTGTAGGCAGTTTCATATTTCTTTGGAGGCTGAGGAACAATCTTTGATTATATGCCCTGTTTTCTTACAATAATTGCATAATTTTTTAGTACAATTAGTAGCAATGTGCCCAAATCCTTTGCAACTATAGCACTGGACATTAGTCATATCTCTGCCTCCTTTAAACCTTCCTTGAGCAGCGTAGGTAATAGGAATTAGGGCAGAATTTTATGCTTTCTGCTTTAAGACAGCCTGTGTAATAAGCTGTTGTTCTTCCTTGAGAAGCTCTCCCACACAAATATCGAATAAAGGAACTAGTTCTCTATTCATTAGGTTGAACCTGATTGTTTCAAACTCCCCTCTCAACTTCATTAAAAACTAGCCACACTTGCTAATCTCATGCACACTTTGGATAGTAATGAGTCCTTCAGGAGGTACACTTGCATACACAATATCAATGTACTCAGCCTAAAGATTTCCAAAGGAAGAATAAAACTCTTGGATTGACATACTCCCTTGGCTGAGTTGACCCAACTCGAGTTCCAATTGGAACCTTCGTGTTGTATTGCTTTGGTTGTAAATTTTCTTCAAGTAATCCCACATTTCGCTAAAGGTTTTATAAGGCTTGAGATTGAGAAGTATGGATGGTTCCACACTTTCAAGGACCCAAGACATAATCTAAGTATCCTTCACCTCCTATTTTACATATTTCTCCTTCTCCTTCTCACTATTAGGTGCAAGATCTGTCCCATCAATATGACCCTATAATTCCTTTCCCTTGACAAATATCGAATAAAGGAACTGGTTCTCTATTCATCAGGTTGGACCTTATTGTTTTAAACTCCCCTCTCAACTTCATTAAAAACTGGCCACACTTGCTAATCTCATGCACGCTTTGGATAGTAATGAGTCCTTCAAGAGGTACACTTGCATACACAATATCAGTGTACTCAGCCCAAAGATTTCCAAAGGAAGAATAAAACTCTTAAATTGACATACTCCCTTGGCTGAGTTGACCCAACTCGAGTTCTAATTGAAACCTTCGTACTGTATTACTTTGGTTGTAAATTTTCTTCAAATAATCCCACATTTATCTAAAGGTTTTATAAGGCTTGAGATTGAGAAGTATGGATGGTTCCATACTTCCAAGGATCCAAGACATAATCTGAGTATCCTTCACCTCCCATTTCACATATTTCTCCTTCTCCTTCTCACTATTAGGTATAGGATCTGTCCCATCAATATAACCATATAATTCCTTTCCCTTGATAAAGATCTACAATTGGAATGCCCATGCAGAATAGTTCTTGCCATTAAATTGAATAAGAAAATGTTCTATTCGTTCTAAAGACATGATTCAACCATAACAAGAACTAAAAAATCAGGTCCAAGAAAATAGAATAGAAGAACACGAAAAGAACAAAAATAAAAAAACTAAGATCTTGGAGCTAGACAAGGAACTAGACACAAGATGAAATGATCTCAGAGTTTAGGCTCTGATACCATGACAAAAGATAAAAAAGAGATTTTATGAATAGTTTTCTGAAATGTTTTCTATGTTATTTCACTTAACAGAAGTACAATATATAGACATCAAGAATTATTAAATCCTTAATCCTAGGGTCTAATATAGTAAGCATAATTAGATCCCATAATCTTAGGACTATTATAGGAAGAAATACAGCAGTAATTATAGCAAGAATATATATAACAATAATGAAAATCTTAAAGAGGTAATCAAGGGATATACAGCTATATGGAAAAAACTAAATAAGGAAAGAAGAGTATATTGACATGAACAGCTTCTTTGCTACCTATAATAGATTTAGTAGGCTCTACTTCTTCTTTCCTACTTGCACCAAACTCAAACTCAGCAAGAAATGGAGATTTCAAAAAAAAACATTGGACTTTGCAACCCTCTTTCAATAAACCACAGTTTCAGAAACAGATGGAAAATAAACTGAAACAGGTGGAATAAATTGAATAATCACCCTACTTGGATTAGCATCTTCACACTCCTACAAATATATATATATATATATATATATATATATATATATATATATATGAATAATTATAAACAACAATAAACAAAAATAAATAAACATCAAGAAAAATTAACAAACATCATTAAAAAGCAAAAATAAAAATAAAAATTTACCTTAGTTAAGTTGCTAACAAGAGTATCAACCTTTTCCAAAAACCTATCTTCAGAATCTAAATCGTTAAAGATGATAGAATGAGGACCTTGAGGAGCAGCAACATCATCATCAACATTTAAAACAATATCATCTACAACCTTTTCTTCCTCAATAATCTCTACTTCACCTTCAGTCTTCTTTTGATCATCACCATGAGAATGAATCTCCAATTCATTTTTTTCAACCTCACTTTCTTTCTTCTCCTTATCAACCTTTAAATTCTCATAAAAAAAATCATATTTTTCAACATTATTAACATCCACAGTACCTTCATCAACATTTAGATTGTCATCATCAACAACTTCAGTAAAGTCATTAGAAGTAGACTTCAACTTCTTTTCAAGAATTTATCTAACTTTGTATCTAAAACAAAAAGCTTCTCATTAAAGTAACTCTTCAATTAAGAAATTTCTCTGTCAAACTTATTAGACAAATCATTAATTTTCTTCATCAAAGCATGATCACTAACAAAACTAAAGGATTGAGCACCGGACGCATCCTTTTTGGAAGTAGACTTCGTAACTTTTTTTTATTTATGAAATATAAATGCTGACTCAAAATCATCTGCACTATCATCACCTTCAACAGAAGCTATCACATCATCATGGACATTAGAAGACTTCAATTTTTCATCATTTTCTTTGGAGAAAAATCGACCTAAATTGAACTTCTTAAGTTTAGCAGCAGAAGGAACAATATCACTCAACTTCAACTATAAAAAAATAACAAATAAATTTTTAAAAAAAATTAAAATTTCAAAAAATATAAACCAAAAACAACAAAAATCTAAAAAATTTACCTAAGAAGAATCTAAACTAAGAATCACATAATTAATCTTCTTAAAATTCAGAATAATATCTATATGGCAATTCAACATACGAGGAATTGCAGAACCCTCATGATAAGCTAACAGATTCTTACAATACCCACAACCTTTATAAAATCAAACTTGAAGAGCTAATGAAAAGCCATTAAGCCTATAATAATAAAAACCAACCCCTTTCTTATAAACCCTCAACATCTTTCCCTTCATAGATTTTAGAGTAAAAGAAAAAACATCTCTGTCCCAACAATATTCATTAAATAAACTATCATCCAAAATATCAAGATATTCTTTAATAATAAATGTATCCTTTGGTGATGTAAACAAATACATCATTACAAAATAAAACACTGCAATCTTCACAGCATCTTTATCGCATTCAAAATTTTCAGAAAAAAACATTCTTTAACAGCTTCCCTCTTAACTTTATCAGCACCATCAAAATATTTTTCAATCAAAATATTCTTCTCATATTTAGCAATATTACATCTATCAAAATCATCAACACATTTAAGACCAGTAATAATGCCAAACTCTTTAATAGAAAACCTCATATTAGAACCACCAATACAAATCCAAATCTCATCATTAGTAGGATAACTAACCTCCCTCAACAACAGACAATGCACAACCTGACCTTGAAGTTTTAATTCCTTCAGATCCAAAAAGTGCCCAAAACAGGTACTTCCAAACATCTTTAGTTGATTTTCAATTAAATGCTCATTTATCTTTGTAATCACATTATCGTTCATGTTTGTACAGACTCTGCTCTTAAAATGGGTTTAGATTTGATGAAATATTCAAATTTCTGAAAAAAAAAAAGAAAAAAAATAAAACTAAAAAAATTTAAAAGTTAAATAAAAAAAAAGAACACAAATTAACATCATAAAAGATATAATAATTGTTAGAAGAAAAATAAAACACAATTAACAAAAATTAGCGAGGGAAAAATCAACAAACAAAATTAACAACAATAACAATCAACAAAAATTTATCTTTGATTTATAACTATTATAAAGAAAAATCAACAAAAGCAAAATTAATAATAATAAACAACAGTACCTTAAAAGAAACATCAACTCCCTTCGAAGCTCCTTCATCAAACCTCAACTACTTCTTAGAAACTTTAGCCGCATGCCTCTTCTTTTTCAAAAATTTAACTTCACTCTTCTTCAAAGACAATGAAGAACGAGTGACATTTTTCTTAACCGATGGAGAATAAGAAGAAACACCTTTCTCTAAATTACAGGAATAATGAGTACTAACTTTATCCATTTCTAAGAATTTAACCCAAACTGAAAGTTAAAAAGTGAAAAATGACGTCGATAATGAGAAGAAATGAAGTTCAAAAAACAAAGAAACTAAGAAATTGTTAAAAAACTGAAAGACCATGATATTGAAGAAAATTGTCTATGCATGTAACAAAATCAAAACGCAAAAAAGTGTGATAAACCTATAACAAAAAGAAAAGATTAAAAGAAGGCTAAAATTAAAAAACCGAAAAACACAAATGAAAAAAACAATTGGGCTAAGCCATGAACGAAATTAAACTGGTCAATTGGGCTAATGAATGAAATTTCCTCTATTTATATTAATCAAAGTTTGACACTTGGGGCCCTTGGATTTGGACTATTTTTTAAGTCCATATTATTTTATTTTTTTTTTTGTTTCTGTGCATTTTTTAAAAAAAAAAAAAGTAATTTCCTTATTTCAGTTAAATTAAATCATTTGGTTAAATCAAACAGGTTTATTAAGGTAAGGAAACGGACATATCTCTTCATCATAGAGTCTATAAAATTTCTGTATATTTTGGATATATTTTGGAGAGGGAAATTGATTTTGCTCTTATTAACACAAAACTTTGTTTTTCTAAACAGTTTGTTCTTCGTTTTTTCTTTAACATTCTTGAATCTTGATTACTATTTTTATACTGATAGACTATAGATTTTACTATCCTTAATTAGAAAACAAGTCTCATTTTAGAAGTAAAATCCTTGTTAATATTACCACAAGAAATATAAATGGGTGGGGATTTTTGCACTCCATCCATTTATTTCTGCACTCTTTCTTTTGTTTTTTGAAATTTTAGGTTACAAAATTACTTTTTGTTTGGAATGTTGATTTTTTCAATATTGACTATTCTCAAACTATACTTTTTTTAATTTTTTTATCTAAATTTATTATTTAATGTTTAAAATTATAAGATTACTTGTACTTGAACTTACATCTTTTTTTTTACATTAAAAAACTTAGCATAGTCAATTATTTTTTTTATAAGCACTCTTTACCTTTTAATTTATTTAGACAATTACAAAACTTGCACCAATTATAAAAATAATAATAATAATCTTTTTTCACTTTTATGAACAGTTTTTAATTTTTACTTTTATTATCAGTTTTTTAATATTATATGCACGTTATTTTATTTTTATTTTTTTTATCATAAATTTTTTTAACTTAATGAAAATTCATTATATAAAAAATTGTTGTAATTTTTATCTTTAGGACAAGTGTTATAACATATTAATAATATTTTTTTTATCAAATAGACTTTTTAAATGTTGGGATATATTTGATGTAAATTACATGTAAATTGATTTTAGTTCTATTAATTAAATTTATGAACACTTTTTATATGATGAATTATTGTTGAATTTTTATAATTATTTTTTTAATCACATAATTTAATTTTTAATTTTTAAAAAAATTGATGATAAAAATAAAAAATATAATTATGTGCATATAATATTTAAAAATCATGTTCATAAAAAAACAAAAGTTCTGCTATTTACTATAATTGGTACAAATTTTTTAGTCAAAATAAGTTAAAAGTTAAAAGAGTATTTATAAAAAAAATGACTAACCATATTACATTTTATTAACGCAAGAAAAAAAAAAAAAAACCAATTATAGGTGTTTTTAAAATCTTAAACATCAAACAATAAATTTGGATGGGAAAATGAAAAAAATAGCGGTTTAGTAATTATAAATAATAAAAAATAAAAAATTTCAACAAAGGATAGTTATGTAATTTAAAATTTTAAAAAAAATGGAGTGTAAAAATTTCCACCCAATATATATATATATATTTGGGTCACTTGATATTGATAAATTATGAGCATAAAAATTTAAACTTAATAAATATATATTTTTATAAAATAAAAACATAATTATTTTGATTTTTTTGTCATGAGTACAAATGATTTAATTTGCTACTATAAAAGAGCAAAAGAGATTTCACGGAATCCTCTTGGATTCCAAATCGTTAGATTGTGGTGTATGTGGATTATAAGAATGTGCATGTGTCTTTTCCAGTCAGCAATTATCTTGATGAGTGTGCATATGTCTTTTTCAGTCAGCAATTATCTAGATGAGTGTGCATGTACAATAAGTCTTCATTCTCAAAAAAAAAAAAAATTTAAGTGCTAACAGTTGTGATAGTGTGGTAAACTCTGAGAAAATACATGTGTGTCATTCACATGCGAGCCGAGCCGGTCCACTTAGATCCCACATTATTATATTGTAGTGTGTGGATTATAAGCATGTGCATATGCCTCTAAATATGGATTATAAGCATGTGCATGTACCTCTTTTAGTCAGCAATTACCTGAATAAGTATGCATATACAATAAGTCTTCATTCTAAAAAAAAGAGATTTCTCTACATGTATTTATATTATTTATCAAAAATTGAAATTCCACTATCATTAACAAAACTTAATGTAAAATGTTATTGGAGAATGAAACAAAATGTCAACAAAAGATTCAAAAAATTTAAAAAAAGAAAATTTAAGAGTTAAGTCTCACATAGCAACTATCAAATTGGCTCCAAGACCTGAATGCTGAATATTAATTCCTTGCAATTGAATTTAGTGATTTGGACTTCATGGAAATTAATTTTACAGCAACTGTAATACTTGCATGGATGTCATGCAAGTTAAAAGAGCAAACGCTTGCGTGCAAATGCAAGAACAAGATAACCATGAAAAGACAAGCTCGAACCAATGTACATAATGCAGAGTTGGAATCCTACAATGTCAACATCGGTTTATTGGAGTTAATGTCCACCCTGCTTACATATAGAAATGTAAATAAGTCGAATTACTTGTGAGTTGCGAATAATTTAATGTTAAACTTCATAAAAGTTTATTCAAATCCATCTATTGAAATTCTTTTAATAAATGAGTCAAACTTTAAATAGCACTAACTTAACTCGTAAAACTCACAAATAATATCAAATAGAAGTTCATGAATAAATTTATAATTCTAATATTTAATAATTTGATTTTATATATAAAATATAAACTCATACCATAAAAAATATCTTAAAAAATATATTATTAAAATAAAATTAAAATTTTTATTAAATATATTATAGTTTATTTAGTAAATAACTTATTTTTAATTTTTAATATATAATTTTAATTTATAATTTGCATTTAAAATTTTTTTTAAATTCATTAAGCTGATTTAAGTTGAACAATTCATAAACACCAAGTGAGACAGTAACTCAATTCAAACTCAGCTTGATTATAAATAAACCAAACTCAAACTACCAAAAATTTGGGTTACACCCCTACATATGAAGAGGGCTATTCCTGTATTCTACATTCTATCAACGTGCCTAGATCATTTGATGTATATTAATGGCACTAAACTACTATAGTCCTTCAATCATAAAAGCCAACTGAATTCAGACAAAAAAAAAAGGAACAGAAACAACTCAATTCTTACAAGTCAAGAATGCAACTTTACAATTTAGATGTAATTCCTATAAAATTATACATAATAAGCTATAAATGTGTAAACCAATGCTGTTTCACACTAGACAAATTGAGAATTTCTAACTATAACTATCCTCACTTCAAGATAAAACAAATGATTAAATATATTTTATATATATATGTTGGTGTACAAATTTAGTATTTTTCACTTTTTACTAGTTGAGACATACTTGTCGATTGCAAGCATGTAAGGTTTTGTTTTTTATTTAATCAGTCACTAACAAAGCTGCTACCTTTTCATCTCCTTTGGAAATTGAAGGCTTTTATTGCAAAAGCAAAAATGAGTGCAAAAAACACACAGAAGCCGACAACCATGATACCTGCTATGCCCAAGAAATCATGCCTAAATCCAAACACTTCCCTGAGTGCTTGCTTGACAGGTACCAAGTCATCCCTATCGAACAACTTCATGAGTGTATCATCATCACCGTATTGTGAAGTCAAGAGGCCATACAGAGTCCACGCTATAGGGTTTGCCCAGTAATACCATCTCCACCATACAGGGATCCTCTGTTTATATGTAATTATTTTTACAAGGAAAAAGGTAAAATTAACTATATAGCATTTTTCTAGAGCATATATGTACGACTGTAAAATAATGATAATGGAAAAAAGGAATGTACAGGTAATCAATTGAAACTTTATACATTTATTGTATAGACATTTTCATGGATGGCTGAAGAATGATGATGGAAAATTAAAGGACTGGCTCAACGAAATTGGCACTAGTCTTGGATATTAAATGTGGGATTTTTATACCAACAACCATTAGCATCAACCGACATGAGTTACTTTCACTTAAGTGATGTTTAAAATTCAAGTTATGATATACGTAATTACATTAAATAAGAGTTCTTGGAAGACTATTACTACTCTAGTAATTCTATCTTATTTAAACCGAATTAATTAAAACTTAATAGATTAGTATATATGGCTTAAAGAAAAAAAGCAACAAGTTAAATAAAAGTTTTCAGACATTAGCGTGTAATGTATGACTTAGAACTGGGAAAGCTGAAAATTTTATGACGTTATGCCAGTGATGTATGTTTATTCATAAAAGACAAAATTGTCAAACAAGAGGATGAGGAAATGAGACACATTTTAGCGCATCCATATTATTGAGTTTAAAGAGGAAAAAAATACAGAACCTTCTATTTTTACCATTTTTAATGTTTTATTATTATTTTATTCAAATAAGAATTTATTGAATAATTTTATTTGTTTTGCTGATTAACGTCTTACATAACTTATTTTAGATAGTAAATTGGTTTGAATACATTTTTTTTAAATTTTCACTATTCATGTTGGTCTTCTTAAAAATCATAAGGAAAAAAATGTTTATTTTTTTTTGGGTTTTAAAAAAATTAAACTTTGAAAACAAATAAACGTTATTTTTATTTTATTAATTATAATGATTGAATTATTATTTTTTCCTCCATTTTAATTTATCTTCCCTTTTTGTTTTAGTTTAATCATATTTATTATCACTTAGTTAAATAAAAAAGTTAAATATTTTTGAGAAAAAAAAATAATGCCAAAATAGTAAAAACTGAAAATGTTACGATGTGAAGCCAATGACAATCAGAAAACTTAGAGATGCATGACTGACCAAAATGCCAAACAAGAGGAAGATGAGATGAGATGCATTTCAATGCAACAAGATTCCTGACTGCACATAGCTAAAGATAACTCACTTAAAGTGTCAGTGCAAAAAAAAACAAAAAAAAGAGACAAATCAGTTAAATTACCTTAAAAGGAATCATGAAGCCACTAAAAAGGTTCCAGAGCATATAAAATGGAGCCGAGATGATGGAAGCCACATTGTGATTTGGCGTGATAGCAGTAGTCATCATTCCGTAGAAAGTGAAGTATAACATAGTAAAATACATAAAGAATGTGTACCAAATAAATTTCACAGCAGTCCATTGGAATGCGGCCAAGGAGTAGAAAATTGAACAGTAAATAAGTGTTTGGGCAAATACATAGGGGAACTCGATAACAACCTGCACAAAGAAAGAAAATGATAAAACTGATTTTTTGGATAGCCAGGGGATTTCTGCACAAAAATATGTGGAAAGTCCAGTAAACCTGAGCAAATGCAAATGGTAGAGCTGAGTACAATCCTGCAACTCTTTCCCGATATGATACGAATCTTTCAATAGAAACAACAGGTTGAACAGCAGATCCATTGGTAACTCCAACGAACAATACTGCTGTATACATGGATCCCATAGCATTGAATAGCTCTTGATAGTTCTTCCTGCAAAAAGAAATAAATAGATTTTCTCAAGACTCAAATACACCACAAAACCTCTTGTACAGGTTTCAAGAAGGGTGACAAGGCTGAAGAATTGGAAAATGAAATTCAAGCACTCTAAATGATCATGATATGGAAAATTGCTGTTTTCAACCTACAGCTAGTATTTATAATCTACAATCTAACATGGGAATTCATACAGCATCCTGTGTGGGTCTGATATCCATTTGATCAATTGCTCAGACAAAATGAACTACCACATATGAATCACATATGCGATACTAATGCCATAAGTACGCAGGTAAGAAACAATCAAAATAAGAAACGTTGTATTCAAAGGAGAAACTATAAAAGATTGTTCTGGAAAGAGTTTACAAACCTTTTTGACCCAAATTTCCAACATATTGTTCCAAGCATCAATGAGATTACAACAGTGTAGAAGAAGCGAACTGCGGTGTATTGTGGGTTTCGCCAATAAGATAAATTTTGCTTCCAAAGACAAGCTAGAAACTGCTCAAGATATGACTGAGCATACTTGGTTGGAAAGCTCAACTCCTTTGTGTTACTATTTGGCTTGCTAAGAATTTCAACCAACTCCCTATTTCGTCTGAAATAACAAAAGACAGAAAATTTAGCCAAAGAGAAATTAAAATAAATGGTGGTGTTCTATACAACTGGAAAGGAATGTCAAAAGCAAAAATTTCCAGAAATTAAACATACTCAAATAGGTTAGAGCATCTGTATATTTCAGCAAAATCTACGCCCAGACGGTTTTCTTCAGATGAAGATGTAACCTCAAGCATCCAGGTGGCAGGGTTATATCCAGGCCTGATTTTTGGCACCCCTTCAACTGCCTACAGAAAAGAATTTGCAGGTATAAATACTATTTGCAAATTGAGGCAGAGTTCAACGTTAACTATGAGATGGCCATAGCTGTGTTAGCAAAAGCATATGAAAATGTGCAGTCACCTCAAAATATTTTATGAGCTCACAAGACCTGGGACCAAGTGGACCAGCATAAATTAACTCTCCTCCACGCTTCATAAACAAAAGCTGCGGTAACAAAGCATAGGAGAATAAGAATGAACTATCTAAACATTCAAGAAAAAAATTGATGACTAAGTTGTTTTGGGGTGTTTGCTCATTAATAGAAACAGACATATCTTCCTCCATAAGTGAAAGTTTGCTACCAGTAAATAAGCTACAGGGATGTGACAGGAGTAATGTTGCCCATTAATGTGAATTTCTTATTTCTGGCAATTAATAACTCAGGTAAGAAAACAGAGCTCCAGAAGCTATTGAGTATCCATACAAAGAAACAAATACCTCATCAAAGGATTCAAAGATGTCTATGCTGGGCTGATGGATTGTACAAACAATAGTCCGCCCAGTGTTCACAATATTCCTCACAGTCCTCATCACAATGGCTGCAGCCCTTGCATCCAACCCTGAAGTGGGCTCATCCATAAAAACGATAGATGGATTGGCAACCAATTCAACAGCGATTGTTAACCTTTTTCTTTGCTCTGTTGAGAGACCATCTACTCCTGGTAGACCAACCAAGGCTCCAGCAAGAGGAGTAAGCTCCACAAGTTCCATCACCTCCTCAACAAATGCCTGAAAAAAAAAATCGCCTTCATATAGTCACATCACAATAAACCCAAGCTTCAGCAAAGACAAAAGAGCAAAGGATATTCATAGCTACCTGCTGAGTCTCCATGTCAACTTCTGATGGTAACCGGAGCCATGCAGAGAAAAGAAGCGACTCAAATACAGTCAAGCCAGGAGAGTGAATATCATTCTGTTCACAGTAACCAGAAATTCTTGCAAAAGTTTCTTGCTTTTTGGGATAACCAGATATATATATGTTCCCTTCTATGACACCCCCAGTTTTCCTACCAGCTAAAACATCCATGAGAGTGGTTTTTCCCGCACCACTAACTCCAACAAGTGCTGTAAGCACACCAGGTCTAAATGCTCCAGTAACATTAACCAATAACTGCAATTTCTCTTCTACTATTCCTTGTTGCTTCAACTCCTGCAAAATACTACAATAACTTATTTGCATTTACAAAATATATCCTAAAGTATTTGCAGATAGGAAAAGAGATATATACAAACCAAAGGGACATCCACAAAGTAGTTGATATTGCTGAAAGACATGGAAAGTGGTTGAAATGGGAGAACCATGCCTTTTTGCTTGAAGTATTTTCCTGCCCAGAATTTAAGATTTATGAATGAAAGCTCAACATCTAGTTGTGTTGATATGTACTAGTAATTAAAAGAGAGGAAAATCCAAAATGGAATGTAGCTCAGAAACCATTTAATGAGCCTGAATGCTGCAGGTACTCTCTCAGCTCAATAACAACATTTTCACCTCGCCTTCTTTTATCTCTCTCTTGAAGCTCTTCCTTGGAGACAACAGCTTGTTGCCTCCCCCAAGCTGCGGACAAATAAGACCATTGCTTTCCTATAATGACCAGTTTGGGCAAATCCTCCGCTTAAGTAAGTTTAAAATTAGAAAGCATTTCTGTTGAATGCAACGACTTACGATTAAGGTGAGCTAGGAACAGAGTAAACAGGACATTGAGTAAAACTGAATATCCAAGTAAAGCACCAACACCAATCCAATACCAGTAGCTCTCCGGAAACAAACTGCGAGCTTTTAGCAATGCCTTGCCTAATGAAAGGCTAGTGCCATTTCCAACTTTCTACAAAAGCAACAAGGGAACAAAGAATTAGAAGCTTTAAAATGAAAACAAGAATCTTAAAATAACACATAATTATGACCAGCGTAGATTTAATATCATATGCTTAAAACCAAGCAAAAAGTGCAAGGTGGAAATGTCATAGTCCCACGTAGAGCTAAAAAGAGAGTCAGCATGGAATACTGTTAATAACCACAGACAAAAGCCATTATACATTCAGCAATAAGTGATGAAGTCTTCAGTCCATGAAGTAGAGAAGCTCAATTAACAGGAAAAAGCAGCTCATGCTACTTGGGCATTTCATCCCCGCCAAATATCATTTAACAGTTTTCAAGTTTTAACAATTTGTTCTTTAATAACCGTATGCATAGCGTGAGTTATAATTGCCACACTAGACCGGCAGAAAAACGAGCAGTGAAAAGCTATGTAGCAAACAGAACTGAAGAATAGCAACCTTATCCCAAGAATGTCCAAGGAATTCATTTACTGAAGCTGCATTTTGAGCATACATCAGAGGAGAAACCCAGAAACCCCATATCCACCAGCTTGGAATATACTCTGTAACAGAAAGTTAGAAAGAAACTGAAAACTAAGAGACAGAAAATTAAACATAGCCACTAGGAAGTTTCATTTTTACCTCTTGAAATGATGTATCCTCCAAGAGCCATGATGACTAACATAGCAAAAGATCCAAAGGTGTTAGCAACTATCATGTTACGGCCCAACGATCCAATAACACGGAATAGAGATATAGACATTTGGTGCAGTGAGAAATATAGCAATAATTGCCGAAGAAATCTGCAAATTAAAGACTTAATGACTAATTAATCCCAAAAAGTTATGCAGATTAATGAATCAAAACAAACACTTGGAGTCTGATCATTGAATCTTGCAGAACTCTGTTGGGCTTATGTTTTACCTTGTAATATTGGGGTCATATCCTGTCACATAATATGTAACTGCTACCCACAGACCGGACTCCATGAGGGAAGTTGGTATGCTAAGGACCCAAGCAGGAATCGTATAAGCCCAGCTTGGGTAAAAGCGCAGATCTCTATGCTTGTAAAGCACAGGAAGCTTTGCTACCAACATCGAAACCTCTGTAAAGCCATTAAAAAGAATGATGACCATGGAGAAGTATATTGATCCAACATACAAGCCTCCATCAAACACTGTATCATGATGCATTGTTGTCCGGAAGAATACACTCATTGTGATCAAAGCAACAATAAAAAGCTGCAAAAAATTTCATAATACCTGTATTAAAATTTAAAACTGACGTGTAGCAAAAAATGAATATGACAACTACATGCAATATACACTAATGCACACATATATGGACATATATACAGTTATATGCATAAGTTACAAGGTCTAGCGAATCAATTTAAAAATAACTGAGAGATTAGTATCCAGATTTCCATCAATGAAAAATCAACAGTATTTCATCTTGTTTATCCTTAAAAGAATATTGAATTTTAAAAAATAAGTAAACACTTGTAGCACCTGAATAAATTTGAAAACATAGATAAAAGAATTCCGTTTCATAAGTAGCTTCTGCCAGTTAAAGCTGATCTTGAAGAGTTCCCTTCTCTTCGCACCGTAGCTAAAAGTTGACAATGCTGCTGGATGATTGTAACGTTTGTCAAAAGGAACTTCCAGCTCCCGAAACAACCTTTTACCAGTATGGTATGAACGAAAAGCTTCAACAAACTTCCCTGGAGGAATGTATCGATAAGGGCGGTTAGCAACAGACCAATACTGCTCTTGGTCCTTTTTTGACATAACCTGTTAGAAAAAGGGCTCATTATAGCAAAAAAAATAACATATGATAAAGCTCAAATTTACATCTCAAACTCCTGTTGCTTACTTCTTGCAAGAAGTCTGCCACATTCTTTCTTTCAGGACAACGAAATCCCATATAAGAAAAGAAATCCAGAACATTATCACAGGGTCCCTGGTAGACAATCTGCCCCTCACACAGAAGTATAACATCATCAAATAGCTCGTAAGTCTCAGGAGCAGGTTGAAGCAAAGAAATCACTGTGGTCCCATCAAGGGCACAAGTGGAATGCTTAAGATATTTGATAATTTGATAAGTTGTTGAACTGTCAAGCCCATTTGAGATTTCGTCCATGAACAGCACTCTAGCTGGACCAACTAGTAATTCACCTAAAAGTTGCACACAGCACATATTATTCTCAGATAAACATAAACACATACACACAAACCATGCAACAGACACATGCACCAGAGACTGAGACACAGCCAATGCACACCTGTTGTGAGTCTCTTTTTCTGGCCCCCTGAGATCCCTTTAAGCATTTCATCACCCACCAACGTGTCAGCACATATATCCAACCCTAAAATCTTTGTCAAATGTAATTTAATACTTGAGATTAATTTCTATGAACGAAATTCAAAAACTAATTATGAGATATATTTTTTATAGTGGACCGGACTCAAGCAACATTTCACTATAACATCTCCGTGACAGTTATTGACTCATTAGATAAACTTTTTGAATTGTTAACTATCAGTTAATCAACTCGATGTCAATTGACTTTGTTAGACAATATTTTGGGCCTTAACATTTAAGCATGCAACAAAAAATCCTTTATGATAAATTTGCTTACTTCTAGCATTTAACTGACTCAATTCATCTCAATTATGACCATTAGTCTCCTGGATAAAGCAGACATTCTCTTTTCCCAAAGATAAAGTTATGAGTTTCCTTGTTTTGACCCAAATGGAGAAAAGGGTTGATATAAATATTACCTATAACATTATGATGAAAGGTGTCTATCATTTCTCCAGTTTGCAATGGCACATATTTTGACACAAATACACCTAAGAGAGTTTTGAAAATTCCAAATTATTACCTTTCAAAAATCTCATAGTACATGCTCATGCTTGGCAAAATTATTTCTTTGGTTTTAAAAGGGGGCTGAAACTAACATAATTAAACAATGAGCTATCACTTCAAACACAAAGCTTCAAGACAATAAAATTCAAGTAAATTATATTCTTATATGATAGTACGTTCAAAACAACAGTGAAGCACATTGCACTAAAGGCACGACTCGAGGGACAAGACAATAGAGTAGGCAAAATGTTCACGACAGCTTAATTTCTAGCAATCTTTCTGGGATTTGAGCAATCATAGGGGAATTAAAAAAGCCATAGCTAGAGCATGAACACAATAAGCATAAAGGGTAACCAACATAAAGAGAATACCTTCATGATGTACTCCACCACTAGGCTTGTCTCCTGTCCTCCCAAAGCCAATGACTGGTGAAAGAAATGATAGCAGTCACAAATGCTTGCAGTAACAAATCATAAGGTGAGAAAAACTGAAAATAAGTTATAGTGAGTTATATTGCGCGAACAAACTGAATTGGTGTTTGTTAAGGAATAATTTTTTAAGAGTGTTCAAGTTGGTTGTGATAAAAGTTTATTTGTTGATCCAACATGAGGTTCTACTCTAGTTATCAATTTAACTCAGATAGTTTACAGGAGCAAGTACCTTCATGAATATATCAAGATCTTCATCAGGTTTAATCCCGGCTATCTTCTCCCTTCTTGCAAGCTCCAAAAGCATATCTATGTACACTTTTATAAGTCAAAATCTAGAAAAACATGCGCTAGAGTTTTGGCTTATGTGGTCAAAGGAGGTTGCAGATTAATTTAGGATGTGTCTTACACAATAATACAAGGAGAAGAAACAAGAAAAATAGAGGCATATGCATACATTTCTAAGCTTACCGAATTTGAAACCAACACCTTGGCAGCGTCCTGCCAACTCTAGAGTTTCTCTTACAGTCATCTCTGCCACATGCCAATCCTGTTGACTCACATAAGCTGACGTCCTTGGAGCAACAAACTCATTTAGACTGTGTCCATTATATGTAATTTTTCCTAATATCTTCAAGACAAATGAAAAATGAATGAGAAATCAGATAAGGAAATGGCATAGGCTGCCTCACAATTGCCCATTGAACTAGAAAAGTCATCACTCAATAGCTTAAAAAATAACGTGATTCTTAGTCATAAAAGAAATGTAGCTGGAAACGGTGGGATAGCTCTATCAAATACCATAAATTATGCTAACAGCCTCTTCCAGTTTCTCTTATTCTCTATACTCTTCCAATATAGCACACCATGTCATCCTCACAGCAAGAAGTTTTAAGGATATGATGGTTACTGCTAAATATTTGGAAGACAGAAAAATTCCTGATACCTTCAAATTACGCGCGAGTCGTCCAGCCAGAGCCAAGAGCAGTGTGGTCTTTCCAGCGCTCGGAGGGCCTAATAGAAGTGTCATTCTACAGCATAATACTTGCATCTTAGGACACGCAAAACATGCGACTCAAAAATCATCAAATAATGCCAACACAAACTCAGAATGTATGTACCTTGAAGGTCTAATGATCCCAGAAACATCATCTAGAATCGTTAGCTTGCTTCTGTTGCCTCGATAAATCCGCAACTTCTTTAACAAGGCCTTCACAAAAATTAAAAAGAACATATAAAAAGCAAAGAATAAAAGAAAGCAATATTAAAGAGTAGGCCTACAAATACTCTTTTAATATGGTAAGAATGGTAATGATTCTCCTACCTCAGTCATGTTGAAAATAAAGTTGGGAATTGTTGGAAGTGCTCTGCTTCCAACATGTACAAAAGAATCAACTGTCAAGTTCTGAAATCGAACTTCAATCTTCGGAAATTCCAAATCCACCCTGTGAATTAAGCGGGGAAAAATAAACTTTTTAAAAAGTTGTAGCCAAAAACCATATCCCACACGACCAAATTGTAAAAATCAAAAATTCAATTTCCCTTCTTCTTAATCTCTTGAGCAAAAACATAATGCGTTGATCAATTACCAAAAGAAAAAATTAGATAATAATTAGGTTAGCTGTTTCCTTATTTAGTCAAAGTGAGTTCACCAACAGATCAAATGAGCAACTAGAAATACATGTGTACATAGGAGTGTGAATCATTTCAAACTTCCAAATAATTTTTTCCTTGCCATTGTTATAACTTGAAGCAAGCTGTTTCTTTAACTTTCAAACAGCTTCCATTCTAAAGTAATGAAATTAGTCATCTTCAGAACTGTGACGAGTATCATTTAGTTCACCAAAAAATATAAAAATGCCGACAAATAACGCACTCTAAAATAAATTTAAAATTTCAAACAAACTCTAATAAAATTCTTAAAAAGAAAAAGCTAATGTATGAAGAAAATTACGCATCAAATCTTCTCCGCATCCGATCAAAGAATTGTTGAGGATCATCATCAACAGAGTTAACTAAACGTTCAAGTAGAAGCTTCTGTTCTTGAGATTGAAGCTCACTAACATCGATCTCTTGATGATCTCCAACTACGTTCTTGAAAATACCTCTCCGTGCTCTGTCGTAAGTAGGAAGCCGCTCTAGAGCAGCCCAACGGAGAGCCTCCTCGTCTTCCCCTTGCTCACGGAACGACGGCGTTCTTGCAAACGCATTCTCCGCCGAGTTCCACATTTACAACACTATCACTACTACTCTTTTCAGATCTGAAACCGAAACCGAAACCAAAACCAAACCAACCAAAAAAAATTAAAATAAAAGCCCTAGGAGTATTGTCACAGAGAAACAGAGAGAGACACCTTATATTATAAATGCAAGTGATGCTAATTGTCGTCCGTTAAAATGGTGGTTGAGCTCTCATTAATAATGGCAGCATTTTTTTTTTTTTTTTTTTGGGTGCTGCTTCTCTCTTTCCTCTGGTGTTTGTTTATAGAGTGTAGTAGGAGTCTCTCTGATCTGTTTGTGTACGTTAAAGTAGTGCAGAGAAAGAAAGCAAGGGGCTCATCTCATTAATAGCCGCGGGAAAGACAAATTGGCGGGAGTTCTTCTAAACTTATACTCTCGCGAGTATGATTAACTAGACAATCGCTCCGATATCCCACCACGTGGAGCTATTCCACGTGGATGGTTCGGGTTGGGAGGTGCCATGAAATTTGGTGAAGAGAGAGTTGGAGAAGTGGTGCGTTTTGAATTTAATTTAAAACGGTTAGTTTTTTTAATTTTATTTGTTATAAATTTTTTTTTTTAAATAAATGAAAATTGCCGAAGTTGATAAAAGGCAGGTGACGGAGTGGGAAATTGGTTGTGAAAAGGAAACGGAAGAGTCAAAAGCGTCTGCTCGCTGCTGCTTGGGTGAAGGGTTGTTTGTTTCTTGTCCTAACGCTGCTGCCATCTGTACTTTTATTTATTTATTTATTTATTTTATGGGAAAATGTTTTGCATTTTTTTTTTTTTTGAAAAGTAAAATGTTAGCTTTGGATATGAGAGCGACGATTGAAATAATTTCCAACACTGAAATACTTGAACCTATATGTGTGCTTATCAATTGAAAATCAATGTTTTTTTAGCTATTTAATGAGTTATTTGAAGTTTAATTTTAAATTTATATATTAGTTTTTATTTGATAAATAAGTCAATTTAAATAACATAAAATTTAATTCGTGTATAAATTCAAATAAAAATTATAAATGAATTCATTACTTTAATGTACTAATAATTTGATATTAAATGCATATATATATAGTAAATTATTTAAACAAATTATTAGATTAAAATTATAACTTTGCTATTATTAAGATTCGTAAATGATTTATGAATATCAAATCAAATGATATGGTAAATTAAGTTCAATAACATATAAATCAAATATTAAATATACAATTTATTTTTAATTTACTAATAAATCATTTTAATTTACATTCAATATTTTTAAATTTATTAAAATTTAAATTTATGAATAATTCATGAATAACAAGTTATATAAAATAATTTAAATTTAATAATAAATGAATCAAATTAGAATAATACAAAACTTAATTGAGTTGAGCCCATTTACATTACTATTTATATTGTATTTATGGTTAAATATATGATATTTATCTTGAAAAATGACCTACCATTTATACGAATCTAACTCATTTTGCAATAGGCAGAATTTATAAATTTAACCTGCTTAAAATGAATGGCTTATTATCTTGAATTGAGGATAGGATTCAACTGTCTCCCCCATTTAGTTGGGCATGCAATCATGAAATGTCACAAATTAATGAGGCAAAAATGCAATATTGTTTCATAAATGATTGTCATTGTCTTAATGTAATTGACTTTAAATAGTTTTAGAGAGTTTTGTTTTTTCAATTAATAAGGATCGTATTATATAAAAATTATAAAAAATAAATTTTAAATTGAAAACGATACGACGATTTAGTAGAATTTAATTATGGATACATTATTTCCATAAAAAGAAAAAAAATTATGGATACATCATTTGATATGTGTTTGATATATGTTCGCATACATAAGTCAAAATGTTTTTTAGTGTTGTTGTCAAGTTTAATATTTGAGAGCCAACGTCTAACATCTGAGATATTAAACAATAATTTTTTTTTTTCTAAAAGCCGATGGTTAGTAGTTCAACAACTAACATTTCATTAATTTAACTAAATGCTAATTTACTTTTAAATTTTTATAGTTGTAACATCTTAACACAAAATTTAGTGGTTAATGCTAAAAAAATCAGCTCTACATGCACAAAATTTTATCACATAACATTATTATTTATTGTTTATTTACTCATTTTATATAAAATAAATGCATAAATAGTATATAAATTTTTTAATTTTTACTATTTTCATATTTAAACTATTTTTTTTTTTTTACAATTAGGTGTTAGCACCAATAAAAAAATTTCAAAAAATATTTTTATTAAATTTTTCAAGTTAAAGTGTTTATATGTCTCAGTTTAAAAGTAAGTTGTCTTAAATGATATTCTTTTTATATTATAGACAAATTTCTTCACAATTTATGATTATTTTTTTACTTGAAAATGAAGAATTCCAACACTCTGTGATAATTAAAAATTAAAGAAAATAAATTTTTCACATTTAACCATTCAATTTTAGTATAAGTATTTAATCGATAATTTACTTTTATATATATATATAAGGTTATTGTGTTATTTATTGTTTATATACAAAACATACTATTTATTTTTAATATTTTTCTTGAAACAAATAAACGTATTGTTTTTTTTTATGAACATACCTAACTGTTCAAGTAAAGTCATTCTACAACCACTTGAAACGAAAAAAGAAAAAAGATTCTAGACTATCAGAACAATAACTTAGTGTCACTATTAATTGAATATGGGATTGTCAAATTGTTGTTGTGCAAAATGGTTTCTTGGGGTCGACCGTTATATGTTGCTACTTTTTTTTAGGTAAATAAGATAAGATTTAGTCTTAAACATTTTTATCTACTTTTTTTTTTAATCTCAAGTTACTTTCTTGACTTATGATAGGATTATAAAATGATGTCTCTAACGATGAAATAGTCACCGTCCTCCTTGAAAAAGAAAAATATAATAATTATAATAATGTAATCTAAGTGAAGGTTACATGCAATTTTTTTAGCATAAGTTGCTCCTTGCAAAAGAAAAATATAATAATTATAATAATGTAATTTAAGTGAAGGTTACATGTGTTGAAAATATCACTTGTTAAAATTATAAAATTATAATTTTAGTTGTTAATACGGAAAAAATCCATTTGAAAGTGTAATTAAAGAAAAATATTTAATAGACATGATATATTGAGGATTCGAACCTAAAATTTTAAAATTTAAATTTAAATTTTATCTGCTTTTATACAATTTAAGAAATTTGTAGTTTTATAAACATAACTATTAATGTCTGTAATTTTAATTTTGGGTCCGAAAAATTTGACCTGAATGGTCAAATTATCACCATAAACACTGCATAATCTCAGTTTTAAGATCTCGTTTCCCTCAGTTTTAAGTTCCCGTTTCCTCCCGTTTGATGCATGAAAAAAAAGAAAAAGAAAAAAAAAAACCCTTAATTATGGGATACCTGGATTGATACATTTGCGTATGTTTGTTAGTTTTAGCTCTAAGTTGTAACTATCTTGTAACTATCCACCTGTTGGCAGCATAATGACATGGGCTTAGATGAGAAGGATAACAATATTACAAGGGATCTAATGATGTAATTTTTTATATGAATATTGTAATAAATAAATAAATAAATTTAAATATTTTATTTTGTTAAGGCTCCGTTCACAGTTCCTAAACTATTTAATATTATGTATCACAGCCATGGATAAATCCTACTTTCATTCAATGATAATAATTTTAATTTTTTGATGCAATCACAAAGTATTTTTTACATCTAATTAAATATAAAATTAATTTATATTCTTAAGTATTTTCACATAAAAATTAATAAAATTTTACACCACTAAACCAACCCTTTAAATTACAATAATTCTTACTTTCCATTCATCATTATTAAATTACATTAAAGCTAAAGATCTTATTAAAATGACCGAATTAATATTTTGAGATAAATTTAAATAATAATGAAAATTTTGAATACTAGCTTGAATGTTACATAGATTATAAAGAAAAAATAAATAAATCACTCATCACTAAAATGTGTAAAAAAATTTATAGTTTCTGAAAATTGGGAAGGACCATATTGAAAATAGAAAAACATCATAAAACTATAAGAAAAGAACTTGTAAATTTTAGGTACTAGGAAGATTTTAGGCACACGACAAAAGCTGCGATAGCAGCAGCTTGTGTTTCTGCTTACTGCTTAGCCTGTTTTCGGTTAACCACCATAGCCTATATGCAACATGACACGAGACTTTCTTCTTTCTTGCCATTGAAAAACTAGTAAATATTTTTATTTTTTTATCAACTTTTAGTTGTTAGCATTGCAGTTGCAAATATTTATTATTCCTTCAAGTCCCCAACCACCCAAAAAAAAAGAAAAAAAATTATTTACGTCCTTGACCTGAAGTTGCAAAACCAATTTCAAGAAATTAAAAGATAAACCGGGCTTTTTATTCAAAAAGAAAAAATGAATAGCACTAGCCTGGAAATTAATTGCAAGTGTTTTTTTTTTCTTCCGCGGCTATATTAAATGGCCCATGTGCCAAGCAAATTCTTTTTTTTCTTCGAACAGCTAGCGATCCACATCGTTTTCAAAGGTCTGTCATTTGGGTCCTTTGATATCTTTGCCAAAACTTTCTTCGCACCCCTAATATGTGTGCTATAGATGAAAAGTGTTTATAAGTTAAAACCAAATTATTTAAATGTTTAAAATAGATCAAAAGTGTTTATAAGCGATATATTTAGCAAATTAAGATCTCAAAATAGTCAATATACAAATTAAATTGATAGACCGGTAAAATATATTAAATTTTCAAGATTATATAAGTATTAAGTCATCATTGATGTTCCTACAAGTAGATCAAATAGAAAAAGTATGAACATCTTACTGTTGAGAAAAGTAAAGTTTGAACATCCAATCATTCCTCTCTTTTCCTCAATGGTGTTAACAATTAATTATTTTATAATGATTCTGTATTTTAAATAATATTAAATTATTTCGAGATATACAGTTTTAATAAAATTTTAAATTTTATTTGTATATTATTATTATTATTTGTGAATATTTATTTATTTATTTTATTTTAAGAATTTTTTTTACATAAAATAATTTATTTTAGGGGTTTTATTTTTTATATGCATTAAAGTTATTATCATTTATATTATTTAAATAATAATATTATTATTGTTATTATTTTATTATTATTATTATTGTTATTAATAATAATAATATTATTATTATTATTGTTGTTAATTTGGATAGAGGGACATTTTAGTTTTTTTTTTTTCTAAATAAAAAAAGGGTCAAAAATCGGGTCAAAACTATTTTCTCTCTCCCTCTTCCTTTTCTTTTTATTTTTTCTTCTCCTTCTTCTCCTTCCTGTGTCTTTGTCGGCGCCACCCAAGCTCGTCGGACCACCAACCACCACCACCACTCACCACCATCACCTCCAGCCTCTTCCTGCCATTGACTGCCACCTGCAAAGCCCCTGGAGCACGTCGAAAAACTGCTTGGAATAGCAGCATGCCGAGAGACCTCCATGGACGCTGGTGATGATTCTGGCCGTCTCAGCTCGCGTTTTCGATCTCTTTCAAACCCTCTAGTTCCGATGAAGCTAGTTCTAAGCTCCGTTTGAGCTTGAATCCCCTCATTTGTGAGTTATTCTCAATTTTTAGTTTATGTGTTTTAGGGTTTTTATTATTTTTGAACTTGATATTGATTGATTCATAGATTCTTGCTTGACAAATGTTGTTTATGGCAACTTAATCTTCATAAAAATATTTTTTGTTTATTTTTTTGAATTAATTTGAATTATGGGTAATTTTTTATTATTTTAATATTAAATATTGAATTTTTGATAATTATGTTACTTAATTAGTTTTAATGAAAATTTAGTTAAATTAGTGTTATTAACTTGAGTTAATAATTTTAGAATTATTAAAATAATTTTTAGTGAATTTATATAATTTTTGAGAATATTTTTACATTATGTGAATTTTGTGTATATAGGTTAATTGTGTAACTTTGTGGAAATTATAGTTAAATAATATGTTTTAAATGATTTTAGAATTATATAGAGTACTAAAATGATTTTTATAAATGATTTACTATTTTTAACTAATTAATACTAATTTTTAAAAATTATATTTAAATAATATATTATTTACTATTTTGGTGATTAAATGGATTTTTAATTAATTTTAATATATATTTAAGCTATTTGACTATATAGAACTGAATTTTTACTATTTTATGTGGAATTATGAAAAAATTGATTTTTATTAATATTATATTATTATTTGAGATTTTTATTTAATTATTGTGAAAATAATTATAGTTAGTAATTTAATGTTCAAATATATTATATTTTGAGATTTTATGAATATTTATGTGAATTTATTATATTATATTGATTTTTGGTGAATTGTGAATTTCGGTTGAAAATTTGTGCAGTTCGGGTCACAACCTGAGGTGTTGAGTTTTGTGATTTTAGAAGTGTGTTTTCTTTGCAGAATTGGCTCTACTGTCAGTAGAGTGATGTCTGTTTTACAGAGGAGATTTTGCCGAATTTTTGATAGAATTCTCGTAAAACATGACATTAGATTGATCTTAAATCTCTGTGTTTGTCTAAGTTTTGAATTCTTAGATCGAGTCTCCTTTAGAATTATTAGAAGTATAAGTTAGAAATTTATTTTGATTATTATTATTATTTATTTTCTAGTTGCGTCGAAACCGAGGCCTTTCGGAGCGGGCCCATCGAGCCAACCTCGAGGAATGCAAATTTGTGAGTTATTATTTTGTATATACATTGCATATAGTGCATGATTATAAATAATTATGTTTTTATATGAATTATTTCATTAAATGGTTTAGTACATTTTCGGTATACTTTTAGTATATTCATGGTTGATTTTGGTTATATGTAACATATATACACTTGAAATATATTTAGTATATTTTCGGTATATATATGGTATATTTCTATGTTATGAATGACATTTATATTTAATTATGCATTTATTTTTTTTTCATAAATATACAATTTTACTCGAAAGATATCAATAGAATGTGCTACCTAGTGGGTTGCACTAGAACTATGTACGTACCGGTTCGTTAGACTTTAGGATCGATATTGTGAGAATTATTTGAGGTGAATTTGATTGATTGATTATTGAGATTTGATGTGAGTGAATAGTGTGGTTGCTAGAGCTCGATTGACCTAGTATCTTGGGGTCAATCACACTGACAGTGAGACTGCTAGAGCTCGATTGACTTAGTGTCTCGGGGCCGATCTATTGTCCAAAATGGCATAAGATAATTTATTTGGAATTAATTAAATCTACGTGGTTAGTGAAATATTTGTTTGAGTTTACGATTGTTTTAGGGTTCTATTTGATCCTTTATTTAAATAATGTTTTTTGCATTTGATATATATATATATATATAAAAGCATATTTTTACATCTATGTGAAATGCGTATATATATATATACACTAATGTTTGACTGTAAATGTGTTAGATAACATGTATATATATTATAATAATTCACTCAATGAGATCTGATTCCCCTCAATATATTTTTTTAGGAGATTCCTCATCATCAGACCTTAATAGTAGATCTCTACACCAGACTTCTTCAGCCTCAGCTAGATTATGTAAATTATTTATCTGAATTTTATTATATTCTAGAAAACTGCAGTAGTAGTGCTTTGTATCTGTAGAATGTTATTTTAATGTGAGACCTTTCTCTGAATATTGTATGAAAATATTTTTATTTTATGAAATGACAATTAAATATTTATTTCTATATTGACTTAAGTTTAAATTATGGTGTATTTTGCCTAGAGCCACTCCAGATGAGTTATAGACTTCGGTTGACGAGCATCACCAGAGGTGACAGATCTGTTAAAGATTACACCATAGAGTTTCTTTGACTTGGCATATATGCAGAGGATTTGATGTGAGACCAACATTTTACCATCATGACATACGTCACTAGTATGGGTTATGCATTTGCTAGGATGCCTACTGCAGGCCTTACTTTAGAATAAGTGATAGAGTTAGCCAAGGAGATAAAGTTGACCAAGGAGATAGAGTTAAGGTTAGTTATGTAAGGAGCTATGCCTGATTACTATTAGTTAGGTATTCAGTCAAGAGGATTCCAGACTACTCCATATTTGACTTCTCATATTGGTTCCAATAGTCAGCAGAGAGGCTCAATATAGTAGAGCCAGAGGCAACAACAGAGAGTACATAGGAGTAGCATACATGGCCATGCTGGACCTCATAAACCTATCAAATTTGGGTCAGGTGCTTTTAGTAGCAGTAGTGGTTGGAGTTCGGGATATGACAACACAGGATCAGCAGCCAATGCCCGTTAGACTTGTGGTAGAGTCCATTAGGGGCCCTTTTATATATAACTGCTAACATGCTTTAGATGCCGACAGATGGGACATTTTGCTAGATTATGCCCATATTTTAGTTTTCAACCACAACAGTTTCTGCAGCAATCAATTACTAGTGCAGTACTAGCTCATTTTCAATTGCCTCCAGCTCAACATTCGAGTTCAACACAGATTATTGCCCAGCAGGGGTGTGGCAGAGGTACTAGAGGAGGTGTCAAAGGTTTTGGCCAGGCTTCTACCAATCAACAGGGAGGTCGAGGTCAAGCCAGGGTTTTCCACCTCACTCAATAGGATGCTTAAGCATTTAATGTTTTCATTGTAGGTATTATTCCAGTTTGTTACTTGGATACTTGGGTTTTATTTAATTCAGGTGCCATACACTCTTTCGTATCCTCTACTTTTACTTCAAAGTCGTGTTAGCAAGCTTCGAGGATGACTTTTCCTTGTCTATCGCCACTCCTCTAAGTGGTTTATTAGACACTGACATTAATCTTTCTGGTTGTCCAATGTTTGTCAGAGGCAGAGAACTGCCAGTAAAATTAGTGTTATTATATGTAATGGAGTTTGATGTGATTCTGGGTATGGATTGGTTGTCTCAGCACTATACCATTGTGGATTATCAGAGTAAAGAGGTAATTTTCGGAATTCTAAATGAAGAAGAGTTTAAGTTTGTGGGTGATAAAAGTTCTGCACCTCATAATCTTATCTCCATTATCACTGCTAGGAAGATACTAAGCAAGGGTTATCAGGGATATTTGACATTAGTTAGGGATACTTCTATAAAGAAGTTGTCACTCATAAATGTTATTGTTGTCTGTGAGTTTCTTGATGTTTTTCCTGAGGAGTTGCCAAGTTTACCACCTCACAAAGAGATTAACTTCTATATAGATGTGGTTCCAGGCACTACTCCTATTTTGATACCTCCCTATAAAATGGCTCCTGCAGAGTTGAAAGAGGGTTATCATCATTTGTGGATCAATGAAGCCAATGTTCCTAAAATGACAGTTCCCACTCGATATGACCATTATGAATTTTTGGTAATGTCATTTGGATTGACTAATGCACCAAATGCTTTTATAGATCTGATGAACAAGGTATTCAGACCATTTGTGGATCAGTTTGTGGTAGTCTTCATTGATGATATACTGGTATATTCTAAGAATATAGAGGAACATGTATATCACTTAAAGACTATACTACAGACACTAAGAGAACATCAACTTTATGTTAAATTATTGAAGTGTGATTTTTGATCAAAGAGTGTTACATTCTTTAGACACGTGGTGTCTAAATATAGTATCCAAGTTGATCCATAAAAGATTGAGGCAGTATTTGAGTGGCCCAGACCGATGACAGTCATAAAGATTCATAGTTTTCTAGGTTTAGTTAGGTATTATAGGAGATTTGTGCATAATGTTTCTAGAATTACAACTCCTATAACTCGCTTAACTCAAAAGAATGTGAAGTTTAAGTGGTCAGATGCTTGTGAGAATAGTTTTCAGTTGCTGAAGGAGAAGTTGACCACAGCTCCAGTTTTAGCTTTATCTAATGGAGTAGATAAATTCACTGTGTATTGTGATGCCTCTAGAGCTGGCCTAGGTTATGTCTTGATGCAGAATGGTAAGGTGATAGCTTATGCTTCAAGGTAGTTAAACAAGCATGAATAAAATTATCCTACCCACGACCTAGAGATGACTATAGTAATCTTTGCTCTCAAGATTTGGAGAAATTATTTATACGGGATGACTTATGAGATTTTCACAGATCATAAGAGTTTTAAGTACATTTTCAATAGAGAGATATGAATCTGAGGCAGAGGAGATGGTTAAAGCTCCTGAAGGACTATGATTATGAGATTCTCTATCATCCAGGCAAGGCTAATAAGGTAGTAAATGCCTTAAGTAGGAAGTCCTCAGGTAGTCTTGCTCATATTAGTGTGGAAAGGAGACCGTTGATCTAAGAGTTACACCAGTTAGTGGATCAAGGTCTGATGATGAAAATAAGTAGATCAGGAGGACTATTAGCTCAGATTAAAGTTTGATCAGTGCTGAGAGATAGGATTAAGGCAACTCAAGGCTGAGATCTTATTCTAGTCGAGCTTGCAGAGAATATTCATGCAGGGAAGTTCAAAATATTATACACTTGATGATGAAGGTGTTTTATGGATCAATGGGAGTTGTGTGTTCCTTATGTGGATAATTTGAGAGAAGAGATCCTTGAGGAAGCACATTCTATAGTCTACAACGTACATCCAGGTGTTACTAGGATGTACCATAGTATTATAGGCTTGTACTAGTAGGATGGTCTAAAAAAGGATGTAGCTGATTTTGTTTCTAAATGATTGACATGTCAGTAGGTGAAAGCTGAATATCAGAAGCCTTCTGAGAGGCTTCAGCCACTTCTTATTTATGAGTCAAAATGGGAAAGAATTGTTATTGATTTTGTGGTTGGGTTACCTCATTCTAAGGATGGATACAATTTCATTTGGGTGATTATGGACAGGTTGACCAAGTCTGCTCATTTTTTGCCTGTGAAAGCCACTTATTCTATAGCTAAATTGGCGAAGCTGTATGTTAAGCATATTGTGTGCCTTCATGGAGTACCTGTGTCCATTGTATTTAATAGAGGTTAAATGTTTACCTCTCGATTTTAGCGGAAGTTACAGAAAGTGATGGGCACCATGCTTGATTTTAGTACTGCTTTTCACACTTAGACAGATGGTTAGTCTGAGAGGACGATCCAGACACTTAAAGAGATGTTAAGGATGTGTGTATTGGATTTAAGAGGTAGTTGGGATGATCATTTATCGCTTGTGGAGTTTGCATATAATAACATTTACTATAGCAATATTGGGATGGCATCGTATGAGGCTTTTTATGAAAGGAAGTGTAAATCCCCTTTGTGTTGGGATGAGATTAGAGAAAGAGCGTTGACTGGACCTGAGATGGTTCAGGATGCCACTGAGAAGGTTATTGTGATCAGAAGGAGATTAGAGACTATAGTTAGTAGACAAAATAGCTATGTGGATTCAAGACATAAAGATGTGGAATTTCAGGTTGGAGACTATGTGTTTCTGAAGGTGTCTCCTATAAAGGTTGTGATGAGATTTAGCAAGAAGGGGAAGCTAGCACTGAGATATATTAGATCGTTCGAGATTCTGGAGAGAGTGGGCATGATTGCATATTGGTTAGCTTTGCCTTCGAATTTGTCTTAAGTGCATCTAGTGTTCCATATCTCGATGCTGAGGAAGTATATTTTGAACCCTTTACACGTGTTGCAACCAGATGATGTGGAAGTGAATGAAGACTTGACATATGAGGAAGAACCATTCACGATTCTAGATTATTAAGTACGTTAGTTGCGTTCGAAGCAGATATTGATGGTCAAGGTGTTGTGGCAAAGCAACAATGTGAAAGAGCACACTTGGAAGACAGAAGTGGAGATGCGAGCTTCTTACCCTTATCTCTTTCCTCGATGATTCTTATTTCTTTTCTTTTCTTTGAATTCAAGCACGAATTCTTATAAGGAGGGAAGATTATAATGACCTTGTATTTTAAATAATATTAAACTATTTTGAGATATGCAGTGTTAATAAAATTTTAAATTTTATTTATATATTACTATTATTATTTGTGAATATTTTTTGTTTATTTTATTCTAAGAATTTGGTTACGTAAAACAATTTATTTTAGGAGTTTTATTATTTATATGCATTAAAGTTATTATCATTTCTATTATTTAAATAATAATAATAATATTATTATTATTATTAATTATTATTATTATTATTAATAATTAATAATAATAATAATAATAATAATAATAATAATATTATTATTATTATTATTATTATTATTATTATTATTAACTTGGATAGAGGAACATTTTAATCTTTTTCTAAATAAAAAAAGGGTCAAAAATTGGGTCAAAGCTATTTTCTTTCTCCCTCTTCCTTTTCTTTTTTTTTTATCTTCTTCTTCTTCTCCTTCTCCTTCTCCTTCCCGTGTCTTTGTCAGCGCCACCCAAGCCCGTCGGACCATTAACCACCATCACCTCCAGCCTCTTCCTGGCCATCACCTGCAGAGCGCCTGGAGCACGCCGAAAAATTGCATGGAACAACAGCATGCCGAGAGACCTCCATGGACGTCGGTGATGATTTCGGCCATCTCAGCTTGCGTTTCTAGTCTTTTTCGAACGCTCTAGTTCTGGTGAAGCTAGTTCTAAGCTCCGTTTGAGCTTGAATCTCCTCGTTTGTGAGTTATTCTTAATTTTTAGTTTATGTGTTTTAGGGTTTTTATTTTTTTTGAACTTGATATTGATTGATTCATGAATTCTTACTTTGCAAATGTTGTTTATGGCAACTTAATCTTCCTAAAAATATTTTTTGTTTATTTTTTTAAATTAATTTAAATTATGGGTAATTTTTTATTATTTTAATATTAAATATTGAGTTTTTGATAATTATGTTAATTAATTAGTTTTAATGAAAATTTAGTTAAATTACTGTTATTAATTTAAGTTAATAATTTTAGAATTATTAAAATAATTTTTAGTGAATTTATATAATTTTTGAGAATATTTTTATATTATGTGAATTTTGTATATATAGGTTAATTGTGTAATTTTGTGGAAATTATAATTAAATAATATGTTTTAAATGATTTTAGAATTATATAGAGTATTAAAATGATTTTATAAATGATTTACTATTTTTAACTAATTAATACTAACTTTTGAAAATTATATTCAAATAATATATTATTTACTATTTTGGTGATTAAATAGATTTTTAATTAATTTTAATATATATTTAAGCTATTTGACTATATAGAAGTGAATTTTTACTATTTTATGTGGAATTATTGAAATATTTGATTTTTATTAATATTATATTATTATTTGATATTTTTATTTAATTATTGTGAAAATAATTATAGTTAGTGATTTAATGTTCAAATATATTATATTTTGGGATTTTATGAATATTTATGTGAATTTATTATATTATATTGATTTTTGGTGAATTGTGAACTTCAGTTGGAAATTTGTGCAGTTCGGGGAGGTTCTACGGAATTTTTAGTAGACTTCTTGTAAAACATGACATCGGGTCAATCCTGAATTTCTGTATTTGTCTGAGTTTTGAATTCTTAGATCGAGTTTCCTTTAGAATTCTTGGAAGTATAAGCTATAAATTTATTCTAATTAGTATTATTATTATTTATTTTCTAGTTGTGCCGAGACCGAGGCCTATCGGACCAGGTCCGTCGAGTCAGTCTTGAGGAGCGCAAACTTGTGAATTATTATTTTAAATATATATTGCATATGGTGCATGATTATAAATAATTATGTTTTTATATGAATTATTTTATTAAATGGTTTAGTATATTTTTGGTATACTTTTAGTATATTTTTGTATATTCATAGTTGATTTTAGTTATATATAGCATATATATACTTGAAATATATTTAGTATATTTTTGGTATATATATGATATATTTCTCTGTTATGAATGACATTTATATTTAATTATGCATTTATTATTTTCCATAAATATACAATTTTATTCGAAGGATATCAATAGAATGTGCTACCTAGTAGACTACACTAGGACTGTGTATGTATCGGTTCGTCAGACTTTAGGATCAATATTGTGAGAATTATTTGATGTGAATTTGATTGATTGATTATTGAGATTTGATGTGAGTGAATAGTTTGGTTGCTGAAGCTCGGTTGACCTAGTGTTTCGGGACCAATCACACTGACAGTGAGACTGCTGGAGCTCGGTTGACGTAGTGTTTCGGGGCCAGTCTACTATCCAAAATAGAATAAGAGAATTTATTTATGAAAGAGTCCTAAGGGGGGGGGGTGAATAGGACTATTGAACAAAAATAGAAAATTAAAGGAATTTTTTGTAAGAATTAAGTAAGAGTTGAGAAGGAAGAATGAAGAACACAAATATTTAAAGAGTTCGGATTCAACAATAATCCCACGTTTCCACCTAACTTATCCCCAAGTTAGGATTTTTTAATCACCCACAATCTTATTCACAAGATTGAGAATACAGAAGAGTTTTATGGCTCACTCTTACAATCTTACAACTTGATTTTTCAAGGCTCACTCAAAAACTAAATTACAAGTGTTTTCAATGCTCACACTAAAATCAATTTCCCAAGTATTTTAATAGCTAAACACTTAAACCAATTCCTTTATAATAGAATCTGTAATATCCCATGTTTTTAAATATTGTTATACTGCATCGAGATATGCAATGTTAATAATTTTTGTATATATTTATGATATTTTGCGAGTTGATATTTATTTAAAGCTTATTTTAATTGTTTTATATTATTTTAAGTACTTTACGTAAAATTTTTCTAAGAATTCTATTTTCGGGGAAATTAACACGTAAATAATTTAATATTAAATATTTTAAACAAATTCATGAATTTGCATGAACTCATATATATTTTTAAAGTGCTAAAATAAAGTGTATATATGTGTATATATTTAAATTAAACTAGGGTTTAATTAATTTCCCTAATTTTTATTATTTATTATTTAGTTTTAATATTTTTTTAATTATTTTTAAGTATATAAATTATTAAGTATATTAAAATATGTTTGTGGTGTATATTTAATATGTGTGAAAATTTATATTATTATAATATATAGTGTGAATATATATATATATATATATATATATATATATATATATATATATATATATATATATATATATATGCATATATACAATAAATATTGTCAAAAAACCAAATTTTGCCAAATTACCGTTTTGCCCTCAACTCCCTCTCCTTCTTCCCGATCGTCCTCCTCGCCGTTCCATCTTCTGTCACATCATTCTCTTGCCGTCGGTGTGCCTCCCGGCGTGCCACCTTCTTCCTCAGCCTTCCCTGCCACCTGCAACAGCCGTTTCCGGCGTCGAAGGAGCTTATTTTGGTCGAAAAGCCGAAACTCATCCTCACCGTCGATCGACATGATTCCGGCCACCATTTTTGACACTGCCAGTCTCTATCTTCTCCTTGAGCTCCGGTGAGTGTGATTCCAAACTTTGTTTCACTTAAAATGGTTTAGATTTGCCTAGGTTTCGATTTTGAAATTTCAGCCTATTAGGGTTCTTGAATTTTTGTTGAGCTTCAATTTGATTGATTCATGAAAAATTCATTTACAAATGTTGCTCCCTTAGCTTAATCTTAATGTGTGAATTTTTGTAGAATTTTTGGAATTTATTTTGATTTTTGGGTATTTTTGATTATTTTATTATTATTTTCCAATTTTCAAAAATTAATTAATTAAATTATGAAATTGTGTTTTATGATAAATATAGGTGTTTAAATGAATTATAGAAGTTTATTTGGAATTTTTTTGAATTATGTATTTATTTTGAATTTATATAGTTTATGTAATTTTGAGAAAATAGGGTTAATTATGTGTTTAATTGAAATTTATTGGTTAATTGAGTTTATTTATTGATATTATTGAAATATATGTTGAGAAAATTAATTATATTATTTTTGGTGATTTTTTGGATTAATTTTAGTATATTTATATATAGGGGTATTTTGATAATTTTACCCTAAATTGGCTAAAAATGTAATTAAATTGGTTTTGATAGTTATTTAGGGCATAAAAATGATTACTACAAATTATTTATTATTTTTAACTAATTAAAACTATTTTTCGTAAATTATTTTTAAATTATATATATTATACGATTTTTCTAATAAAATGAGTTTTTATCGTTTTTACTGTGTTTTAGGGTTAATTATGTAATTTCTACTTATAAAATGTATTTTTAGTATATAAGGGTATTTTCGGTATTTTGTAAATATTTTGTGAAGTGTGGACCTCGGTCGGTGATTTGTAGTTTGGAATTCGACCGAGGGATTATGATTGAGAATTTTATGTTATTTTTGAAGTGTGTTTCTTTGCAGGGCCGGCTCTACTCTTTGAGTAGAGAGATGTCCGTTTTACAGGGGAGGTTCTACCGAATTTTTAATAGAATTCTCGTAAAACGTGATATCTGGTCGAACTCTAATTCTAATTCTATGTCTAGCATTCTAGATCGAATTTCTAGGAGTTTTCATTAGATTTGTTTTGATTCCTGTCATTTTTGTTTGTTTAGTTGCGCCGAGACCGAGGCCTAGTGGACCAGGCCCATCGGACCTATCTCGAGGAGCGCAATAATTGTGAGTTACTATTCTATATATATATGTTATAGGGTGCATGATTTTAGAAATCTATGTTTTATTTTGACTAAAAATGCATAATGGTATTAATTAGTACTTGAGTTTATTTTTAGTTTACTTTTAGTTTATTTTTGATTTATTATTGGTATATTTTAAACTATATGCATGTTTTATTAATGAATTATGTTTAAAATATTTTTAAGTATATTTCTAGTTTATTTTGTAATTTAATTGGATTTATTTGACGTATATATACTCGAAATATACCTGGTTTACTTTTGGTATATTTCTAGTATATATATGGTTTATGTTGCTATTTTATTTAAATTCATGCATCATTTATTTTTATGAATGTATGTTTTATATTTCAATGAAGGATATCAATAGAACGTGCTACCTAGTGGGTAGCACTAGAATCGAGTACGTACCGGTACGCTGATAGCATTTAGGCTATATTACTAACCATTTGTGGATATTGATTGGATTTGATTATTTGATGTGTGAGATGTGATTTGGGAGTGTGATTGCTGGAGCTCGGTTGACCGAGTGTCTCGGGGCCAATCACACTGACAGTCAGACTGCTGGAGCTCGATTGACTTAGTGTCTCAGGGCCAGTCTACTGTCCAAATAGATCAAGTGATTATATTTGGAATAAGTGAGCCTGTATGGCTAGAGTGTTGTCTAACACTGTTTTGAGGTTGCGATCTTCTAGGGTTCTATTTGATCCTTCATAACCACTGGTTTTCAAACAAAATATATAAAAATGATTTTATTGCATCTGCGTGTATTTGCTTGTATATATACTTATTATATATATACTATTGACTGTATGCATCGTCATTTAGTATGCATGTATATATATTATAGTAATTCACTCAGTGAGGTCTGACTCCCCTCCGTTGACTATTTTTCAGGAGAGTCATCTTCATCATACCTCAGTAGCAGACCTGTACGTTGAATTTCTTCCGCTCCAGCTTCTTTATGTAAACTGCTTATCTGAGTTTTATTTTATAATCTAGAAACTGCAATAGTTATGGTCGATTGTGAGATTGTTGTATTATAATTATATGAGATATGTACTTTAAATATTTGAACTGAAACTTGTATTAAAAGTTTATTTATATATGAGATGAGGATTTGATTTAATTTCATTTGGTGGAAATACTAGTTTGATATTTATGATTTTATTCCGCTGCATAATATTTTATTTAATTATGTTGTTATTATTATTATTACATGTTTTTATTATTTTTAGGCTTGCTACGGGTTCTGAATTCGAAAGAATTCCCGTTCCCTAGCGTCGATCATGGCCCCTATTTTGGGTCGTGACAAAATCTCACTTCCCATTTTCTAAACCCAGAAAATAGAAGAATAAAAATGTCTATTCTAATCACTCACCAACTCTCATAAGAGTTATACACAAATAATTGTTTAAAGGAAAGTTTAAGAGCTCAATTGAATGTTTAAGAAAATGATGAATGAGAAACAAGTTTTCTTAACCTTTCAATTGAATTCTAAGTTGTGTTTATATAGACAAACACTTAAAAATGTAGTTGTTGGATGTATCAATCATGTCTCCAACATTTAGAATTGATTTTGAATCAATTCTTGGACTTTTGGCAGCTCAAAAGATGCTCATGAGTGACTCACGAGTGAACAGTGCTCGTGAGGGGTGAAAATATATCTATTGCATTCAAAAATTCCCGTTGGAATGCTGTCAGAGGTCTGCTCACGAGCAGGTCACTAGCAAACAGCTCGTGAGGGGTGCTACCATTTTTTGGCAAAAACGTGCTCCAAAGGCTCCATTGAAGGACAGCTCGTAACCACTTTGAAAGATGCTCGTGAACGGAACTGAATATGATCGATTTAGTTAAAACGTTCTTCATAAAAGTTATAGATAATTTTCTTATCTTTCCATAAAACTTTGAATCACCTCAATTGGATATCTTTAGCTTAAGATATTTCTGAGATACCAAGAGCTGTACAAACTGAAATACAAGCTGCATATGCTGACTTCGACTGAAGATTTCCATACCCAAATGAACTTGGATTTTGATAAGTAAGAACAATTTGGAAAGTTTAAGATGTCTAATTCAAAATTTAAGAAGCTCATTTTCTCATTTAAGAACTCTAAATATGTCAAAAGTCTTCTTTAATATCAGAGGTTCAATCAGCCCGAAAAAGTCACTATTCATCCAAAAGTGTATATGCTTGGTATATGTTTGGTATATAATTTCCTACACACTTAATTGAAACTATTAGTATAAAAATTGTTTGTCAAAGTCCAAAATTAGGAGTTTGATCATGCAAATGGTCAACAATTTTGAATTAAATAAGTCTACGTGATTAGTGAGATATTTGTTTAAGGTTGCGATTGTTTTAAGGTTCTATTTGATCATTCATTTAAATAATATTTTCTGCATTTAATATATATATATATATATATATATTGATGTCTGACTGTAAATGTTTTAGATAGCATGTATATACATTATAATAATTCACTCAGTAAAGTCTGATTTCCTTCAATATATTTTTTTCAACAGATTTTTAGTCACCAAACCTCAGTAATATACCTCTACGTTAGACTTTTTCAGCCCCGGCTAAATTATATAAATTATTTATTTGAACTTTTATTATATTCTAAAAAACTACAATAGTAGTGTTTTGTATCTGTAAAATGTTATTTTAATGTGAGACTTTTTCTGAATATTGTATGCAAATATTTTTATTTTATGAAATGACAATTAAGTATTTATTTCTATATCGATTTAAGTTTTAATTCTTGTATATTTTTTTATTGCATACTTTTTATTTTTTAAAGCTTACTACGGGTTCTAGATTTAAAATAATTTTTATTTCTTAACGTCGATCATGACTTTCAATTTGGGTCATAGCAATTGTTTAAAAAGAAAAAAAAATCTTTGTTGGCACTTGGCTAGGCCAATTGACTTGCATAGATTCTTATGGTCTCCGGTTCAAGAGCCACGAAAGTTCTTGCCAAGTTCCATTCTCTGCGCTTGCAGTTTGAATGTTTCTAATTCTGAATAATGTACATGAGCTTACAAGCTTACAAAATTGCTATTTGATTGAAAAATAATATTATTTTTAGAAAAAATAATTTTGAATATTGTTGTGTTGTTTTGACATCTTATAGCTTTTATAATCTAGATATTTTTTATTTATTTAAAAATTACATTTTTGTGCTTTTTAATTAATATTCTAAAAATATTACATTTTCTCAATAACAATATTAACGATAACGTCAGATAAATACTTAAAATTATTCATAATATAAAATGCTGAATATATTGAACTAGATGTTGTAAATACACTAATAATTATAAATTAAAATTTGAAACGATAGTAGTATAATTTAATTTCAATTTCTATTCATTTCACATCATGTGCCTTTTTTTTAATATGATAGTTAATTTATTAAAAAATATTTAAATGTTTTTATTTGAATCATCTAAATTTCGTTGAATGATATGAGATATTACTATTAATTGAAGATTACTTTAGAAAAATTTATATTTTAATATATTCATTATATTTTTATAATTTGTGTTAATGTCAAAATTCTTTTTAGTCATACATCAATGGAGGAGGGGGAATACCAACATGGGATTGGATGTCTTGAATCCGAAACTCTGTAATACTAGTGATGGCAGCTTGATCATCCAAGCCAAGCTTCACGGGCTGTCAATGTCAAATTAATGCCATAATTTTGAAGGAGTTGAAATAAAGCACACCATTGACAATCATTAAAAAATTAATTTTGTAAATGTGAAAGCAATGGAGCCTGTTTGCTCAAGATATATATTATTTCTAAACATGATTTATATATAAATTTATTAAAAATTATTTAAATATTTTTATTTAAATCATCTAAATTTTGTCAAATAATGTGAGATATTTAGTGTTAATTGAAGTTTTTTTTTTTTGGATAAAAATTGAAGATTACGTTAGAAAATTTTTATTTCAATTATATTCGTTAATAATTAATGCCATAATTTTGAGGGAGTCTAAATACTATAGAAAGAAAGCACCAATGGCAATCGTTATATATTAATTTTGTCAATATGAAAGCATTGGAGCCTGTTTTGTTCGATATGTACATAGTAGTTTTCTAAACATGACAACTTTTCAAGTGTTCCGAACAGAGGTTCATAAAGTCCAACTAAAATGTTGTGCTTTAATTGCTCTGTAGTCTGTACACTTCAATTATACTTGGTGGATGGATTGGGACATTAGTTTCTGTCAATCATGATGGAATTTCAGAATTAATACTCCCTCCATCGGCTCCTTTTAAGAAATAAAAACTTCCAATTTTTTTTAATTTTAAAAAATTTTAAACTATGAAGTCACTGTTTATTTATGGAAAATATTATTTTAAAAAATATATATTTTTTTAATTTTTAGTGTTTGAATTACTAAAAAAATAAGTTAAAGAAAAATAAATCATTAGTTAAAAAAAATAACTTCAAAATAAGAGAAAATAATTTTTCAATATATTTTTTAATATATTCTCTCTTCATTTATTACCTTCTCTTTTATTTTTAATGTCTTATCTTCTAATTTATTATTTTTTAATATTGTAATCAAATATGAAAAATATTTTTTTAAAGAGAAAATGTTTTTCATAAATAAACAGAATTTAATTTTAATTTTTTATTTAATTATTTAGTTATTATTTCTGTTTCCATTTTTTAGTTTTTTCTTAAAAAATTGGTAAAATTTATTCAATTCTATATGATTTGAATTATTAACCTCGGCACCACCGGCCGTAATAAAGGCAGTAAATTATATTATAAATTTCTATTTATATTATAATATTGATTAAAAGTCCATCGTATGAAAGAAAATATGTTTTTTTTTAACGTAATTTTTTTTTCTTTGTCCTTTTCTGTTAGCTTCAGGAACAATAATATATATATATATATATATATATATATATATATATATATATGTAGACTTGACTTAAGGCAGCAAATTACATTGATTTGTCCGTAGCATTTTCTCATATTTATCAAGTCCATAGACTTAGAGGCTAAGAATTGTATTCTCATTAGTCATTTTTTATCGTTTATTTCATTTTGGTTTTTCCACAAAAGAGATGACTTTTATTAGATTTGTTAGCTGTAAATACATGGCCGCATAACCAGTTCACAATTAAAACATAAATGAATTGTACAAATAAGTTAGCTACTTGAGGTACAGCAGAAAAAAAAAAAAAAGGTAAAATTCAATAGCTTGTATTTATGTCAGTAATGAACATGGAAGCAAATATTAATGAATATAGAATTTATTTTTAATGAATATGTATTATTTTTATTATTTAATTGAAGTTCATATTGGGAAAAATAATAGAGTTGTTGCAGCGGATTAAAATTATTTGGGATAAAATAAAATAACTGTTGAAATAATTAAATAAAATGAGACGGTAGAACTAGTCAATAGATGAATAAGATAGATAGTAGAACTAGCCAATAGATAAATTAAATAGGTGGTAATACCAACCATATAAATAAACAAAAATGACACCAAAATTTTTATGTGAAAAACCTTAAAAAGGAAAAACCACGGGATTCAGTCTAGATAAATCCTCCACTATAAAAATAACAGTAGGTACAAGGGAAAATTTTCTCTAGATCAATACTAGAGGTATACAAAAATGAGATCTCATCAAAATAGTGGCACACAAGTGTTTCCCACACTCCAAAAAAATTTTCTCACTATTTTGTCGCTCCCCTTTTGAGAAAATATCCCAAACCCTTAAAAACTCTCTCACACATCAAAACAAAATTAATTGTTTTGGCTTTCTCACAAACACATATGCAGCTCTCTCAATTTTTCCCGCGTATTCCTCACTCTCCTTCTGTCCAAGGCATGGCTTTATATAGCCAATGCCTTGGCCCCGTTGTCAAAATCTTTACAAAATTTTTCAACAAAAAAATTTCTACTTTGGTTGCACCGAATTCGATGCAGCCAATTATGACTTACCCTTTCTTTTTTTTTCAAAAAAATGGCCGACATTAAGTCAAGACCACAACAATTCTCCCCCTCTCGACTTACATAGAGGTCATCACCATTCCGGCGGTTAAACGACATAACTCAAACTTTTCTCTTAGTAAAGTCTTTGTCAACATGTCTGATCCATTTTCATCTGTATGGATCTTTTTAAGCTGTAATAGCTTCTTTTCTAATACATCTCTGATCCAGTGATATCTCACATCAATGTGTTTTGATCGTGAGTGAAATGAGGGATTCTTCCCAAGATGGATAACACTCTGACTGTCACAGAATAGCTCGTATCTGTCTTGTTGAAATCCAAGTTCATTTAAAAACTTCTTCATTCATAACAACTCCTTACAGGCTTCAATTGCTGTAATAAACTTTGCTTCAGTGGTAGACAAAGCAACACATTTCTGTAACTTTGACTGTCATGACACAGCTCCCCCTATAAACATAATCAGATACCCTGAGGTTGACTTTCTCGAATCAGCATCTCCTGCCATGTCTGCATCTGTGTATCCAACTAATACTGGTTTGACATCTCCAAAACACAGATATAAATTGGATGTTCCATAAAGGTACCTGAAAATCCATTTCACTGTAGCATAATGTTCCTTTCTAGGATTTGAAAGAAATCTGCTCATAATTCCAACCGAGTGTGCAATATCTGGCCGTGTACACACCATGGCATATATTAAGCTACCAACTGTTGAAGCATATGGAACTCTTTCTATCTCTTCCTTCTCATTATCAGTGGAACAGTGGAAGGGCTTTGCTGAGAAGTCAATTTAAAGTGATTAGTAAGAGGATAACTAACTGCTTTAGCATTGTACATATTAAACCTCTGAAGTACCTTCTCAATGTACTTCTCTTGTGACAACCATAATTTCTTGATGCCTCTGTCTCTGATAATTTTCATGCCAAGAATCTATTTTGCTGGTCCTAAGTCTTTCATGGCAAAAGACTTACTCAACTACTTCTTCAGGCTGTTAATTCTGGAAATATTGTGACCAACTATCAACATGTCATCCACATAGAGCAACAACACAATAAAGTCATCATCAGAGAATTTTTGAACAAATACACAATGGTCTGAAGTGGTCTTTTTGTAGCCTTGCTCCCCTATAACAGATAAACTTCTTATACCATTGTCTTGGTGCATGTTTCAAGTCGTACAAACTTTTCTTTAATCTGCAAACATAGTCCTCTTTTCCTTTTTCTTTAAGACCATCTAGTTGCTCCATAAATATTTCTTCTTCAAAATCACCATGAAGGAAGGTAGTTTTAACATCCATTTGCTCATTCTCTAGATCAAAACTTGCTGCCAAACCCAGTAAAGTGCGGATGGATGTCATTTTCATTACTAGAGAAAAAATCTCATCAAATTCTATGCCCTTTCTTTAGTTAAATCCTTTTACAACCAGTTTAGCTTTGAATTGTGGCTGGAGACTGTATTATTCATGCTTGATCTTAAACACCCACTTATCTTTAAAGCTTTCTTGCCTTCAGGCAACTTCACCAGCTCAAATGTTTTGTTATCATGCAGAGACTTCATCTCATCCTACATGGCTTCAAACCATTTCTACTTGTGTTCATCATTCACAGCTTCTTCAAAGCTTTCTGGCTCTCCCCCATCAGTTAGTAACACATACTGATCTTGAGGATATCCGGTAGAAGGTTGTCTGATTTTATCAGATCTTCTTAGCAACACTGAAGAATCCTCATTTGCCGATGGCTGATCATGAACACCATCATCATCATTTTCAGATGGAATCTCAATAGGAGCATCTTCATCACCTCCACTGGCGGAATAACTTCATTTTCATCCTCAACTTCCCTAGGCACCATTGTTGGAGGAACTAACTTTAAATTTGAATCATCTTCAGAGCTGGGGATATTCTTCTTGTTAGAAATCAATTATGGTATTTAGACATAAATACATGTGTTGTAAGCACAAGTCTAAATAGAGTAAATTTTATAAATTTATCCATTATAATCCTTCATAAAATGAAGAATTTCATTTGCCCAGGATTCAAATTGCATTGAAATACACAATTAAATAAATTAAACAATATACAAACAAATAATTAATTAATTATAAGTTTGTAAACTTGCTTGTTGTAGAACTTAGCCTTCCTTTTATTCAATTCCTTGAATCAAATGCTTAGCCCTCCAAATGTAAGGCCTCTGAAACACCAAAACCTTATCTATCACTTATTTGTGTTAATTAAACTTAGTAACTTGTACTAATTTAATTAAGAGCACAAGTATAGAGTATATGTTGTGTTTATTTTTGGTTTATGATCTTATCATAACCAAAATCACTTAGTGATTTTTCTTAACTTTTTAAGCAAAAACTCACTTAAGCATTATTTTTGCCTCTTCCTTCTCTTACCAAGTCACTTGACTTGCCTTAGATATATGAAAATTATATATGTGTAGTAATTTCCCACTAAGGAAAAGTATGCATTAATTAATTAAGTGATTATTAAGTATGCCACCTTAGGTATACACCTAACCATCTAAATGATTAAAAATGACACCATTGGCATACTTTAGAAATATCCACTTAATTAATATGCCACTTTGCTTAATTCAATAATTGAGCTTGCCACCTACACATATTAACGTATAAATTTGTATGTAAAGTATACATCAAATGTATTATTTTACATATTAAATTATACATATAAATAGATATGGACTTTAATTAATCTTTGGTTCAAAATAAATTTTGGCCTATGTCCAAACCAATTTGGACCATTAATATAAGTCCATAAATAAATAACAACATATATATATTTATTAATTTAATATATATTAATTAATATCCAATATTAATTAATAAATAATACTCTTATTTGAATTAGATTTCATGATATACTAGAATCATTGTTCAAAACATAAATCTAATTCTATTAATCTTGATTAATTGATTAAACTCTTTTAATCAATAATTAGATTAATATTATAGTGAATAAATAAAACTCTATTAAGTGTGACTTACTAGGTTCATGTCCAAATGGCAATGAGAAAATATAATATTAACATTTAATATTATTTGAAACTCTTTTCAATTCTAAATGTGAAAATCCCAATTATTCACATTTAGTTCTTATAAGCTATGAGTGACCCCTAATATCGATATCACAGCTACCCAATTAGAAATGAATGCATATTATGATTCACACGAACCTAATCATAATTACCGTGCATTAAATTCCTTTCATTAAAGATCCCAATATAGCCTAGAGTCAAGGTATTATCAAACTCTCATAGCTTTATTATATGACCTCATCTTAAGTTTTAATTCTTGATAAAATACAACAAATACTAGAAATCTTTCTAGTACTAAAACTCTTTTTCAGACTGTGTTGTATTTATCCTGACTAGGAATTTATTCGTTAAGAATAAACTTAGACAACATAGGATCTATTCAGGTTCACACTAGGTAATGAATCCCATCTTGGTTAAACATTCATCCCTACATTTAACTAATTAGAGCCACCTAACACCATATACCCATGTGATGATTAACACAAGTATGTGAGCAGTAATAAACTCTAACAACCTAAATGTGGATGATTATGTCACCTTAAGTCTAAGGACTATATGCACCATTATAATCTAGATTGTGATTGTTGATTATATGTGAATATCCTTACAATCACAATACTAATGTCACTGTTCGATTAACCTATCCAATGAGTATCCACATGTCTATTCTGATCACTCATATCAAGTAGCATGTGATTCACTACCTCCCACTATTAGTTTCTCACACTAATCAAGAAAAATAGATAGAGGTGATAGTCTAATTAATATTATCCAAATATTAATTAATCGACTATGAACAATTATAGTAAATGTACTGAATAAATTTGTAACTCATATTATCAACTCTTTGATAATAAATTTATTCAACATAATACTAAAGGATCAATACTAAAAAAAATAACATATTTATTTAAAAGAATATTTTATTGCCACAGGGATTATATACAATGTCTAAATAATTACAAGAATGCCACTAGGGCATACCTTATACTAACACTTCTCAACTATGGCAATGTCTTTGATTGTCTTATCTTCAATAAAAATAACATCATGACTTCTGACAAGCTTCTTCTGGACTGGATCATAAAATCTATAGCCAAGTTGATCTTGATCGTAGCCAATGAACACACATTGTCGTGTCTTGACATCAAGCTTAGACCTCTCATCTTTAGGAATATGCACAAAGGCTTTGCACTTAAAGACCTGTAAATGACCATAGGAAACATCTTTTCCTAACCAAACCCTTTCAAGAGTATCAGACTGTAGAGAAACACATGGTGAAAGGTTCAACACATGCACTGCTGTAAGTAGAGCTTCACCCCAAAATGTTTTAGGCAACTTTGACCGTGAGAGTAGAGCTCTAACTCTCTTTATTAAAGTCCTGTTCATTCTCTCAGTTAAACTATTCAACTATGCGTCTTTGGAGGTGTCATTTAATATCGAATATCATGCTCTTTTCAATAAGCATTAAATGGTCCAGAATACTCTCTACTGCTGTCTGTCCGGATGCACTTTAGCTTTTTATCAGTTTGTCTCTCTACCAGAGTGTGAAATTATTTGAAGACATTTAGCACCTGATCTTTTGACTTCAAGGTGTATCCCCATGTCTTCTGAGAATGATCATCAATGAAAGTTACAAAGTACTGACAAGCACCAAGTGACTTTGGCATTGGCCCACACAAGCCTGAATGAATTAAATCCAACACATTCTTCATTTTGAAAGGAGGAGAACTCCTAAAAGCAACTCTATTTTGCTTTCTTGCAAGACAATCAGCACATTTCTCCAGATGCACAAGATTTACTCAAGATAACACATTTTTCTTAGCCAGCACTGTCATCCCTTTCTCACTTATGTAGCCAAGTCTTCTATGCCATAACTCGATTGTACTATCTTTTTCCACAGCATTCACCATGTCTTTGGAGATGTTTGCATGCATAAAGTACAATGTTGAGTCCTTTTTACCTTTGGCCACCACTAGTGAGCCTTTAGTGAGTTTCCATTGACTGTTATGGAAGGTTTTGGAAAAACCTTCATCATCAAGCTTGCCTGTTGTAGACGGCAAGGTTTAGCGCACGTCCAAGATTTTAGCAACTGCGACACTGTTTAGGCTTAGGGCCTTAGAGAACACACTAACCACTGTCACAAAGACATGGCGTGGAGATAAGGAGTCACCACCCAGGGTAATAACTGGGACAATTTGATTGGTGGTACTTGATTCTCTAAAAGAAAATTAGCACCACAACCAGGAGATTTTGGATACGAAATACTAACTTCTCTTAGTCTCGTGTTCATTTAGAATAATTTTACAAATAATTCTTTCATCCTCTAATTATATGCAATTTTATTAAACCCTAATTAACATCCATCTACCCAAAAAGGCAACAAGTCAATAAAATTACAAGAAAAAATGCACTCAAGATCACGTTGTCCCTAAGTCTAAACTATGTTAAATTTATTTAAATAAGTTGCTAAATCTACATTTTATTTACAGGTGAAATATAATAAAAGTGGGCCTACATTTTATTAATTAATGAGTCTAAATCTATATTTTTTAGTTTTTCTAAGATATGGGCTTAAGTCTATTCAATTTTAAAGAAGAAATTAAATTAATGGGCTTAAGTCTAACTTGGTTTTATTTTAAATGAAATGTGGGCCTAGATCTATTTATTTTAAAAGAAATGCAATTAAATGGGCTGAGCTAAGTCTAAACAATTTTAATTAACTAAGCGGGCCTAAAATCTAATTAACCTAATGGGCCTAAGTTGATTTTAATTATTTAAAATCTTAAACCATTTTTAAACCTATTTATTTAGTGGGTTAGACCTAAACGTGAGTTTGGGGCCCAAAAACATAAAACATAAGCCCAAAATAAATAAAACACAAAAAATAGATCAAACAAACATTACAGTGATTTTCTAAAAAAAACCCTAAATTAATTACATGTAAACCCTAATTTAACTAAAGCCACCATTAATTTTAATTGATTTTTACCCAATTGAACCTAATTACTAATTAATTTTAAAGTGCAGAAATTTAAATCTTTCACTATTCCCACTACTGGGGCTATTACAAACTACGTACAGAATTAAAATTAAATAATTGTACATCCAGAAATTAAAATAAATTACACAGGATACAAAAATGCAGAACAAAAATTAAAATCCTAAGAACTATTATTAAAACAGTACAGGTTCCATGGATCCTCTGTTCAATTACAAATAGGCGGTTTCCCTTTCCTCAATCCTCATACGGACATTAAAATAACAAAAAAATAAAATAAATTAGCAATGAAATCAAATAATCAAAAAAATATAAACAGAAAATAATAAAAAAGGTAATAAAAGAAATAGAAGAATAACACTGGAGATGCTTGCAAATGCCCCTTTTTGAGCCCCTCAGATTGGATTATCACTGTTAAAATTAAGATATTGTTGATTCTGGACTATTGCCTTCGAAAATTTCAGTATCGAAAATTAGGGTTTTATGCTTCCAGTCTATTTTTTCTCACTGTGTCTTCTTTCTCTCAGTCTCTTCCTGTAAAAAATCTTTTTAAAGACCAGAAGAAAAAGAAGTCCCCCCCAACCAAAACCTTCTTTCTTTTTCTTTTTTCTTCTTTTACGCACGCATGCAGACTCTGCTTTTAAATGCAGAGTCTGTGCGTACTGAACTTCCTCTAAAGGAGGAACGAACTGATGATCAGATAGCGTTTGTTTTAATTTCAAAAAAAAGCCTTCTGCATTTTAAAAAAAACCTTATCATATAATTTTAAAAAAAACTTATCATATAATCAAGGATAAAATTTGAATTTTTAACCAATTAAAACATTGAAACAATCGATAAAAATAAGGAAAAAAATGCGAAAAAAATCAAAAAATGGTATTATTGCGCATCGGTACTGTGCAATGCCGATCGACATTGTACATTATGCATCGGTACTGTGCAATGTCGATCGGAATTATCTAATGTCAATCGGCATTGTGTAATGCCAGTCGCCATTACACAAATGCCGATCTAAATTTTTTTTTAACTTTTAATTAGCAAAAGACCCCTGAAAAATGACTTATTTGTAATCAAATCCTAAAAAATGTTACAGTTTAGTCCCTAAAGTCCAGAAAATCAACAACCAAGTTCAATTTTTGAATAAATTTCATTATAGGGGCTTACGTCGCAATTGTGCACAATTGCATCCTGAAATTGGGTGCTTACAGTTGCCCCCCTTTATCGCTATTTGCTTGACAAATTGCTGCAAAGCAAAAGAAGCAAACAATTTCGAAAGAAAGAGATTAGGACACTCGATTGTATCCTAAGTGATAGATTAATGCTCAAATTGTTGAGCAAGGTGTAGTGTTTGATAAGTCGCACTATATTTCATATGGAATGTCTAGTGGACTTTATGCAAATGAGTTTCGCTATATTCCCTGTGGGACGTTTAGCGATGATAAGTTGAAAACTTGTTATAGTTCTTGTGGAACATCTAGTAATGATGAATTTCGTTATATTCCCTGTGGGACGTCTAATGATGTACATTATATTCCATGTGGGACATCTAGTGTAGATGAATTAAAATAAATTACATCATACTCGATCGTATGATGCCGATTATACTGAGTCGTATAATCGATTGAGGATACATTGCACATGGTCGTACAATGCCGATTGCATTCGATCGTATAGTTCCTGTGGAACGTCTAGCAATGAAGAATTTGAAAATTTATGTTATAACTGCTATATAGTACATAACATAATGAAGGTTATGACTACTATGCAGCACATAACATAATGATTTGAAATTCATATCATAGCTACTGTGCAACATATGAAACCTTTGATTGAAATCATGCATGTAAAATGCAAAAAAATGAGTTCTGTAATCTTGTTCTGTATTGTGTATTTGACAGAAGATTTAGGATCACAAATTGATTATACAGTCTTAATAATTCAATGAATTATTAATTTGATGAATGTCGTAATTTAATTAGGAACATGTTCCTAATCAGAGTGCAATTATGGACCAAACTGCAAGAAAGAAAAGATAGATAAAAAGTAAATAAATTAAAAGGATTAAAATGGATATTCTCCATTTTATATATTCTTTCCCTTTTGCCGATCACTTCACTTCTCTTCCCATTCTTTTCTTCTTTTTTTTTACTTGATTTTGATTTTTCTTTTCTTGATTTCTTCACCATCTGTTGTCCGATTTGCAATCCGTCTGATCCTATGGCCTCCTCATCACGTAGAAAATATGAGGGAGTTGAGGCTTTAGAATGTCAAAGGATTTTGCCTCTTCATTTTCCTCAGAATAATTTGGAACTTCGAGAAGACTCAACTATCTTTCCCTTGACTCATTTACATACCCACAGGTGCAGAGATGTGGGTAATGAGGTAACTTTTCTCGCTTCTATTTATTTCTGCAAAAATATTACCTGTATAATCAGTAATTAGAGTTAGTTACAGAGTAAAAATTTACATTGACATGTATATTAGTCAGAAATTAATATAAAAATGCATGACAAATTGAAATTAACTTTGAAAATATGAAATTTGATTCTCGGATTGTCAGAATGGAGGATCAGATGTTTGGAATTCCGGTCAAAATTCCAGATTTCTGATCGACCGGGTTAATGCTGATTGGCAGGGTAGATTGCCGATCGGCAATCTGGAATGCCGATCGGCATTCTAGATTGCCGGTCGGTAATCTATATTGCCGATCATAATTTTTTTTACTTTTTTTAAGGCAATTAATTAATTAATTAACTAATCAAATCCTTCAATTTAAGTTCTTTAATTAATTAATTAATCTTTCAATTAATTAATTATTATTTTCTTTTTGAAATCGAAATAGCATCCGATGAAGTTCACAGGCTATTTCAATCTAGCCCGAGAATTATTTCACAGACTGCCGGAACAGGTGACACATCTGATTTGGGCTTTCGGATTTAGGCGTTTCATCTCTGCACTTCCGAATATTTGAGGCCGATCTAATCGTTAATCTTTATTCGCTTTGATCGAGCACTGGATGGATACTACCCACACTTTTCATACTCATGTGGGTGAGTTGACTATTTCGCCTATGAGCTTCTTTGCTATCACCGGGATTGCCTTTGGGGGATCCCCAGTTCCATTTGACATCAGCTATTGTAGTCTTCCAGAGCATGCACGGAGTCAGTACGTGCGTGACTTGATCGGGTTCGCCCCAGCAAGGAAGAATCAGAAGAACGTTCTTCTTTCATCATTAGTTGAGGGATTTAGACGCCTTCCTACTTTAACTCCTCTTCAGATTATTCATAAGGTGAGGTGTTTCCTATTAATATTATTAGGCATGACCCTCTTTTACAAGACCGATCATAAGGTCAGTATTGCTCTGTTGGGTCCTCTCCGTGACTTAGATCGAGTTGCCACATTAGATTAGGGATTTGCTGCACTTAATTACATTTATTACAGACTGGACACTGTCTGTAGAGGTGCTGTCATGATGTGTGGCTTTTAGCACGTCTTGCATGTATGTTCTCCTTCATTTGATCTCTATAGTTTTGCTCTTCTTTACTTTTTCTGATGTGTTCTCTTTTTTTTTTCATATCTGGAGCATATAGATCGGGCTGATTTGAGGCTTTAACACTATCAGTTCTGATAGGACCTTTCCTCTGATGATGAGATGGGGTTCTTCTCACCTTGCTAGTAGCAGGAACACTTTGCAGATGTACTGTGATCAGTTGAACATTGTCGAGTGGCACCTGGTAAGGAAAAATAAAATCATTAGTATGCTACAGTTTAATAGAAATTTGATTTAATTTACATAAATTGCAAATAAATTCTGATTGGTTGGAGGGTGCTGAGGACATCCAGCGATATGATTTCATGGCGGCTGCAGCCCGCTTAGAGCCTATAAGGATCTTGCTCTCTGGTTATGGCTGTCTGATGTGGTATCTAGGGGAGCGAGTGTATTGCTTGTCTGCTGGCCCTTCTCGATGTCGCATTCCATCTGATGTCCCCTCCTCTATGCTCTGTAGCTCGCATCTTATGGGTTCAGAGCTGAAAGATGCACTACAGGATATGCTGCCTTAGATTTCCTTGAGCGTTCTTGACATTATTAGCAGTTTATTCATGAGAGCCTCTTGGTGCATGTTCCTATTAACGATGAAGATGTAATTTCACATTATTTCAGCTTCTGTTTCTAGAACCTATGACTCACTCCTTCTCTTTACAGTTTGAGGAGGTTCGCTCTCCTATTGATATCGATGAGGAGACTGAGATTGCTCTAGAGATTGAGACCTAGTCCTAGTCCTAGTCCTAGACCTAGTCCTAGTCATCCTGCTCAGCACGTCGGGGCTAGTCACGCTAGGGCCTTTATCGGTGCTACACTTGGCGATGTCTCTCTTCCAGACAAGTCTATGTTCTACTGGGCTCCTGCTGTTCAAGCTCCAGTTGAGCAGCGTATGCAGTTTAGTGATGCTCAACTTCCTAGCTTTTATCCACCAGATGCTTCTCATATGAGTCTATTTGCTTTATTTCTTATATGTTTCTGTACACTTGACATTGATATTAATAAAATTTTACAAAACAGATTCCCCGGACACAGACAGAGTATTTATATGGACTTGCCTTATCTTAGAGATTATTTATGATACAGGTTATAGATAGTTGGCGGGTAAGCGCCCTCATTGAGATAGTGCAAATGTATGCATGTAATGCATATGACATGGTGTTTTCTGTGTATGCAGAGCTATTCCAGCGGTCTAAAGCGGGAGAATGAGATGCTTCATTGATAGCTTGCAGACTTAGGCTTTGATCTGTATAGTGTTGGGATTTCATCTGCTAGATCTCTAGACACTCATCATCCTGATGACCCTACCAGAGGATGGAGTCCATGGCCTGATACCAGAGCACGAGATGAATGATTTAGAGCTTTTGTATTCCTAACTTTCTGCGTGCCTGTGTCTGACTGCTCTCTATTATACTGTTGTTTTTATTCCTGTACTGTCTCGAACATTGTTAGATAAAATTGAAACAGTGTTTTGCACTTTAAAGGATTTTTTTTTTGTTACAGGAAAAGCTGAGCTTGCTTAATGTACCCCCTAATCCTTTGACTTATCAACCTCATCAGCTACAATCTCATCCTTTGAGAATGAAGGACAAATTTTCTATGGACCAATGGGTTGACTGATTGAAGAAGATTTTAGATGTTGAGATTACATGGGTCTGCCCTTGGTGGAGATTGAAGTTTATGACTATTGAGCTGTATGAGCATTGTGTTCCTATTCCCGGGCGGCACTTCTCTACCTTTTTTACCCTTTTACGCCTTTGTCGTCAATATGGTCGCCTTCAGTTCATCATTACTGTTCTGACTGACTTTGAAGGCTTTCCTTTGAGACAAGATTCTCTGGATAAGATTAGGAGCCTGTGGCCTTGTAGAGCCCTTGAACGGAACATACACCTGGATGCATATGTTACTACTGATGATGATTACAAAACTTGGGTTGTTATCTAAAAGACAGAACTACCAGGATTTGCTAGGTACAAGAGGACTTAAGCTTTGTATGATGGATCGCAAAGGAAGAAATAAAGACATCACTAGATAGAATGGTCTCATAGAGCTAGTTTTAGGCTTTCTTATGTTTTGTTATTCTTTCAAGTACTTATGCTTTATAATAAAGAAGGATATGCAAAGTTTAACAAGACTTCAATTTCAATTTCATTCATTAATTAGGGCCAAAATGAGTACATTTAATACATCACATGACATAACTCCTGTTATCAGCTAGTCCTCACAGATTTTCTAACTGAATATTTTTCACTCACATTTTATTTCCCTAATTTTTTCCGGACTAGCCCTTTATGGGTTTTCTAATTAGCGGGACCATTATTTTTTTATTTATTTCCCTAATTTTTGCCTATCAGCCCTTTGCGGGTTTTCTGAATAATGGGAATGTCCTGACTTTTACCTGACTAGCCTTTTTAGGTTTTCTAACCAGCGGACTTTATTTTTTTTATTTTACTTTTATTCATATTTATTTATTTTTATTTTTTATTTTTTATTTTTTACAGGTAGTACTTCTTGAGGCGATCCAGATTGACCGGTTCCATAAACTCATTCCCTTCAAGATCTGATATCTTAGCAACTCCTTTAGGTAAGACCGATTTGACTAAGTATGGTCCTTCCCAATTCGGTCTTAATTTACCTCTTAGATCGAACACCACGGCTCTAGACTGTTTCAGCACCATATCTCCAGCTTTGATCTTCCCAGGCTTAACCTTTCTGTTAAACGCCCTTGCTATCCTTCTCTGATATATTTGAGTATGGAATAAAGCATCCATCCTTTTCTCATCTAGAGATACTAGATGATCATATCTTTTTTGTGCCCATTCATTCTTAGTTATTTTAGCTTCCATGACTACTCTTAAGGATTTAATTTCAGTTTCTATAGGCAAAACTACTTCACAACCATATACCAATGAGAACGGTATTTCGCCTGTGGCGGTTCGAGTTGTAGTCCTATATCCCCATAAGGAAAAAGGAAGATATTCAGACCAATCCTTATAGGTTTTAACCATCTTAGAAAGGATTTTCTTGACATTTTTATTAGTTGCTTCCACTGCTCCATTAGCTTGAGGGCGATAAGGCAAAGATTTATGGTGTTCAATCCCATACTTTTGTAGCAACTCTGCTGTTTTTGCTTGAAATTGAACCCCATTATATGTCACGACATGATGTGGAACCCCATATCTGCGAATAAGGTTCTTCTCGATGAACCGTGCCATCTGTTTTGCTTTCAGAGTGTTGAAAGATTCTGCCTCTACCCATCTCAAAAAGTAATCGATTGCCACCACTATGTATTTATGCCCATTTGATGTTGTCGGTCTTATTTCTCCTATGATATCAATTCCCCATACTGCAAAGGGCCAAGGGATGATAAACTATTCAGCACTGGTGGAGGCATGTGACTAAGATTCCCATGGATCTGACACTGATGGCATTGTTTTACTGTCCTGATACAATCCTTTTCCATAGTCATCCAGTAATATCCTTATCTGAGTATCTTCTTTGCTAGAATCATCCAGTTCATATAAGAACCGCAAGCCCCTGCATGAATCTCTTGCATCACCTTTTCAACTTCATCCTTTTTGAGACACCTGAGCTGTATTCTGTTCGGCATTCTTTTGTATAATACCCCATCATGACTTGTATAGTTACGTGCAACAACATGAAGAACATATCTTTTTTTTGAGGTCGCTTCATCTGGATAAATTCTCTTTTCAATGAACTTCTGGACATCATAAAACCAAGGCTTTTCTTTGGGCCCCATTTGAACATTCATAATCTACTCACCCCCATAACATGATGCTTTAGATTTCATGATCACTAAAGGTTTCATAGCTAACCCAGTTGCACCATCCCATATTGAAAAGAGTGTTGCAAGTGCATTCGCCATCTGATTATCATCTCTAGATAAATGAATAAAGAGACATTTGGTGAAATTCTTCATTAAGGCTTTCAAATAGCAGATATAAAGCTTCGGCCTTTCCTCTTTTACTTTCCATTCTTCATGAGCCTGATTGATGACTAACATTGAATCTCCATAGACCAATAAATCTTTTGCTCCAGCAGCCATAGCCGCCTCAATCCCACAGATACATGCTTCATACTCGGCCATATTGTTTGTGACCTTGAAATCCAATTTCTTTGCCATTGGTATGGTTTCTCCTTCTGGTGTAATAAGAATCACTCCCAATCCAGTTCCTTTGTTATTTACAGCTCCATTAAAGTAAAGTTTCCACTCCTGGTGCTCTACAACTGCTAAGTTCTCATCTGGAAACTCCAAATTCCATTGCTCTTAATCTTTGATCACATTCTTAGCTAAGAATTCTGCTACTACTCTTCCCTTGATTACCTTTGTAGTAATGTATTCTATATCAAATTCAGTTAAGAGTACCAACCATCGAGACATTTTTCCAATTAAAGCCAATGCTTGAAACAGATACCTTAGAGGGTCTATTCTTGAAATAGCTTGAACCTTGTAAGATTGAAAATAATGCCTCAATTTTCTTATAGCCCAAATCATGATCAGACATGTCTTTTCTACTAAATCATATTTTTCCTGGTATGACAGAAACTTCTTACTCAAGTAGTACACTGCGTGCTCTATTCCATCTGACCCTTCTTGTGCTAACATTGCCCCCATTGCATTCTCTTCTAAAGCCAAGTACAAAACCAATGGCTTACCCTGTCTAGGTGGTTTCAGAACAGGTGGATTAACAAGATACTCCTTGATCTTATCGAAAGCTTTCTAACAATCATCATTCCACTTAACCGGCTAATCTTTCCTTAAGAGCTTAAAGATAGGGTCACAAATGTTAGTGAGTTTTACGATAAACCTACTAATATACTATAATCTGCCAAGGAATCCTCTTACTTCTTTCTCTGTCTTTGGTGCCGGCATTTCCTGGATGGCTTTCATTTTATCCGGATCCACTTCAATTCCTCGGCTGCTTACTATATGTCCTAACAACTTCCCTGAAGTAACCCCAAAAATGCACTTCTTCAAGTTGAGTCTCAGGTTGTACCTTTCAATTCGGGCTAAGAAATTGTCTAAGGCTTCAAAATGTCCTCCTCTTGTCTCTGATTTGATCATCATGTCATCCACATACACCTCAACCTCCTTATGCATCATATCATGGAAAAGTGCAGTAGCGGCTCTTTGGTAAGTTGCACCTGCATTCTTTAGTCCAAAAGGCATCACCTTGTAATAATAGGCCCCCCATTTTGTAATGAAAGCTGTCTTAATCTTATCCATGACTGCCATCATGATCTGGTTGTACCCAAAAAATCCGTCCATAAAAGAATACATTGCACTTGCTGCAGCGCTATCCATTATTACATCAATGTGAGGTAACGGGAAGTCATCCTTTGGATAGACTTTGTTTAGATCCCTAAAATCTACACACATTCGTACTTTTCCATCCTTCTTAGGAACATATATTATGTTTGCTAGCCATTAAGGGTAGTCTACTACTTTTAGGAAGTTAGCCTGTATTTGCTTAGCAATTTCCTCCCTTATCTTTTCTGTCCATTCTGGTCTTAATCTGTGCAATTTTTGTTTAACCGTCTTAGTTTCTGGATGAGTTGGAATATGATGCTCTGCTTTTTCCCTATCCAAACTTGGCATGTCTTCATACGTCCAAGCGAATACTACCTTTCTTTTTGTTAATATTCTCTTAAAATTTTTTCTCTCTTCAGGAGTTACATCATATGATATAGAAATGTTCTTTGGATTATCAATTGTGCCCATGTTAAATGAATCAAATTGAATTGAATTAATTTCAAACATGCATGACCGATCAAAATTATAATGCACAGAACTATCAGGATGCACATCACACAAGTGAGCAAAACCAGCATTCATATTATTGACCATAGGAAAAACAACATCTTCGTCTGCATAAAGATCGATCATTATTACATCAGTTTCTTCATAAAAACATTAATGAAACTATCACTAATGATAGTAGCTAAGTCCTAGGGTGGTTCCTTCTCAGGTGGCAGACACAGCAACTCTTTAACGACATCATCACCCATCCTTTCAGTTACTTGCTTTATGACTTCCTCTTTGTTGCTGGTCACTAGGCTTTCCACAATCTGCTCCTTGAAGATCTTAAATCTAGGGACATCTTTTCCAGCCACATTAACAGATTCTTTGGTGCCCAGATACTACTTGCCTTCCCTTAGCTTGATGAAATTCTCACTTAGTGGTCCAATCCTTCCCAAAGGCTTGTTTCTTTTTGCTTTCTCTTTGTTCTTTGCTCCTCTACTAGCCGGTCCTGCCTCAGTATATCCCAAACCCTTCATATGATCTTGGGTTTTAATGTTCAGGGGCTTAGGGCTTCCTTGTTCATTCTTCCTGAGCCCCTGTCCAGGTCGATAATTCATGCTTTCCATCATTTTTGCAACCCTGGGATCTATCTCATCAAATATTCTAGCAACTTGGAATCTGGCAGAACACACACTTGCTTCTGTTTATCAAGTATGGCTGCCACAACTGCATTGGTTCCAGCTTCTATTGTCACGACATCTCCTTTATGAGGGAATTTTATTTTTTGGTGCACTGTTGAAGGTACTCCTCCCAGGGCATGAAACCATGGCCTTCCCAACAGCAGGGCATAGGTAACAGGGATGTCCAGTATAGTAAATTCAATAGTTGACTCTACAGGCCCTGTTTTGACCAAAGCTTGAAATGTTCCTTCCACATTCTTGGTACTGTCATCGTAAGCTCTGATTATGAGGTTTGAAGCCATCAAGTCATCTACTTTCAAAACCAGATTAGGTAGGATCTTTAGTGGGTATACATTTATAGCTGAACCATCATCCACCATTACAAAGTTGGTTCTCTTCCCTTTTACTTCAGCTGGGATAAATAATGCCTTATTATGATTTCTTCCCTCCAAAGGCAAGTCATCATCTGAGAATGCTTCTAGCCCATGTTTCTTTTCTGTAACCTTTGCCACCATAACTTTTGGAGTAGCTGCTATTTCAATGCTCATGTTCAACAAAGCTTTAACTAGAGCCTTCTATGGCTACCTGAATGCATCAATAGTTCCCAGATGCTCACACTCGCTTTAGCCTTCTTGAGTTATTCCAGGATCAGGTTTTCTTTCTATCCTTCCTCTACTTTTGCATCTTCTATTTCTTCTCTTTCTGCTACTCTTTCATTTTGCTTTTCTGCTGCCCTCTAATTCCTCTCGCTTCTAGTAACATGATTTACATTTGGAGTATCACTCCATATATCGACTCTAGTGGGTTTTTCTTCATCAGAATCATACTAGATGTCCATGGCCTCAATGATCCATTCTTTTTTTTCCATTTTTCCAAACTTCCATTGTGCATGTTTCTTTTCCCTTCAACTCCCTCAGATTGTCCATATGTTGACTTAACAACTCTTTAACCTCTTCTTGGGACATTTTTGGGGTTAAGAATTCATCTTTTTCAAACTCATCACCCCATCCTATCGGCACAATCAATTTAATGGGGATATCAGCAGAAGCGGGTTTAGAATAGAACACTATGTAATCGAACTTGCCCGAAGGTTGTCCCAATAGATCTTCAACTCCTCTTAGTGACTGCTCGGGAATTTCAGGCTCTTCTTTTACTGGCTTATCATCAAACTCATCTCCCCAACCTGAGGGCTCAATTGATTCAATAGGGATATCAATAGAGGGTGGTTTCGAGTAAAATACTCTGTAATCAAACTTGCTTGAGGGTTAGCCCAGTAAATCTTCCACTCCTCTCTGTGGCTGTCCAAAAGGTTCTCCATTGGGTATAGGGTTTAGGTCCTCAAAGGAGCTTAGCACTTTTTCCTCACTAACTCCTGAGTTGATCATCGTGATGGCTGGTAGTGGAACATTTTGGTAGTTTGGGAAAGGGTTGTTTCTGGTGTTTGGGTTAGAGTTGGATTTTTCAGGGTCGATGATTTTTTTGGAGTCTATCAGGTTTTGGATCTCATGTTTTAAGTGAATACAATTGTCTTTGGGATGGCCAGCAGCTTGGTGGAATTTACAGTAACTGTTTGGATCATAGCTAGGGAGATTTAGATTCGGGGGTTTGGAAAAGGTTAAAGGTCAGAGCAGGCCTTTTTGGATTAGCCTCTCTAGGACTTTGGAAAGTGGTTGGTTGAAGTTGGAGAACCTTCGGGGTTGTTGAACTGCACGCACTTCTATAGCTCGGCTAGTACTTCCTTGTTGTATGCCCCCAGTTGGGTAGTTTCGAGTTCCTGTGCCTTTAACAATTTTCTTTTTCTCAGTCTCAATTTCCTCAGCTTGTAACCCATCATTATAAAAATCCACAAAGGTTTTGGGATTGATCATCTGTAGCCTCTCAACCAAATTAGGTGACATATTACGGACTGTCATTCTAACTTGATCCTTTTTAGCAAGCTTATTTTTCATCATCCCTGCTTTATTCATAAAACGAGTTAAGAAATCAGAAAAGGACTCATTTGATTTCTTTTTAGTCAACTCCAAATCCCTAATTGACACTTCCAATCGAGTGTTATAATTATATTGCTTCAAGAATGCAGTACATAGTTCCTTCCAGTCAGCTCTAACAGACTTTTCTAACCCATGGTACCAGTTCACAGCCATTCCTTTCAGGGACAACACAAACAGCCTAGCAACTACTGATAATGGTGCTTTAGTAGTGCTCATGGTTGTGGTGTATTGACTTAAATGAATCCTTAGATCTCCTCTCCCATCAAACTTCTGTAGTTGAGGCATTTTGATTTTTTCAGGCAGCTTATCTCCCTCAATTTGCAACATGTCATCAAAGTCAAAAGAATATCCCATTCCTTGTCCTCTAATCAGCTCTTCCATCTTGGACATTTTCTGAGTCAATGCTTGCATATTCTTAGACTCAAGGTCTTAAACCAATTCAAGTGACTTTCTCTTCGCCTTTTCTACCATGTAGTTTTCAATGTCTTCCATTCTCACATCAGTAGCAGACACATTTCTAGGAGCAGGTTGCCCCTCAGCATTGTTAGTAGTAGGTGGAGGAGCTACAGCAACAAGTGGAGCTCCTACAACAGGTGGCTGTTCAACAGTAACAGCAGGTGGTTATTCAATAACAGCAGCAGGTGGTTGTCCAACAACAGGTTGCACTAGTTCGGCCAAAGCCTATCTTAACTCATCTTGCATCATAGCTCTCATGTCATCCATCAAAGCTCCCTTAATTTCCTCTAAGGTCCACATCTCTGGTTGTTGTTCCATTTAAGTCTGTTCAGTCTGAGCTGATTCAGCTTCTAGGAATAGTGGGTTAATTGGACTCCCCTCCAGTCTTTCCAGTATGTGAAGAATGTCTTAAGCTATGGACTCTGGATTTAAATCAACTCTGGTCAATTTGCCACCTCTTCATCCCCAGATACGAGAAGACCTAGATGAATCTATGATGGCTACAAAATAAGGTATTATTATGATGCATGGACTGCATGTATGCATGATGCACGTGCTATGCAACAAGTAGCAGGCAAGCACTTAGCAAGTAGCAAGTAGCAAGTATCAAGAAGCAATTAACAAGAAACATGCAAGTATAAGCCTTCCAACCTTATTCCTCCCACACACGTGTTCAATGGCGAGTTTCTTTTCCTATGATTTTTGGTTTTGGCCTTCATATCAACAGGGGATATTAAGAGTCGACGCGCATGCCAAATCTCTCTTAAAAGAAAAAAGCAAAGAAGCAACATTTCTAAATATAAAGGTCTAGCCTAATCCTTATTAGCCTGAATGAGCTTCAAAGGTATAGGCCTGGGCTTTTATAAATAGAAATACCTTATGGCAATTCAAATAAACAAGCACTTTGGGTGAAGATCTTAGGGGAAGTAACTAGGTCATTATATGTGGTTAGGGTCCGATGAAAATTTAAGGTTCCCTTAGTAAGATGCTCTCCATTATGGACTTTGAGTTACAGGCCAAGGTTAGAGGGGCCCAACATCCTTTACCAACTCGAGAGAATATTACCCCCCCTTAGGGACTTGGGTTACAGACTCTGGTCAGATGAGCCCGATAATCTCTCTTGAACCGAGTTAAGGCTAAGAGTGATGGTTAGCTAATCTATAACCCCATGAAGCTAGTGGAATCATGGAATCATAAACCAACGCCATCGGTTTAGTAGGACATGTAGAATGAATGCAAGAATGAAATATTAATCGATAAAACAATTCTAAAGAACACAAGTAAAATCAGTATCTCTTATCCCTAGTGGAGTCGCCACTGTAGACGGCGAGGTTTAGCATGCGTCCAAGATTTTAGCAACCGCGACACTGTTTAGGCTTAGGGCCTTAGAGAACACACTAACCACTGTCACAAAGACATGGCGTGGAGATAAGGAGTCACCACCCAAGGTAATAACTGGGACAATTTGATTGGTGGTACTCGATTCTCTAAAAGAAAATTAGCACCACAACCAGGAGATTTTGGATACGAAATACTAACTTCTCTTAGTCTCGTGTTCATTTAGAATAATTTTACAAATAATTATTTCATCCTTTAATTACATGCAATTTTATTAAACCCTAATTAACATCCATCTTCCCAAAAAGGTAATAAGTCAATAAAATTACAAGAAAAAATGCACTCAAGATCATGTTGTCCCTAATTCTAAACTATGTTAATTTTATTTAAATAAGTTAGCTAAATCTACATTATTTACAGGTGAAATATAATAAAAGTGGGCCTACATTTTATTAATTAATGAGTCCAAATCTATATTTTTTAGTCTTTCTAAGATATGAGCTTAAGTCTATTCAATTTTAAAGAAGAAATTAAATTAATGGGCCTAAGTCTAACTTGATTTTATTTTAAATGAAATATGGGCCTAGGTCTATTTATTTTAAAAGAAATGCAATTAAATGGGCTGAGCTAAGTCTAGACAATTTTAATTAACTAAGCGGGCCTAAAATCTAATTAACCTAATGGGTCTAAGTTGATTTTAATTATTTAAAATCTTAAACCATTTTTAAACCTATTTATTTAGTGGGTTAGACCTAAACGTGGGTTTGGGGCCCAAAAACATAAAAAACAAGCCCAAAATAAATAAAACACAAAAAATAGATCAAACAAACATTACAGTGATTTTCTAAAAAAAAACCCTAAATTAATTACATGCAAACCCTAATTTAACTAAAGCCACCATTAATTTTAATTGATTTTTACCCAATTGAACCTAATTACTAATTAATTTTAAAGTGCAGAAATTTAAATCTTTCATTATTCCCACTATTGGGGCTATTACAAACTACGTACATAATTAAAATTAAATAATTATACATCCAGAAATTAAAATAAATTACACAGGATGCAAAAATGCATAATAAAAATTAAAATCCTAAGAACTATTATTAAAACAGTACAGGTTCCATGGATCCTCTGTTCAATTACACATAGGCGGTTTCCCCTTCCTCAATCCTCATACGGACATCAAAATAACAAAAAAATAAATAAATTAGCAATGAAATCAAATAATCAAAATAATAACAAAAATAAAAGAAAACAACATAAACAGAAAATAATAAAAAAAGGTAATAAAAGAAATAGAAGAATAACACTGGAGATGTTGTGCAAATGCCCCTTTTGAGCCCCTCAGATTGGATTATCATCGTTAAAATTAAGATATTGTTGATTCTGGACTATTGCCTTTGGAAATTTCAATATCGAAAATTAGGGTTTTATGCTTCCAGTCTATTTTTTCTCACTGTGTCTTCTTTCTCTCAGTCTCTCCTTGTAAAAAATCCTTTTGAAGACAAAAAGAAAAAGAAGTCCCTCCCAACCAAAACCTTCTTTCTTTTTCTTTTCTCTTCTTTTACGCACGCATGCAGACTCTGCTTTTAAATGCAGAGTCTGCGCGAACTGAACTTCTTCCAAAGGAGGAACGGACTGATGATCAGATAACATTTGTTTTGATTTAAAAAAAAAAGCCTTCTGCGTTTTAAAAAAAACCTTATCAGATAATCAAGGATAAAATTTGAATTTTTAACCAATTAAAACACTGAAAAATCGATAAAAATAAGGAAAAAAATGTGAAAAAAATCAAAAAATGGAATTATTGCACATCGGTACTGTGCAATGCCGACCGACATTGTATAATGCCAATCGGCATTGTCTAATGCCAATCGGCATTACACAATGCTGGTCGGTATTACACAATGCTGGTCGGCATTACACCAATGCTGATTTATTTTTTTTTAACTTTTAATTACCAAAAAACCCTTGAAAAAATGACTTATTTGCAATCAAATACTAAAAAATATTACAGTTTAGTCCCTAAAGTCCAGAAAATCAACAACCAAATTCAATTTTTGAATAAATTTTATTATAGGGGCTTACATCGCAATTGTGCACAATTGCATCCCGAAATTGGGTGCTTACACCTATTGAGATCAAATTCAGGCAAATATCTGGAACATGCTTGATATTCTTCAAAATTAGTCTTGTGTCATTTTCCATTTCCAAACACATATCTCCTTTACCAGCAACTCTTGTTCAATTGCCATTTCCCATCTTCGCAAATCCAGAATCTCTTGGAGTGTAGGATGAAAAGAATTCTCTTCAAGATGTAGCGTGAATGGAAGCACCACTGTCAATCACCCAATTGGTCTCATGGGTAGTAAGATTAATAGTATCATCATTAAAAAGGACATTGAATTCTCTAAGAAGATTTGCTTCATTATTATCACTGTTGTCATCTTTTGTCACATCTTTGCCTTTGTTCTTGTCCTTGAACTTTCGATAGAACTTCTTGATTTGGCCTTTCTTTTTACAGTAATGGCATTCAATATTTACATACTTGTTTGACTTTCCTCTACTCTTATCTCTTTGCTTTAAGCTTTGAGTCTCACTTCTCCCCTTGGAATTTAAACAAGGATATCTGAATGTGTTGAAGAGGTGCCTTTTTATCTACGTCTCATCTCTTCATTTAGAATACTGCTTTTGACAAACTCCATATTTACTACACCGTTTGGTGTAGAGTTTGTAAGTGAAATCTTCAAAGTCTCCCATGACTCTGACAGAGAAGCTAGTACCATAAGAACAAGAATTTTATTGTCAAAATTTATGCCCATTCCCGATAATTGATCCACGATCCCTTGCATTTCATTCAAGTGATTGGCGACAGAATAGCCTTTCCGATATTTTATCTACATTAATTTTATCAGATAAAATAATTTATTATTGCCGGTCTTTGAAACGTATAGCTCCTCAAGCTTGTTCCACAACGTCCGTGCATGAGTTTCACTACAAATGTGGTTGTACACATTGTCTTTAACGTACTATCGAATGAAGCCACACACTTACTCATGCTTAAATGCCCATTCCTCATCCGCCTTTCCTTTGGGTTTTATTGTGGCAAAAACTGATAGATGCAACTTCATCACAAATAGGAGATCTTTCATCTTATTTCTCCATATGTGGTAGTTTGTGCCATTTAAACTGATCATTTTGCTAGTCTTTGCCTCCATCATTGCAGTATTTAATTATGCCTTTAAAATACAAACCAGCGGCTCTGATACCACTTGTTGGGAAAAATAATAGAGTCATTGCAGCGGAATAAAATTATCGGGGATAAAATAAAATAATTGCAGAAATAATTAAATAAAATGAGGTGATAGAACTAGTCAATAGATGAATAAGATAGGCGGTAGAACCAACCAATAGATAAATTAAATAGGCGGTAATACTGGCCGTATAAATAAACAAAAATGACACCAAAATTTTTTACGTGGAAAACCTTATAAAGGAAAAACCAAAGAACTCAATCCAGATAAATCCTCCACTATAAAAATAATAGTAGGTACAAGAGAAAGTCTTCTCTAGATCAACACTAGTATACAAGAATGAGATCTCACCAAAATAGTGGTACACAAGTGTTTCCCATATCCCAAAATAATTTCCTCATTATTTTTTCACTTCCCTTTTGAGAAAATAGCCCAAACCCTTAAAAACTCTCTCACACATCAAAACAAAATTAATTGTTTTGACTTTCTCACAAACACATACACAGCTCTCTCAATTTTCCTCGCATATTCCTTACTCTCCTTCTATCAAAGGCATGGCTTTATATAGCCAATGCTTGAGCCCTGTTGTCAAAATCTTTACAAAATTTTTCAACAAAAAGATTTCTACTTTAGCTGCACCGAATTCAATGCAGTCAATTATGACTTACCTCTTTTTTTTTAAAAAAAAAAGACCGACATTAAGTTGGGACCATAACAGTTCATTGATCTTCATTTGCATATTCATTAGATCAATTAATATGTAAATAAAAGTCAATGAACTCAACTTATCGATATACAACAACAATATTAGCTAGTTTTTTTTAAGTTAATGCCGATGAGAGACATGCAATAATCCTAAGATCCAACCAAGCCTTACCAAACCCACCAACCCAAACTCCATTATCAACCTAGAAAGAAGGGAAAAGAAAGCACACCCAGTTCAAAGAAGACACCAATATGCTACTGAAGATAACAAGATATTATTAAAGAGAGCAGCTACTGAATGATTAACGATATCAGTAGTAATGAAAATGGTGGTCCATGTTCAACAGTTGTGAATCAATTCCATTAATGTCACAAACCTTTCTCTTAAAGTCACCTTCTTTGAGACCCCGACTGATTTGTTCTAATGAAGTGTTTGATAGTTTTTGTAATGCTTTTCTTGTGTTCGAGTTAATGTAGCTTTGAAGTTGAAGCTCTATGGGCTCAAAACTTCGGAGTTTTTTCTAGAGGGTTTAGTTGCTATGGAACATTAGCCAAAGACACTTAACCGAAAAAAAGAAGTTCACGTGATTTTAATCTTGCAGGTGTCAGATATTATTGGTCCATGTTGCAATGTGAATAGGTTACATGATATAACAATAAGTAAAAGCAGCTCCACTTCTCGGATTGATATTTTGGATGGGTTGGGCCAATACAAGTGGCTTATTTCTTGATAACAAATGGCCCAAATGTCAAAGAAGTTTCAGAAGTCACTGGATTGAAGAAAAAGACAAATCGCGGTGCATCACTGCGTAAAAAAATAAGGGGAGAGAGCTCAAGTGAAGCACCAACAGAAGCAATTATAAAAACCCTAAAGACTAAAGGCTGGTAAAAAACAACAATAATAACCAGCTAAAAGCCTTAATTACAATTCAATTAGTATTAGCAGATGATGCTAATGACACGTCGGGGGTTGTAAATTCTGTTGAAGTGGAGGTTCTCAATATGGACGTTAAATCCATCGGTGCTAAATCCTTACCCGACCTGGACTCCCTCTGTAACAAAGCCTCTCATTATCTTCAAGTACCTAAAATCCTTTAGGTCAAAATCTATTCTTTTACCTCTCTATCTTCTTTATTCTATTAAGGCGTTGTTTGGTTTACTCAATACATATACAATTTTTTTGTTTCTTAAAGATATCTTCGATGCGAGATACTGTGAGTAACATTGAGGGATTTTCGAATTCAATTAATCAACAGCTCTTGAGATTTACTTTAATCGATGATCATAATGAAATTCCTACGATTAAGTACTCTCATATAGCATTGATTCCTAATGATGTTGTTCTTAGCACCATTGATCAAGAGATAGTCAGTAAGGGAAATGTGGAGCAGCAATAGTAACCCACCTGGGAGGTGGAGAACCCTAAATATGGAAATTGGATGATTGTTGCTAGAAGAGGAAGGTTTGGAGGAAAAAAGGAAAAGGAGCTAAATGATAGGAATAATAATGGGACTTTCCAAGCCTCAGGATCTCGTTTTGATATTCTGGGAGCTTAGGAAGAGGAAAATCCTCAAAGGGATAAGTTGAAGTCAACTTTTTCTACAATGCAACAAGGAAATATATGGAATTTCAAGCTCGGCAAACTAATGGCTCAAGCAAAAATAGTCTAGTCAAACTATAAAAGCCTAAATCCAGACCCAATCTATTGATGCCCCCAAAAAAGCCACTAATAACAGCACAAACTCATCCATGATGCATGCCCATACTGCTAGGTTCAGTAAATAGAGAAGAAGTCACTAAACAACAGGACATAGAAACCTCTCAATACAATAATGAAAAGTCCCAAACAAGCCGTTTTGACCCTCGAAAACATTCAGTATTACTCCTTGATAAGCAATCTCCCAGTGAATAATAACTAGTGAGCCATAGGCATAATGCTAGTTACTACTTCACTAAGACGGGTAGAAGTTGAGAGGAACTACAATATTCTGGCATGCTTCCAAATATTAAGAACATGTTGGTGGAGACAGAAGGGATTCAAAATAATCAGAATGGCTCTGATTGTGAAGATGATCTGTTAAAAAGTAAAGGTGAACAGGAAGAATATTCTGATGATGACTCATAGGCAGAATCTATAGAAGGTATGGAGGTACTAGGTGAGGTGTCTGCCCTTAATTATAAGCTTTGAATAGCTGTTTGTTTTTTCTCTTAATTTAGAATTCTTGTTTAATGGATTTGACAACCTTTTGTTGGAATTACTAAGGTGCTGGCTCATCCGATTTTAAAAGAGTGTTCAAACTTCTAATGAAGAAGTATAAATAGGATACCGTGGCTCTGTTTGAACCTAGAATTAGCGGGCAACAAACATACCATTTCATTGATAAAAATGGCTTTCACTATTCTCACCGTGTTGAAGCAATGGGGTTCTTGGGTGGAATCTGGGTGCTATGGAGGGATAAGGTGCATGTATATATTATAATGAGCAATTGACAATTTATTCATCTTCTAGTTGAAGATGAGCATGGAACTAGATCTTTCATTACTTTCATCTATGCTAGCCTGAGCCTGAGTCATAGAAAAATTTTATGGAAATTGTTGGGCAACATTGCAGATAATCTGACTGACCCATGGATACTTTACGGGGATTTTAATGCCCTTTTACACACCTTGGATAGAAAGAAGGGGGGCTAGACACCGGATAGGAACATGCGAGTTATTTCAAAAGTGGGTGAGACAGTACAATATGTATGACTTGGAAGCATCACGTCCTAAGTTCATATGGTCTTGTGGTAACTTATTTCAATGCCTTGAAGGAGCAATTTGCAATGTATCTTGGTATAAGAAATTTACTTAACCTCGTGTAAGCAATCTTCCAAAAATTCAATATGATAATAGATATCATAATCCAAATCGGGAGTCATGATCAGTGTTAGAAAATGAAAATTCTTTCGAATTCGAAACCCGTAACAAGTCTTAAAAATTAAAAATATACAATAAATAAATAAAATACGACAGAATTAAAATTTTAAGTTAATATAAAAATAAAATTTAAATCTCATTTCATAAAATAAAAATATATTTATATAATATTTAAAGATAGATTTCTTACTAACATAACATTCTACTGATACAATACACTATTACTACAGTTTTTTAGAATATAACAAAAGTTTAGATAAATAAACTACATAATCTAGCCATTGCTGAAGAAGTTCGGCGTAAAGGTCTACTATTGAGGTCTGACGATGAAGAATTTCTTAAAAAAATATTGAGGAGAGTCAAACCTCACTGAATGAATTATTATAATATATATATATATGCAATCTAAAACATATACAGTCAATCATCAGTATATATATATACATATACATACATTTCATATAGATGTCAAACTCTACTTTTATATATATAATAAATGCAAAAAATATTTATTTAAATGAAGGATCAAATACAATCTTAATGTTCACAACCTCAATCAAAATATCATACTAGTCATCTAGGCTCATTTAATTCCAAACTAATTCTTTTATTCAATTTTAGACAGTAGACTGGCTCAGACACTAAGTCAATCGAGCTCTTACAGTCTTACTATCAGTATGATTGGCCTCAAGACACTAGGTCAATCGAGCTCCCGTAATCACACTAGTCAATCACATCAATTCTCAATAATCGATCAATCATATATTATCTCAAGTGATTTAATAACTCAACCCTAAAATCTACCGCACCGGTATGTACACAGTTCTAATGCAACCCACTAGATAGTACTTTTTATCGATATCTTTTATATACAATCACATATATATATTGGAAATAATAAAATATATCATTAAAACATAATATACCACTTATATACTAAATAAATATGTTGAACATATGTCAAATATACTGAATTTATATCAAATAAATACTTACATATATATGTCACATATATACAAAAGATATTTTAGCATACATGTCTCATATATAGCAAATATATAAAAAATAAACTAAAAGTATACTAATCATTTAATAAAATAAATCATATTTAAATATATATGAAAACTACGATGATCACCCACACTTTGTTGCGGGTTATATATTTTACTCGTTCTGTTTTTAAATATTTAACGTTTTAGGTATCTTTTTTTTATTCCTAATTATTTGACATTTTTAATTAATATTATATTTTAATTATTTTTTTTAATTCTACCCTTATTTAAATCTACTTCTTTTAGAAATATTCAAAAGTAATAATTAATTGAAAAAATTATTATAAAGGTAGTATATCATTTTACATCTATATTAATCATATTCCTTAATCTACGTATTAAAACCTTACTTGATAAATAATTAGTAACAAAAGAGTAACAAATAAAACATTCAATAATAAAAGAAATATTTTTTATTTGAATTTCAGATACTAAATCAACATGTATTAATTGAACATCAGTTAAAGAGGTCCAAAAAAAGATACAGAAGTAAATAACATAAAATGGAAGCAGCATTAATTTTTTTTTTTAACACAGGAAATAGCATTAATTTGTGCTCTTATCTTCATGCCAACCTGCAAAGAAAATTTTTTAAACATTAATATTAAAAAATGAAGTTGTTTCTAACATAAAAAAAAGTATTTTAATTTGATCATATATGTATTTTAAACAACAACAAAAAAAAATAATTCTTTGCACAGAATCAACAAACCATAAATATGCAAAAGGAAAAAAAAAACTTAAAACAATTCGGCAACACAAATCCAAAACTAATAAAAAATAAATTAATAAAACATTTTTTATATCACTTAACTTATAAAATATATCACAAACACTATAGAGCTGAAGCAAGAATATAGATCCAGGGCAAATTTTTTAATGAGATGATTCACAAACCACAAACATGTTAAAGGAAAAAACAAAAACGAAAACAATTTCTAATAACAGCTCTGAAACTTCATGAAAAAACCATAACAATTATAAAATATGGTAAAAGTTAAACATAATAAATTTCGTATCATGCACTACACACAACATTTCATTAACGTCAGATTTTTTTAAAAAAAAGTCCATAATAAGCAGAATAAGTTTTTTTTTTCTTTTATTCTGCATAGCAAATTGCATCAAATTTCTTCTTTGTTGGAATCATCAAGCCTGAAATATATTAAAAAAAAATCATTAGTAAAATTCATTGGTATTATTTTGTTTCCCTTTCCAAAAAAAACTAACTTTAGATGACAAACAACCTTGGCTAACAAGTAGATGTTATGTTTATAAGCACATCACCCCGTGAAAGAAAGCAAAAATATGAATTAAATCAAGTCTAAATCTTTCCTTTCCAATATACTCTACTGCCACTGCTGTACATTTCTTATCTGATGTACATTTCTCATTGAGAAATATCAGGATACAAAACATTCTATGCATAGAAACTCAAATCATAGTACTAAATTTTTTTTCCAGTACTTCTTGACCATTTCCAAGTTCCTTGAAGTTGTCTTTCGAAAGGTGACTACTATAAACAGACAACATAGAGATTTCAAAACAACAATAATAATAAACAGAGAGATTCATCAAAACAAAAATTATAATAAAAAACATAGAGATTCATCAAAATAAAAAATAATAATAATGAACCTAGAGATTCGACACAAAAATTCAGCAGAACAAAAATAATAATAGTGGTGGAGGAGATACCGGAGACTGCTAAAGCTTAACAACCGATCTTTTCAAAGCAATGGATACAGATGGAGATGGTAAAATTAGTTTCCAACAATATGAACAACACATTAAGAGAGGGCTTTAGGATGATTTCAGATGGAGATGGGACGTTGGATTTTTACGAATTCATCACTCTTCACTGCTCATGCTCCAGTGAGAGAGGCTGCTTCTGTGATGAGCGTGAAGTGCTTTTAGCTGGAGTTCACTTCACTTGTGTTAAATGCTTTAATGGTTCTGGTAATACTTAACAACAAAGATCATAAGTATCACCAGAACTATTGAAGCATTTAACACAATGGTCAACTAAAAAATAAAGCTTGTATATAGTCCTGTTCCTTCAAGTAATTTGTCTGTTATGTTTGAATCAAATTCAAATCAGCTGAGCCTTTATATGTTCTTCTGTAAATTGAAGAAAAAGGTTACGTTAAAGCATTCAATTAACAAAAACTTAAATTTTCATTTAAAATTTTATGCATACAAATCATCTATCAAATAACATAATTAATCATTTAAAATTTTAGTATATTCTCTTAAAAAATGTTTTTACATAGATTTAAAATCATTTATACAGATGAGAAAGATAAAAGGTGAAATGTTGCTAATTAATGTGATAATTGGTGCATGTTTTGACATAGCTTCAATTTTGTATGATCAATTAAATAGAGAGGAAAAAATAAAATAAAAAGGAAATAAAGTAGTGGGGTTGTGGGATTTGAAAACCAACAAAGGAGTTGAGATGATTTTACATTGAAGACATTGGATACTCTCTTTTCCTTTTCTTTTAGGTTATGCCTTTCTTTATTATCATTATTCTTTTTAACTTTTTTTGGGATTAGTTTTTTATCGAATGTTCTCCAGTAAAAATTAAAATAAATTTACTAGAATTTTGTAATTAGATATTTCCTTCATTTTATATTATTTTTTTATATTTTATAACGGTGTGTTTTACAAAATGCAATAAATTTTAGAAAATAAATGTATTTAAAATAAAAATTTTAAAATTAAATAAAAAGAAGTTTAAAAGTGAATAGATGTTAGAAGATTAATCAAAGTAAAATTATGCATTAGGTCATGTCTTTTGACTGCTTTATTTGCTTCGATTATGTATAGGGCCCTTCAATCATTAAACAAAGAGACAATAATAGAGTCTACAAAAGAAAATTACAAACCAAAAGAAAAGCCAATAACTAACACAAAAGTGCAGGAGAAAAATGCAAAAACAAAAAAACAACAGAACGTGCCATTTAAAAACTAAGAACACCAAACAAAATAAAGAAACCAACAGATCAATAAGCAGCAGCAAATGCAGCAAACCAAGAAACATGCAGCAACAGAAACAAAGCAGCCTAAGGCAAAGTTGGGGTGAGCAACAGCAGTTATAAAAACCAAAAAATCAAAAGATCAAAAGCGAACAACAACAGCAACTATAAATTTAAGGACTGCCATTGTGTTGTTTAATTTGAATAAAATATAACATATTAAACATTTTTTAAAGTATTAAAAGTTATAATAAATTATCAAGAATTACAAATATTTGCTAAGCTAAGGTGAACTCATTTTCCTCACAATCTTCTCATTTTAGCCATGGGCTCTTGACAAACAGAGACTTAAGTGTAATGTGACAGACACCACAATGATTGTTACTTCTCTATTCAAATAATTGCCAAAAAAAATTACCATTTAGCCAAAACATCAACTGCCATTTCATATCCATATCAGAGGTGAAACTCAGCCTCAAAAGGATTCAACATCAATAAAAAACATCACAACCAATCTACATAAATAAAACATTTTTGCAAACATGTGAAAATGAAAATGCCATCATACCAACATACAATGCAAGTAATTAAAAATGAAATCCGGTAAGATTTCTTACTTGCAGAAACCTACTGAGATTTGTTGTCAATTTGTAAAATCAGGGACTTGGTGCTTACTGAAGCATCTCTACTCAAATCAATGCTTATTGGAGCCCGAGTGGCACCATTCTCCCCAGTTGTTCTACCACAAACAAAGCAAATCCATAAAAGAAAAAGTTTTCTAGCATAAATCCATGAAGCTTAATCAAAATTTTCAACAGATTTGAAGGGCAGTAACCATATTCAACTTACTAAAACAGGATGTCTAATAAGACTATTTAAGACAGCAGATTTACCAGCACCCTGCTCAAAAACAAAACAAAAAGACGTTAGGTACCTTACAGAAATGCAAAACATTAACATAAAAAAAAGTGAAATTTTTTAGCACAAATATGAAAATCATTCAAATAGAACCCAACTTTAAACATAGTTAATTTGAGATAAGTCATTGAGTGTCTTGATTGGAGTCTTTGCAGAACAAAAAGCCCAGCAGAGGAAATCATTCTATGAGTTTATAACTAAATCAACATTACATCATATCGGTTATTAAGAACTCTTGAATAATCTCAGTGCATAATATTAGTTGTCTCATCGGTAAAGGAATGTGGTGATATTCACATAATAAGTTGATTCTCTTATGCTATGATGAGGCACTCACATTTTGAATGGTTGGGTACTTTGAGTCCATCAACTAGTCCCTGAATGGAATTGTAAAAGTATTCAGGTTGCCTCCAAACACATAATCCATGAACATGTAAAAGATAAATGCAGAACTTATAAAACAAAGGACATACTTTTGCCTTCAAAGTACCCAACCACGATCCAAGCGACAGACCAGCTACTGTACCTCCACTGGAAACCAATAACAAAATTATGAAAATATCTTAATTTTCATTTAACAATAGTTAGTATATTAACTATAGTTTAATTTAATCAAACAAACTCACCAGCAGCTTTAGGTGTTGAATGCATCACCACCTCCGCCAACTGTTATGGCATCTCGGCATCTGGAATTTAACAACAAAAGCAGAAAGAGGGTTTTTATCTATGGAAAGATTGAAAAAAATAAAAGCCACAGTCCAAGGAATAGATAGAAGAAGAAGGCAGAAAGGATGGAGAGAAAGAGGCAAGCAAAGCATGCAACGAAAAAAAAAAGGCATGGCTGAAAAACGCAGCAGAGGAGAAGGAAGAAGAAATGAGGGAATAGGGCAACAAAATCAATGACGGTGAGATAGAGTAGAGGGGTGGCAGAGAGGAAAAGAAGAGGAAATGGTTGAAGGATGCTAGGGTTGGCTACCAAAAGCCAAAAGGAGTTCATTTACTTTAATGGCCATGTAACACATGCACAAAGCCGTAGCACACAAACCTTCCTTTCAATTTAATTAGGCTCGTCTTCCACACTTATCCCTTTATCATTCTCTGATTAAATAATAACCTAAATGCACAATCAAAATATGATTTCAATTAAAATAAACATTGCAAATTGAAATTTAAATCCAAGAAAAGACCACATTTTTCACTTATAGAGTTAAAATATAAATCCATGAAAGATGAAAAATATTATCTACTGTGAATTTCATTTGCAAAACAACGTCGTACGCCAAAAGAGGATATAACATTTTTTTAAAAGGTTAGACAACCATTAAAGAGCTCTAGAAGAAGAAAAGAAGGGAGGCGGCTGCAAAATGCGGAGATAGGGAGAATAAAGAATAGAAATTAAGGTTTCAGTTAAGTAATAGAATGAAATGTCAATATACCCTAAAGAAGCAAGGCGAATACATCTAAAGGGCAAACAGGACAACGATATTTTTCCTAGCTCTGTAGGGGCAAAAATGGAAGTTCACAAAATAGTGCCGTTTTCTGTAAGCACTACACATATTGCCAAACAAAAAGCAAGAGGTAGTGGCATTTCTGTGATTTACTTGAAATGAAGGGGCAATCGAACAAAGCAAGAAATGACGCCGTTTTGCATAAGGGCCGATGCTTACTGGATAGGGGTGAAGAGATAATGTTGCAGGTAAATTTAATGGTGGCAAATTGCGTAAATAAGCTTGAAATAAGTGGGCAACAATTGTACTGTAGATGAACAATGCAAGTTTGGTGATCAGCTTTTTATATATTTATAGATGTGAAAATTCTTAATCATACATTCTATATACAATACATATATAAAATAATAATTTATAAGTTTGTACTCCTCAAAATTGAGTCGACGGGTCTGATATGATAAGCCTCGATTTCGATACAGTTAGAAAAATAAATAATCATAAAATCATAATAAATTATAACTTATACTTCTAAGAATTATAAAAAAAGACTCAATCTAAAAATTCAAAAACTTATTTAAAATACAAAAATTCAAGATTGACCCGACTTCATATTTTACGAAAATTTTATCAAAAAATTGGTAGAATCTCTTTTGTAAAATAAATATTTCTCTACTAAAAAGTAAAGCCGATCATGTAAGAAAAATACATTTCTAATACCACAAAGCTCAATACCTCGGGTCAGAACCTTGAATTGCACAAATTCCCAACCGAGGTTTACAATTCACCAATAATCAATATTAAATAACAAATATATTAAAAATCATTAAATTCCACAAATATCCATAAAATACCAAAATATTATATATTTAAACATTAAAAACACTAAATATAATTATTTACACATTAACTAAATAAAATCTCAAATAATTTATATAATATTAATAAAAATCCAAATTTTCAATTATTTAGCATTAAGATAGTAAAATTCACTTTTAATTCCTCAAATAGGTTATATATATAATAAAAATAGTTAAAAACCCATTTAATAACAAAAATAGTAAATAATTTATTATTTGAATATAATTTTTGAAAAATTAGTCTTAATTAGTTAAAAATAGTAAATAATTTACAAAAATTATTTTAACACAATTTATTATTCCAAAATTATTTAAAACATATATTTAACAATATTTTCAACAAAAATACACACTTAACCTATAAATCCAATATTCACATAATACAAAAATATTCCCAAAAATTATATAAAATTACTAAAGATTATTTTATAAATTCTAAAATTAATAACTTAAATTAATAATACTAATTTAACCAAATTTCCATCCAAAATAATTAATTAACATAATTTATGAAAATTCAAATTTTTAATATTAAAATATTCAAAAATACCCATAATTCAAAAAAATAAAAAAATTATATTTAGGAAGATTAAGCTGCCATAAACAACATTATCAAAGCAAAAATCCATGAATCAAACACAATAATTAAAAAAAATTGAAACCCTAAAACACATAAACTAAAAACTTACTAAAACTCAAAATCAAGGAAGATTGAGCTCAAACGGAGCTTGGAATTGAACTCACTGAAGCTTGGAGGTTCAAACAAGACCGAAACGGCGAGCTGAGGTGGCCAGAATCTTCACCAACTTTAATGGAGGTCCGATTGCTGCAAGTCTCGGTTTCTTGCGTTTTGATGACGACAGAGACACACTAGTAGTAGCGGAAGGGAGGAGAGGAAGAAGGGAGGTGATGATGGTGAGTGGTTGTGGCTATTGTTGCTCTGGCGACAATAAAAGGGCTCTGCAAGTCTCGGGAAGTAGAGGAAAACGGGAAGAGAAGAAAAATAAAAGAAAGAAGGAAAGGAAGAAGAAGTGACTGAAGAAAAATGCATCTGACCCTTTTTTTTATATATATATTAAATTAACTATGCCACACACACACACACACACACACACACACACACATATATATATATATATATATATATATATATATATATATATATATATACATACAAGTATATACATAACACCCACATGCACACATATATACACAACACACACTAATACAAATACACACACAACTCATGCACATGTATATATATAATATAATAATAATAGTAGTGATAGTAATAATGATAATAATAATAATAATAATAATAATAATAATAATAATAATAATAACACATAATAATAATAATAATAATAATAATAATAATAATAATAATGCTATTTAAAAATAATAACAACGATAAAGACTTTAATATTTTAAATAATAACACTCCCAAAATAAAATAATTTTACGTAAATAAAACTTTTAAAATAAAAAAAATAAATAACATTCATAAATAATGAACATATATAAACAAAATTTAAAATTTTATTAACATTGTATATTTCAAAATAATTTTATATTATTTAAAATACAGGGTCATTACAATCTTCCCTCATAAAAATTCATCTTTAAATTCAAATAAAAAAATAAATACAAGAATTTATCGAGGAAAAAGATAAGGATAGATAACTCACATCTCAACTTCAGTCTCCCAAGTGTGCTCCTCCATGTTGTTGCTTCGCCACAACACCTTGACCATTGGAATCTACTTTGAACACAACTAACAAACTTGATAGTCAACTATCGCGACTGGCTCCCCCTCATACGTTAAGTCTTCGTTCACTTCCATACTATCAGGCTACAACACGTGTGAAGGGTCTGAAATATACTTTCTCAGTATCGAGATATGGAACACTGGATGTACTTGAGACAAATTTGAAGGCAAAGCTAACCGATATGCAACCATGCCCACTCTCTCCAAAATCTCAATCCAATATATCTCGGTGTTAACTTCCCCTTCTTACCAAATCTTATCACACCCTTCATTGGAGACACCTTTAGAAACACACAGTCTCCAACCTAGAACTCCACATCTCTACGTCTTGGATCCATATAGCTCTTCTGTCTGCTAGTTGCAGTCTCTAATCTCCTTTTGATTATAGCAACCTTCTCCGCTGCATCCTGAATGATCTCAGGTCCAATCAATGTTCTCTCTCAAATCTCATCCCAACTCAGAGGGAATCTACACTTCCTTTCATACAAAGCCTCATACGGTGCCATCCCAATACTGCTATGGTAGTTGTTATTATATGCAAACTCCATAAATGGAAAATAATCATCCCAACTACTAACAAGATCTAATACACATCCTCAATATATCTTTAAGTGTTTGGATTGTCCTCTCAGACTAACCATCTGTCTGAAGGTGAAAAGCAGTATTGAAATTAAGCCTGGTGCTCATTGCTTCTTACAACTTCTGCCAAAATGGAGAGGTAAATACTGAACCTTTATCAAATAACATGGATACAGGTACTCCATGAAGGCACACAATATGCTTAACATACAACTTCACTAACTTAACTATAGAATAAATGGCTTTAACAGGTAAGAAATGAGCAGATTTGGTCAACTTATCCACAATCACCCAAATGGAATCATATCCATCCTTAGAATGAGGCAACCCAACCACAAAATTCATAGCAATTCTCTCCCACTTTTACTCAAGAATAAGAAGTGGCTGAAGCTTCCCAAAAGGCTTTTGATGTTTAGCTTTCACCTATTGACAAGTTAAGAACTTGGAAATATAATCAACTACATCCTTCTTCAGTCTATCCTACCAGTATAAGTCTTTGATACTGTGGTACATCTTAGTGATGCTTGGATGTATGCTGTAGGTTGTACAACATGCTTCCTCAAGGATCTATTCTCTCAAATTATCCACATCAGGAATGCATAACCTACCACTGATCCATAAAACACCACCATCATCAAAAGTGAAATCAGTGAACTTTCCTGCACGAATATTCTCCACAAGCTCAGTTAGAATACGATCTCGACCCTGAGTTACCTTAATCCTATCTTTCAACACCAATCAAATTTTGAACTGAGCTAACAATCCACCAGACCTACTAATCTTCATCATTAAACCTCGATCTACTAACTAGTGCAACTCTTAGATTAAAGGTCTCCTCTCCATACTAATATGAGCAAGACTATCTGAGGACTTCCTATTCAAGGCATATGCTACCATATTAGTCTTGCCTGAATGATAAAAAATCTCACAATCATAGTCCTTCAGGAGTTCTAACCATCTCCTCTACCTCATATTCAAATCTCTCTATTGAAAAATGTACTTAAGGCTCTTGTGATTAGTGAAAATCTCACAAGTCACCCTGTACAGATAATGTCTCCAAATCTTGAGAGCAAAGATCACTGCAGCCATCTCTAGGTCGTGAGTAGGATAATTCTGTTCATACTTCTTCAACTACCTCAAAGCATATGCTATCACCTTACCATTCTGCATCAACACATAACCTAGGCCGACTCTAGAGTCATCACAATACATAATGAAATTATCTACTCCATTAGGTAAAGCCAAAACTAGAGCTATGGTCAACTTCTTCTTCAGTAACTGGAAATTATTCTCACAAGCATCAGACTACACAAACTTCATATTCTTTTGAGTAAAGCAAGTCATAGGAGCTGTAATTTTAGAGAAATATTACACAAATCTCCTATAATATCTAGTTAAACCCAAAAAACTTTGAATCTTTATGACTGTTGTCGGTCTAGGCCACTCAAACACTGCCTCAATCTTCTATGGATCAACTTGGATACCATCTTTAGACAATACGTGTCTAAGGAATACAACACTCTCTAACTAGAAATCACACTTTGAGAATTTAGCATAAAGCTAATGTTCTCTCAATGTCTGTAGTATAGTCCTTAAGTGATATACGTGCTTGTAGATGGTGGGGTTTAGCGCACGTCCAAAAATTTAGCAATCGCGACACTGTTTAGGCTCAGGGCCTTAAGGAACACACTACTATGTCATAAAGTCATAGCGTGGAGAAGAGGAGTCGCCACCCAGGGTAATAACTAGGATTATTTGATTGGTAGTACTTGATTCTCTAAAAGAAAGTTAACACCACAACCAGGAGATTTTGGGAACGGAATACTAACTTCTCTTAGTCTTGTGTTCATTTAGAATAATTTTATAAATGATTATTTCATCCTCTAATTATATGCAATTTTATTTAAACCCTATTTAAATTCATCCTTTGATTATTTAATTTTATTTGACATCCATTTAACCCTAGGCATCTAGTCAATAAAATTACACATAAAAAATGCACTCAAGATTGCGTTGTCCTTAAGTCTAAACTATGTTAATTTTATTAAAAAGTTAGCTAGATTTACATTTTATTTACAAGTGAGAAATGGACTAAAGGTGGGCCTACATTTTTTGTTAATTAATGAGCCTATATCTATTTATTTTAGTTTGTCTAAGGAATGGGCTTAAGTCTATTCAATTTTAAAGGAAAGTTAAATTAGTGGGCCTAAGTCTAAATTGGTTTTATTTAAAATGAGAAGTGGGCTTAGGTCTATTTATTTTAAAAGAAATGAAATTAAGTGGGTTGAGCTAAGTCTAAACAAATTTTAATTAACTAAGTGGGCCTAAAATCTAGTTAACCTAATGGGCCTAAGTTGATTTTAATTATTTAAAACCCTAAATTATTTTTAAGCCTCTTTATTATGTGGGTTAGATCTAGACGTGGGCTTGGGGCCCAAAAGGATAAAGAACATAAAAATAAGCCCAAAACAAATAAAACACAAAAAATGGACCAAACAAACATTATAGTGATTTTCTAGAAGCCGTAAATTAATTACATGCAAATCCTAATTTAAGCTACTGCCACCATTGATTTTAATTTAGGGTTTTACCAGATTGAACCTAATTACTAATTAATTTTAAATGCAGAAAATTAAATCTTTCGCTATTCTGACTACTGGGGCTATTACAAACCATGTACAAAAACTAGAATTAAACAATTATACACCCATGAATTAAAATAACTACACAGAACACATAAATGAAAAATGAAAATTAAAACCCTAATATCTACTAAAAATAATATAAATTATTCTATGGCATTCCATAGATCTTCTATTCATTTGAACACAAGCAGTATCCTCCTTAATCCACAATCGAATATCAAAACAAAAAACACAAAAAAATTAGATTAGTGAAATTTAATACTCAAATCAATAATAAAAAATAAAATAAAAATCATTAAGGAAAGAAAAAAACACTGTGATGATTATAGATTTTGTGCAAATGCCCTTTTTAGCCCCTCAGACTAGGATTTTCACCGTTGAAATTAAAGTATTATTGATTCTAGACTGGGATTTGATTGCTTTCGAAGAAAGACATTGACAGTATCCAAAAGTAGGGTTTTTTAAAAGACACACGAGGTGTTCTTCATGTCTTAATTTTTAGGGTTTATAAGTTTTTTTTCAGTCTCTACGTGTGTGAGTTTCTCTCTGTCTCTTTGTGAGTCTAAAAAAAAATCTTCCCCCCTCGCATGTGTACAGACTCTACTGTTGAATGTAGAGTCTACCTGCATACTGACTTCCTCCTTTGGAGGAACAAAATACATCTGATGATAGCATTTTTTTTTATTTCAAAAACTTACGCATTTTGAACGCGTAAAAAAAACCTTATCAGATAATAATAAAGATAAAATTAAATTTTCAACGAATCAAAACACTAAAAAAATTGATAAAAAATAAAATTGAAAAACGGGACTTCTACGCGTCGACATTATACAATGCCGACCTTTTTTTTTTAACTTTTAATTACCAAAAGATCCTTAAAAAATTGACTTCCTTATAATCAAATCCTAAAAACATTGCAATTTAGTCCCTAAAGTCTAGAAAATTGACAACCAAGTTCAATTTTTAAATGAATTTCATCATAGGGGCTTACGTTGCAATTGTGCACAATTGCATCCTAAAATTGAGTGCTTACATTTGCCCCCCTTTATTGGTGTTTGCTTGACAAATTACGGTAAAGCAATAGATGCACACAATTTCGAAAGAAAGAAATTAGGACACTTGATTGTATCCTAAATGATAGATTGATGCTCAAATTGCTAAGCAAGGTGTAATTTTTGACAAGTCTCACTATATTTCCTATTGAACATTTAATGGACTTTGTGCAAATGAATTTCGTTACATTCCCTATGGGACATTTAGCGATGATAAATTGAAAACTTGCTATAGTTCTTGTGGAACGTCTAGCAATGATGAATTTCATTATATTCCCTGTGGGACGTCTAGTGATGATAAATTGAAAACTTGCTATAGTTCCTATGGAACGTCTAGTAATGATGAATTTCGTTATATTCCCTGTGGGACGTCTAATGATGCACACTATATTCCCTGTAGGATGTCTAGTGATGATAAATTGAAAACTTGCTATAGTTCCTGTGGAATGTCTAGCAATGATGAATTTCATTATATTCCTTATGGGACGTTTAATGATGTACACTATATTTCTTATGGGACATCTAGTGAAGTTGAATTGAAAACTTGCTATCGTTCTTGTAGAACATCTAGCAATGATGAATTTGAAAGTTTATGTCATAACTGCTATACAGTACATAACATAATAAAGGTTATGACTATTGTGCAACATATAACATAATCATTGAAATTCATATCATAGCTATTGTGCAGCATATGAATCCTTTGATTGAAATGATGCATGTAAAATGCAAAAAAATGAATTCTATAATCTTGTTTAATATTCTATACTTAACAGAAAATTCAAAATCACATATTGATTATATAGCTTTAATAATTCAATGAATTATTAATTTAATGAATGTCATGATTTAATTAGGAATATATTCCTAATCAGAATGCAAATATGGACCAAATTGCAAGAAAGAAAAGATGGATAAAAATGTAAGTAAATTGGAAAGATTACAATGGATATTTTCCATTTTATATATCCTTCTCATTCCTTTTGTCGATCACTTCCCTTCTTTTCCTATCCTTTTCTTCTTTTTTCCTTCCAATTGATTTTGATTTTTCTTTTCTTGATTTCTTGACCATTTGTCATCTGATTTGCAATCCGTCTGATCCTATGGCCTCCTCGTCACATGGACAATATGAAGGAGTTGAGATTTTAGAATGTTAAAGGATTCTACCTCCTCGTTTTTCTTAGAATGATCTTGGACTTCGAGAAGAATTAACTATCTTTCCTTTGACTCATTTACATAGCTACAGGTGCAGAGATGTGGGTAATGAGGTAACTTTTCTTACTTCTATTTATTTCTACAAAAATATCACTTGTATAATTAGTAATCAGAGTAGAGATTGATATGTATATTAGTCAGAAATTAACATGAAAATGCATGATAAAATTGAAATTAAACTTTAAAAATATGAAATTTAGCCTCTGGGTTATCCGAATGACTGATCAAATATTTGGAATTTCGTTCGGAATTCCAGATTTTCGATCGGCCAGGCTAATGCCGATCGACATATTAGATTATTGATTGACAATTTGGAATGCCAATCATTATTCTAGATTGTCGATCGGCAATCTACATTGCCGATAAGCTCTAAAAAATTTTTTTAGGTCAATTAATTAATTAACTAATCAAATCCTTCAATTTAAATTCTTTAATTAATTAATTAATATTTTAATTAATTAATTATTATTTTGAAATTGAAATAGCGTCTGATGAAGTTCACGGGCTATTTCAATCTAGCCCGGGAATTATTTTATGGATTGCTGGAGCAGGTGACACGTCTGATTTGGGCCTCCAGATTCAGGCATTATATTGCTGCACTTTCGACTGTTCGAGGTTGGTCTAACCGTTACTCTTTGTTCACTTTAGTCAAGCGATGGATGGATACTACCCACACTTTTCATACTCGTGTGGGTGAGCTGACCATTTCACCTATGAGTTTCTCTGCTATCACCGGGATTACCTTTGGAGGATCCCCAGTTCCATTTGATGTCGGCTATTGCAACCTTCCTAAGGGGAGTTGGAGTTTGTTTGTGCGTGATTTGATTGGATTTGTCCTGATGTGGAAGAACCGTAAGAACGTAGTTCTTTCTTCTCTGGTTGAGGGCTTCAGATGTCTACCCACTACTGCTCCTCATCAGATTGCTCAAAAGGCGAGATGTTTCCTCCTAATCCTACTAGGCACTACTCTTTTTTGTGAGACTTATCATGAGGTGAGCATTACTCCTTTGGGCCCCCTGTGTGACTTAAACCAGGTTATTACTCTTGATTGGGGATCTGCAGCACTTGCTTATCTCTACTACATACTCGACATTGTTTGTAGAGGCACAGTGACCATGTATGGCTTTTGGCATGCATTATATGTATGTTCTTATTTGGCTTTAATTTTGCATATTTCCTAATCCCTCTTTTGATTTTACTAACTCCTTTTCTTTCTTAGATCTGGAGTATTGAGATTGGGTTGGTTTAAGGTTTTGGTGCTGCTAGCTTGGACAAGAGTCTGCCTTTAATGCAGAGATGGGGTTCATCTCGCTTTGCCAGTATCAAGAACACACTTCAGACGTATCATGACCATCTGAATGCTCTAGAATGGAACTTGGTAAGAAAAATAATAGAATCATTAGCATTAACTAGTGAAACTTAATTTAGCTAATGAAAATGAAAATCTATAGGTTGATCCTGGTTAGTTAGAAGGTGCCAATGATTTCTAGTGATGCGACTTCATGGCTAGTGCAGCGAGGTTAGAGACACTGAAAATTCTACTTCCTGGATATGGTTGCAAGATGTGGTATTTTGGAGAGCAAGTATATCACTAGTTTGCAGGACCTACTAGGCGACGTGTCCCTTTTGATGTCCCTGCTTCTATGCTATGGAGTTATGATCTTATTGGATCAGAGCTGAGGGAGGCACTACAGGGCATGATGCTTTGACTTTGCTTGAGCGATCCCGCCATTATCAATAATATATCTAGGAGAACCTTTTAGAGCATATTCCCATTGGTGATGTTGAGGTATCTTCTAATGATTTTAATTATCTTTCTAGAATTTGTTAATAACTTTTTTTCTCTTTTTTTTTTAGTTTAAGGAAGTCTGCTCTCCGGCTGTTAAAGCGGAGGAGATAGAGACTGAGACTGTTCAGGAGACTGAGACTATTCAGGAGACTGAGACTATTCCTAACCCTAAGACTAAGAGATTTGGGTCCAGGCCTAGTCCTCAGCACATTGGGACTAGCTGTGATGGGGCCTTTGTCGGTGCTATGCTTGGTAATGTCTCTCTTCCAAACAAGTCTATGTTCTACTGGGCTCTTACTGTTCAGGCTCCAGTTGAGCAACAAATGCAGTTTAGGGATGCTCAGCTTCCTAGCTTGTATCCACCAGATGCTTCTCATGTGAGTCCTTTTGCTTTATTTCTTGTATGGATCTGTACACTTGACATTAATATTAGTAAAAATTTTACAAAACAGGTTCCCCGGACACAGGCAAAGTATTTATATGGACTTACCTCATCTCAGAGGTTATTCACTATACAGGTTGTAGATAGTTGAAGGGTAAGTCTATGTATAATAAAGATGAAAATGTATGCACGCTATGCATGAAATGCACATGATGTGTTTTCTATGTGTATAGAGCTACTCGAGCAGTCTAGAGCATGAGATTGAGATGCTTCGCTGACAGCTTATAGGTTTAGGCATTGATCTTTATAGTGTTGGGAATTCTTCTGTCAAACCTCCAGACATCTTTTATCATGATGACTCTACTAGAGGATGGAGCCTATGGCCGGATTCTAGAGCTCAGGATGATTGATTTAGGCTATTGGATTTTTCTATCATACTGCTATGTTAACCAACTTTACAAGTTGGATGCACTTCCTTCTGGATTTACAATTCCTACAGACTTGTTAAAGTTAGTTTCAACCATGATGAATGTATAAAAGTACATTATAATGTTGAAAATTTATGAGAAAATTCATCCTTTTATCATGAGATAGCATGCACTTAACGAATCTCACTAATTTTTATTTTCATGATTGTCACTTATTTGCCATTTGCAAAGGTCAGAGGCATCGTTAACCATCTTATGCTGAGAGTGTATCTTTTACCAAGTGAAGAGCTTACTTCCATACCTAATTTTAGGGAGAATTTGCTAAATAAAACTTGTGGAAATTAAGCATAAAAATATTGAATTTGGAGTATTAAAATAGTCTTTGAATTATTTTTGTGCTTTTCTTCCTTATCCAAGTATTCCCCCACCTTTCTCATATAACTCAGCTTGGATACTGTTGGAAAGGTCCTTCGGATACTCATACTCTTATAGAGCATTGAAGTAAATAGAGCAAGTTTTTTTTTAACGTGGGTCCTCTTTTAGTTTTCCCCTGCCTTTCTTGTATTACTTAGCATGAATACTGCCAGAGGTTCACGTTGATACTCTTGCTCGTTTTTAGGCATTGGAGTACATTATGCTTGCTCTGATTCTGATCTCCTCTTAGTGTTCCCCCGCCTTTCTCGTATTACTTATCGTGGATACCGTTGAGGGATTTGTACTCGTACTCATTTCTGAGCATTGGAGTAGATTATATGCACATTTATTATTCAAAAGACTAAAATGACATTTTAAAATTCAACCAATTTATGTTGCAAGTCCATAGATTTTGTCTTTGCATATTCTTCCCCTCGTTTGGGTGTAAAGTAAGCATTATATTGATTAGAGTTTTAGAAACTCTCAGCATAGAACTGTCAATAAGACATCTAAATTTTGCAAGAATAATAAAAGAAAGCCACTAAAATCAAAGGTCATGAGATAATTTTTTGCACATGATATCATGAACTGGATGAATTTACTCTTAATTTTATAAATTTTGTTTGTACTTTACCATAGAATCAAAATAGATAGAGTTATACTACTTCCCTTTGCAATTTGTCAAGTTGTTTGTCACACAGAGTGAGATTTTGATGAGTGATTGACATTTGCTATCCTAGTCATTCTTATTGATGTATCGATTCCTTTCTTCTTCTTCATTCTCTTTTATTTTTCCTGCACAAAATACCATAAGTTAGTATGGTTTATTTGTAAATGGAGAAATTTTATCAAAATGCAATGTTATTCTTTTGCATTCTTCCCTTTTTAATTGTGGTGATGATGTCTCAGGTCACAGGGTCATGATATTATGCCATTGAGGTTGTGGTTTTAGGCTGAATTTGTCTTTCTGCTATTCTATTGATGCTTTGGTAAAGGGCCTCATTCCTCTTCCCACTATTTCCTGAAAAAGAAAAGATTTAGGAGTTAGAGCTTTTTTATTTCACCATTAAAGAAGTCTTTAGAGTGAATTTTTCTTAAGTTTTGAGTGCATTCTTCCCTTTTTAGGGCCGAGCGCATGTATCATTGACGTGTTGGACCTTCTCGTTACCATATTCCATACCCTACAATGGTCTAACTGTTGTGGAGAGATATTCCAAATGATGCTCTTGATGAGACTATGGAAATGGATACTGAGTTTGAGGAGCTTGAAAGTCTTATCCAGCCTTTTGAGGTCACTAGGATGATGCTTCTAAGTAATGCCACTCCTTTTATTTTCATTCCTTCAGATGCTTTACTTGTGAATACTCTAATTACTTTCCTGCACTTTTACAACACTAATCTTGAATGTTAGTAGCAAAGTGTTTGGACAATCTTGACGAAGCTCAAAGACTTTATTATGCAAAGAAAGTATTTCACAACAAATATATACAAATGTATACATGTTATGTATAACATGTATGATCCTAATAGGTCTTCTGTTTGGAGCAAAGCTATGTTCATAGCTTGGAGTGTGAGAATGAGGTGCCTCATCAATAACTTGTAGGTTCAAGCACTTGATGCTTCATTGTTGGTACTTTTGATGTTTAAGCTTCTGATATAGTTTATCGGATAAATAACTAGGCCAGTGAGTGGGTCCATGGGTTTACACTGGAGCTCATGATTGACCGATGCACTATTTAACTTTTCTTTTTGTTACTATTTCTACTATATGATAACTGTTATATATGTATACTTGTAGTATACTCCTTTCTGCCCTGAGATCATTTTCACTAACTTTGAAGTTCTATTATTGTATTTACCGTTTTGCCCTTAACTTATCCCGGAGTTACATTTTGCCCCTAGCTTCATTTTGAATTCATCCCAGCAATCACTTTGGTTATTATTGTTATTGGCCCTTTGTCAAACTAACCCTATTAGCTACAATCTCATGTATTGAAGATGCATAGGAGTGGGTGAATTGATTGAAGCGAGTTCTGGATGATGAAATCAACTAGACTTGCACTTCAAAGAATTCTTGAGCAGAAAATGAGGCTTGATGCTGATGCAATAATTTATGACAGTTAAAATGTATGGGTTGAAAAGCAAGTTACTAAGCCATCTGAATTCTCAAAGTATAAGGGGACGCTAGGCTTACAAGGAAAAATACAAAAGAGGTGGCAAAAAGAAAACGTAACTAAAATAGTGATCTCATAGCTCTGATTTAGCTTTCATCATGTATTATTTTTCCATTCAGATACTTATGCGGTATGATAAAGACCAATATGCGATGTTTGAATAAAAATTTAAAATTCAATTTTAATCATTCATTAGGGGAAAAATTAGAACATTCATTACATCACATGATATAACTCTTGTTATCAGTCAGTCATGAATTTTCCTCTCTAATTTTTTCCTTATTGTTCTTTTTTCTCTTTTTTATTCTCTCTTTGTTCTTTTTTTTTCACATTTCCTATCTTTAGAAGTTACATAATGTGATATATGTATGTTCTTTGAATTTGCATTTGTGCCCATGCTAAATGAATCTAATTGAATTGAATTTATGTCAAACATACTGATTTAAATTATAATGCACAAAGCTATTAGGATTACATAAGTAAGCATGATTAGAATTTATATCATCAATCATGGAAAAAATAGAATTTTCATCTTCAAATATACCAGACGTTATTACATCAGTTTCATCATAAAAGACATCAACAAAACTATCACTATTAATAGTAGCTAAATCCTGGGGGTGGCTCCTCTTCAAGTGGTAGACACAACAACTCTTCAATAGCAGCACTGCCCATCCTCTCAGTTGCTAGCTTCATTACTTCTTCTTTGTTGTCCTTCACCAGATTCTCCATAATCTGCTCCTTGAAGATCTTAAACCTAGGGACATCTGCTCTAGCAACACTGACTAATTCCTTGGCTCCTAGATAGTATTTGTCTTCCTCTGGCTTAATGAAGTTCTGACTCAAAGGACCAACTTTTGCATAGAGCTTCCTCTTTTCTGCATTGAATCTCTTCCTTGCCCTTCTACTGTTTGGCTTTGCTTCCCCTGTAAAACCTAATCCTATTGTGTCATATTGACTTTTGATCCTGGGAATTTTGGACTTCCTTGTTCATTCTTCTGCAGTCCTTGTCCAAGCTAGTAATTCATGCTCTCTATCATTTTTGCTACTCTCGGATCCATTTCAGTCCCATCAAATATCCCAACAATCTGGAAACCAGGGGGTGCACATATTTGTTTTTGTTTATCCAATATGGATGCCATAACAACATTAGTCCCAACTTCTCCTTCATAAGGGAATTTTATCTTTTGATACACAGTTTAGGGTACCCCTCCCAAGGCATGGAACCATGGTCATCCCAATAACAAGGCATAAGTGACTGGAATGTCCAACACCGTAAACTCAATGGTTGATTCCATAGGTCTTATTTTAACCAGAGCTTGGAATGTCCCCTCTACATTCTTAGTGCTATAATCATAAGCTCTGATTATGAGGTTTGAATCTGTTAAGTCTTCAGCGTTCAAACCTAAGTTTGGTAGGATTTTCAAAGGACATACATTAATAGCAGAACCATTATCGACCATAGCAAAATTGGTTCTTTTTCCCCTCATCTCAGTTGGGATAAACAATGCCTTATTATGGTTTCTTCCTTTTAAAGGCAAGTCATCATCTGAGAACATTATCAGCCCGTGTTTCTTTTCTGTAACCTTTGCTACCATAGCTTCTGGAGTAGTGGCTGTTTCAATATTCATGTTCAATAGAGCTTTGATAAGAGCTCTTCTATGGCTGCCTGAATGCATAAGTAATTCCCAAATGTTGACATTTGCCTTAGACTTTTTTAGTTGTTCCAAAATTAGATTCTCTTTCTATTCTTCTTCTATCTCTGCATCTTTTATTTCTTCTCTTTTTATTACTCTTTCTATTTTTTTTCTGTTGCTTTATAATTCTTCCCACTTTTAATGACATGATTCACTTTAGGATTATCACTCCAGACATCAAAACTGCCTAGGCTTTCTTCATCAGAGTCATACTATATGTCAATAACTCCAATGATTCAGTCTCTTTTCCCATCTTTCCACACTTCCATTATGCATGTTTCCTTCCCTTTCAGATCTTCCATATTGATCTTGCCTAAATATTGATTCAGCAAATCTTTAACTCCTTCTTAAGACTATTTAAAAGCTAAAGGGTCATTCTTAAATTCATCACCCCAATAGGGATATCAGTTGAGGGTGGTTTCAGGTAGAATACGCTGTAATCAAACTTGCCTGAGGGCTGGCCCAGTAAATCTTCCACTCCTCTCTGTGGTTGTTCAAAAGGTTCTCCATTGGGTATAGGGTTGAGGTCCTTGAAGGAGCTTAGCACTTCTTTTTCACTAACCCCTAAATTGATCATCATGGTGGTTGGTGGTGGAACATTTTGGTAGTTTGGGAAAGGGTTATTTTTGGTGTTTGGGTTAGATTTGGATTTTTTAGGGTCAGTGGTTTTTTTTGGAGTCTATCAGGTTTTGGATCTCATGTTTTAAGCAGATACAATTGTCTGTGGGATGGCCAGCAGCTTGGTAGAATTTATAGTAACTGTTAGGGTCAAAACCAGGGACATTTGGGTTTGGTGGCTTAGAAAGGGTTAAGGGTCGGAGTATACCTTTTTGGATTAGTCTCTCTAAGACTTTGGAGAGTGGTTGATTAAAATTGAAGAATCTCTTAGGTTATTGAACTGTGTGCACCTCCACAATCCGGCTAGTGCTCCCCTATTGTGTGCCCCCAGTTGAGTAATTTCAAGTTACTATGCCTCTAGAATGCTTCTTTTTCTCATTCTCTATCTCTTTAGCTTGTAGACTGTCATCATATAGATCTATGAAGGTCTTTGGGTTCATCATTTATAGTCTTTCGATTAAATTAGGTGATACATTATGAACAATCATCCTAACTTGATCCTTTTCAGCCAGTTTATTTTTCATCTGTCCTACCTTATTCATGAATCTGGTGAGGAAATTAGAAAAGAATTCATTGGGTTTTTGCTTAGTCAACTCCAAATCCTTAATAGACACTTCTAATCGAGTGTTATAATCATATTTTTTCAAGAATGCAGTACATAGTTCTTTCCAGTCAGCCCTAACAAACTTTTCTAACCTATGGTACCAGTTTACAGCCATTCCCTCCAGTGATAGTATAAACAGCCTAGCAACTACTGCTAATGGTGCTTTAATAGTGCTCATGGTTGTTGTGTATTGGCTCAAATGAATTCTAGGGTCTCCTCTCCCATTAATTTCTGTAGTTGAGGCATTTTGAATTTTTTAAGCAGCTTATCTCCCTCCATTTGCAGCATGTCATCAAAGTCAAAAGACTATCCCATTCCTTGTCCTCTAATCAGCACTTCCATCTTGGACATTTTCTGAGTCAGTGCTTGCATTTGCTTAGACTCATGATCATGGACCAATTCAAGTGACTCTTTCTTTGCCTTTTCTACCATGTAGTTTTCAATGTTGTCTAGTCTCACATCAGTAGCAGGCACATTTCTAGTAGCAGGTTACCCCCCAGAATTGTTAGCAGCAGGTGGAGGAGCTACAGTAATAGGTGGAGCTCTTACAGCAAGTGGCTGTTCAACAATAGCAGTAGGTGGTTATTCAATAACAGGTTACACTAATCCAACCAAAGTCTGTCTCAGTTCATCTTGCATCATAGCTCTCATGTCATTCATCAAAGCTCCCTTAATGTCCTCTAAGGTCCACATCTCTGGTTATTTTTCCATTTCAGTCTGTTCAGTCTGAGTTGGTTCAACTTTTAGGTATAGTGGGTTGATTAGACTCTTCTCCAGTTCTTAAAGGATCTCTTGAGTTATTGACTTAGGGCTTAGATCTATTTTGATTAATCTGCCACCTTTTTGCCCCAAACACGAGAAGACATAGATGAATCTATGATGGCTATAAAATAAGGTGTTAGTATGATGTGTGGACTGTATGTATGCATGATTCACGTGTTTATTCAATAAGTAGCAAGCAAGCACTTAGCAAGTAACAAGTATCAAGAAGCAATCAACAGGCCATCATGCAAGTAAACCTTCCAACCTTATTTCTCCCACACACGTATTCAATGGTGAGTCTCTTTTCCTAGGATTTTTTAGTCTTGGCCTTCATATCAACAGGGGATATTAAGAGCCGACGTGCATGCCAAATATCTCTTTAAAACAAAAAGCATAGAAATAACATTTCTAAATATAAAGGTCTAGCCTAATCCTTATTAGCTTAAATGAGCTTCAAAGGTATAGGCCTCAACTTTTTATAAATAGAAATACCTTATGGGTAAAAATCATAGGGGAACTAACTAGGCCATTATATGTGGTTAGGGTCCGGTGAAAATTTAAGGTTCCTTTAGCAAGATGCTCTCCATTATGGACTTTGAGTTACAGGCCAAGGTCAGAGGGGCCCATCATCCTTTACCAACTCGAGAGAAGATTACTTCCCTTAAGGACTTGGGTTACGGACTCTGATCAGATGAGCCCAATAATCTCTCTTGAACCGAGTTAAGGCTAAGAGTGATGGTTAGACAATCTACAACTTTGTGAAGCTAGTGGAATCAAGGAATCATAAACCAACGCCATTAGTTTAGTAAGAACATGTAGAATGAATGCAAGAATAAAATAATAATGAATAAAATAATTCTAAAGATCACAAGTAGAATAAGTATCTCTTATCCCTAGTGGAGTTGCCATTGTAGATGGCGGGGTTTAGCATGCATCCAAGATTTTAGCAACTGTGACACTATTTAGGCTCAGGGCCTTAGGGAACACACTACTATGTCACAAAGTCATAGCGTGGAGAAGAGAAGTCACCACCCAGGGTAATAACTGGGACAATTTGATTGGTGGTACTTGATTCTCTAAAAGAAAGTTAGCACCACAACTAGAAGATTCTGGGAACAGAATACTAACTTCTCTTAGTCTCGTGTTCATTTAGAATAATTTTATAAATGATTATTTCATCCTTTAATTACATGCAATTTTATTTAAACCCTATTTGACATCCATCTAACCCTAGGCATCTAATCAATAAAATTACACATAAAAAATGCACTCAAGATGATGTTGTCCTTAAGTCAAAACCATGTTAATTTTATTAAAAAGTTAGCTAGATTTACATTTTATTTACAAGTGAGAAATGGACTAAAGGTGGGCCTACATTTTTTATTAATTAATGAGCCTATATCTATTTATTTTAGTTTTTCTAAGGAATTGGCTCAAGTCTATTCAATTTTAAAGGAAAGTTAAATTAGTGGGCCTAAGTCTAACTTGGTTTTATTTAAAATGAGAAGTGTGCTTAGGTCTATTTATTGTAAAAGAAATGAAATTAAGTGGGTTGAGCTAAGTCTAAACAAGTTTTAATTAACTAAGTGGGCTTAAAATCTAGTTAACCTAATGGGCCTAAGTTGATTTTAATTATTTAAAACCCTAAATCATTTTTAAGCCTATTTATTATGTGGGTTAGACCTAGACGTGGGCTTAGGGCCCGAAAGGATAAAGAACATAAAAAACAAGCCTAAAACAAATAAAACACAAAAAATGGATCAAACAAACATTATAGTGATTTTATAGAAACCCTAAATTAATTACATGCAAACCCTAATTTAAGCTACTGCCACCATTGATTTTAATTTGGGGTTTTACTAGATTAAACCTAATTACTAATTAATTTTAAACGTAGAAAATTAAATCTTTCGCTATTCCCACTACTGGGGCTATTACAAACTATGTATAAAAACTAGAATTAAACAATTATACACCCATGAATTAAAATAACTACATAGAACACATAAATGAAAAATGAAAATTAAAACCCTAATATCTATTAAAAACAGCACAAATTATTCCATGGCATTCCATGGATCTTTTGTTCATTTGAACATAAGCAGTATCCTCCTCAATCCACAATCGAATATCAAAACAAAAAAACACAAAAAAATTAGATTAATGAAATTTAATACTCAAATCAATAACAGAAAAAATAAAAATCATTAATGAAAGAAAAAAACACTGTGATAATCATAGATGTTGTGCAAATACCCTTTTTAACCGCTCAGACTAGGATTTTCACCGTTGAAATTGAAGTATTGTTGATTTTAAACTTGGATTTGATTGCTTTCGAAGAAAGACATTGACAGTATCCAAAATTAAGGTTTTTTTAAAGACACACAAGGTGTTCTTCACATCTTAATTTTTAGGGTTTCTGAGTTTTTTTTCAGTCTTTGTGTGCGTGAGTTTCTCTTCATCTCTCTATGAGTCTAAAAAAAAATCTTCCTCCCTCGCAAGCATACAGACTCTGCTTTTAAATGCAGAGTCTACCTGTGTACTGACTTCTTCCTTTAGAGGAACAAAATACATCTGATAATAGCGTTTGTTTTTTATTTCAAAAACTCACGCATTTTGAACGCATAAAAAAAACCTTATCAGATAATAATAAAAATAAAATTGAATTTTCAACCAATCAAAACACTGAAAAAATCGATAAAAAATAAAAAAAAATACGTGAAAAATAAAAAAATGGGACTTTTACGCGTCGACATTGTATAATGTCGATTGACATTACACCAATGTCGACCTTTTTTTTTAACTTTTAATTACCAAAAGATCCTTAAAAAATTGACTTGTAATCAAATCCTAAAAATGTTGTAATTTAATCCCTAAAGTTTAGAAAATCGACAACCAAGTTCAATTTTTGAATGAATTTCATCATAGGGGCTTATGTTGCAATCGTGCACAATTACATCCTAATATTGGGTGCTTACAGTGCTCCTCCATACTCTTCAAACACACCGGTATATCATCAATGAAGACTACTATAAACTGATCCACATATGGTCTAAATACACTATTCATTAGATCCATAAAAGCAACTGTTGTGTTAGTCAACCCAAATGACATCACCAGAAACTCATAGTGGCCATAGCGAGTGTGGAATGTCGTTTTAGGAATATCAGCCTCATTGATCTGCAACTAATGATAGCCTGACCTCAAGCCAATTTTAGAAAAGAACTATGCACCCTGAAGTTGATCAAACAGATCATCTATCCTCGGGAGAGAATACTTATTCTTCACTATCACCTTATTCAGCTCTCTGTAATCAATGCACAATCTGAGGGTACCATTCTTCTTCTTCATAAACAGGACTGGTGCACCCCAAGGAGAAATACTAGGTCTAATAAAACCCTTATCTAGAAAATCCTGCAACTGCTCCTTCAACTCTGTAAGAGCTATTTTGTAAGGCAACATCAAAATAGGAATGGTTCTTAGAACCACATCTATATAGAACTCAATGTCTCTATAAGGTGGTAAACCTAGAAACTCCTCAGGAAAAATATTAGGAAACTCATAGACAACAGAAAGATCTATGAGTGACAACTTCTCTATAGAAGTATCCCTAACAAGTGCCAAGTATCCCTAACAACCCTTCCTCAACATCTTCCTAGCCATGATAGTGGAGAAAAGATTCCAAGGTACAGAACTTTTATCACCCACAAACTTAAACTCTTCTTCATCTAGAATTCTAAAAATCACCTCTTTACTTAGACAATCCACAATGACATAGTGTTGAGATAACCAATCCATACCTAGAATTATATCAAACTCCATCACATCTAACAACACCAATTCTATGGGTAGTTCTCTGCCCTAGCTAACACTCGACAACCAGAAAGAACAACTTTAGTGTCTAACGAATGGCTTAGAGGAGTGGTGATAGACAAAGGAAAAGCCATCCTTGAAGCTTGCCAACACGACTTCGAAGCAAAAATAAGGGACACGAAAGAATGTGTGGCACTTGGATCAAACAAAACCTAAACATCCAAGTAACAAACTGTAATAATACCTGCAACAATGGCATTAAATGCCTAAGCATCCTGCTGAGTGAGGTGAAAAACCTTGGCTTGACCTCGACCTTCCTATTGATTGGTGGAAGCCTAGCTAAAACCTCTGGCACCTCCTCTGGTACCTCTACCACGCCCTTGCTAGGCAACAATCTGAGTTGAACTCAGATACTAAGCAGGAGGCAACTAAAAAAGAGCTAGTACTGAACTAGCAATCGACTGCTGTGGAAACTGTTGCTGATAACTAGAGTAAGGACTTGCTTTGGCAAAATTTCTCATATGTTTGCATCTAAAGCATGCTCCAGGAGCCGTGTAGCACAGTCCCTGATGGACTCTCCCACATAATTGATAAGCACTGGCTACTGATCCTATGCTACTATAACCATGAATCTGACCACTGCTACTGGTAGAAGCACCTAACCTAAATCTGATAGGTCTACGAGGTCCGGCACGACCATGTTTGCTACTCCTATGGACTCTCTACTACTACCTCTGCCTCTGCCATACTAAGCCTCTCTGTTGACTACTGGATCTAATATAGAAAATTCGAATATATAGTAGTCTGGAATCCTCCTAACTGAACACCCAAATGATAGTAATTAGGCATAGCTCCTTACTTATCTCAACTCTATCTCCTTGGCCAACTCTATCACTGACTCCAGAGTAAGGCTCATAGTAAGCATCCCAGCAAAAGTAGAACCCAGACCAGTGACGTAAGTCATGATAGCAAAATACTGGTCTTGCATCAAATCCTCTGCATATCTATCCAGTCAGAGAAACCTTCTAGTATAGTCCTTGATAGATTTTTCACCTCTGGTGATGCTGGTCAATCTGAGTTTGTAGCTCATCCATAGTGGCTCTGGATAGAATGTCCTTAAACATCTCTCTCAGAATTGTGCCCAGGCCATCATCGTCATGTACAACTGAATCACCTGGATGAACCAATGCAGGGCTAGTCCCTCTACAGATAGCTCAACTATCATGATTTGCTGGTACTCAGTGTGAACAGTCCAAGTCCTCGTCTCAATAGCGTGAAGAAATTCTAACGGATCTGAAGTCCTATCGAAGGCTATCCTATTGACTCTGACATAGAACAACGTTGCCTCAGGGTCAGACATACCTTGCTGATAGGCAGGTTGAACGGTGGTGCAACTGGAGGTATAACAACTTCCTCATACTCTAGCTCTACAAGTTCCTCATCCTATAGCTCTTGCTATCTACGATGACCTGCCAATCTTCGAGGTCTACCTCTACCTCAGTCTTTGCACCTCGCTAGTGGCTCAAGAGGTAAAACCTCATCCAGAACTTGTTATCCTCAGCCTCAATGACCGGTGCAGCAACACGAGCTCGTCTCCTCATTTTGAAAAGACAAAGGCAAAGGAATTCAGATAACGAACAACAAACAAACAACCTAATGATTACGCAAAAAACTAAATTAAGGAAAACTTATCAAAGACATGATTGAACCTAATTCACTATAGTAGTTTCAAAGAAAACACAATTCTAAAAATCTAGATCCATAACATTAATACCTAGAGCTCTGTAGGACCTCAGGCACTACCAACTCTCCCAAAACCAATTGGTGTTAGGAAAGGCGCATACCCCTCAGGCGCTACCAACTCTCCCAAAACCAATTGGTGTTAGGAAAGGCGCATACCCTAGCCTTATAGTGCATTCAACACACACAAGCGCCCACGGCATTCAATTGTGACTTGGCCCACTTGCCTCCGCCACGGGACAATTGATGGACACCCAACAATCTCCCCCTCAGCAATTGCTCCCGCTGGGAATCGAACCCGTGACCTTGGCTCTGATACCACTTGTAGGACCTCAGGCGCTACCAACTCTCCCAAAACCAGGAAAGGCGCATACCCTAGCCTTATAGTGCATTCAACACACACAAGTGCCCACGGCATTCGATTGTGACTCGGCCCACTTGCCTCCGCCACGGGACAATTGATGGACACCCAACAATCTCCCCCTCAGCAATTGCTCCCGCTGGGAATCGAACCCGTGACCTTGGCTCTGATACCACTTGTAGGACCTCAGGCGCTACCAACTCTCCCAAAACCAATTGGTGTTAGGAAAGGCGCATACCCTAGCCTTATAGTGCATTCAACACACACAAGCGCCCACGGCATTCGATTGTGACTCGGCCCACTTGCCTCCGCCACGGGACAATTGATGGACACCCAACAAGCTCTAATACTAACTTTATCACGACTAAAACTAAGAGTCATGACTGGCGCTAAGGAACAAGAATTCTTTCGAATCTGAAATCCGTAGAAAGCCTTAAAATAAAAAGCATACAATAAATAAATAAAATATGTCAAAATTAAAAATTTAAGTCGATATAAAAATAAAATTCAAATGTCATTTCATAAAATAAAAATATATTCATACAATATTCAGAGATAAGTCTCTTACTAATATAACATTTTATTGATACAATACACTACTACTGCAGTTTTCTAGAATACAATAAAAGTTCAAATAAATAAATTACATAATCTAGCCGGGGCCGAATAAGTCCAACATAAAGGTCTACTACTGAGGTCTGATGACGAGGAATCTCCTGAAAAAAATATTAAGGGGAGTTAGACCTTACTCAGTGAATTATTATAATTTATATACATGCAATTTAAAACATATACACTCAGGCATCATTATATATATATATATATATATATATATATATATATATATATATATATATATATATACACACACATTTCACACAGATGCTAAACTTTGCTTTTATATATATAATAAATGCAGAAAAAAATTATTTAAATGAAGGATTAAATAAAACCCTAATGTTCACAACCTCAATCAAAATATTATACTAGCCACACAGGCTCACTTAATTCCAAAATAATTCTCTTATCCCATTTTAAACAGTAGACTGGCCCTAAGACACTAAGTCAACCAAGCTCCCGCAGACTCACTGTCAATGTGATTGGCCTCGAGCCACTAGGTCAACTGAGCTCTCGCAATCATACTAGTCAATCATATCAATTCTTAATAATCAATTAATTATATATCACCTTAAGTGATTTAATAACTTAACCTTAAAATCCACCGTACCAGTACGTACATGGTTCTAGTGCAACCCACCAAATAACACATTCTATTGATATCCTTCATGTAAAATCACGTATATATATTAGAAATAATAAAATACATTATTAAAACATAATATACCACTTATATACCAAATAAATATGTTGAACATATGTCAAATATACTAAATTTATACCAAATAAATACTAACATATATATGTCACATATATACAAAAGATATAACAAAAAAATATACCTAGCATACATGTCTCATATATAGCAAATATACCAAAAATAAACCAAAAGGATACCAAATCATTTAATAAAATAAATCATATTTAAACATATATGAAAATGTGAAAATCCTTAATCATGCATCCTATATGCAATGCATATATAGAATAATAACTCACAAGTTTGCGTTCCTCGAGATTGACTTGATAGGCCTGGTCCGATAGGCCTTGGTCTTAGCGTAACTAGAAAAATAAATAATTATAAAATTAGAATAAATTCTAACTTATACTTCTAAGAAGTCTAAAGAAAAACTCAATCTAAAAATTCAAAAACTCAGTCAAAACATAATGATTCAGGATCAACTCGACTTCACGTTTTATGAGAATTCTATCAAAAAATCGGTAGAACCTTCTTTGTAAAATGGACATCTCTCTACTAAAAAGTAGAGTCGATCCTGTAAGAAAAATACACTTCTAATGTAAAAATCCATGAATCAAACACAATAATTAAAAAAAAATTGAAACCCTAAAACACATAAACTAAAAGCTTGCTAAAACTCAAAATCAAAGAAGATTAAGCTCAAACAGATCTTGGAATCGAACTCACCAAAGCTTGGAGGTACGAACAAGACCAAAATGACGAGCTAGGTGGCCAGAATCTTCACTAGCTTCAATGGAGGTTTGGTTGCTGTAAGTTTTGATTTCTTGCGTTATAGCGGCTACAGAGGTACACTGGCAGTGGCGGAAAGGAGGAGAGGAAGAGGCTAGGCAATGGTGGTAAGTGGTGGTGGTTGTGGTTGCTCCGATGACAGTGAAGGGGCTGCAAGTCTTGGGAAGTAGAGGAAAATGAGAAAAGAAGAAAAAGAAAAGAAAGAAGGAAAGGAAGAAGAAATGACCGAAAAAAAATGTATCTGAACCCTTGATATATATATATATACAAACAAGTATATATACATAACACCCACATGCACACATATATACACAACACACACTAATACAAATACACACATAACTCATGCACATGCATATATAATAATAATAATAATAATAATAATAATAATAATAATAATAATAATAATAATAATAATAATAATGATGATGATGATGATGATGATGCTATTTTAAAATAATAACAACGACAATGGCTTTAATATTTTAAATAATAACACTCCCAAAATAAATTATTTTACGTAAATAAAACTTTTAGAATAAAATAAATAAATAACATTCATAAATAATGAATATATATAAATAAAATTTAAAATTTTATTAACATTGCATATCTCAAAATAATTTTATATTAATTTAAATATAGGGTCATTACAATAGACCACTCCTTATTAGATTTCGAAGGAGCTACAATCACTCAATAAATAATAAGCCCTTTTGCTTCCAGGCTTCTTGGTGATATGTTTATTATTTATGTGTTTTTGAATTGAATTTTAATAAATTTTAAATAAGGAATAAGTTAATTTAAGTAATTTTTGGATTTAATTAGGAGATTTTCATAAGTTAGTATTTGATTAGGATTCTTATTCTTTGTTGTATATTTAAGAAGTTTTATTTGATTTTGTCTTTTATGTCTAGTGTGGGCCCCTATGAATCAAAAAGGAGTTGGAAGTTTTTGATCTAGCATGGCATACATATGTCGTGTGATAAAGAAACAAATGAGGAGAAGCTATGCATGAAGTCATGTCCGAGCCATGTGTGAGTCATGAAGAAGCCAACTACACTTGAATATCAATATAACAATGTCATGGCATCACCATACCATGTGAGTGAAGATTTATGACCTAGAATGATGTACGACTAATAAACTTGCCCGTGATGGAAACCGTTGTAGTGCACCAAGTAAATTCGCAGATTGCTTTAAATTAGTACACGACTGTGCCTAAAAGCCGTATCATGAAAGGAAAAATTTTTGTTTTGAAAATAAGAAGGAATCAGAAATAAAATAGGATTTTTTTCATACTCAAGCATTATATAAGGAATAAAACTCCCTTTTTAAAAGAGAGATAGTGTTATAACCCAAATCAGAGAGTCATGATCGATGCTAGAAAACAAGAATTCTCATGAATCCAAAACTCATAGTAAGCCTTAAAAATAAAAATAAAAGTAAAAACATAACACAAAATACATCAGAATTAAAAACTTTAATTAATATAAAAGAAATTTATATTATAGCATAGTGAAATATATTCATACAATTATTTAAATACAACAACATTGTCTAATACAATAACAGGTACAACAACAAGAAGTACTACTACTGCAGCGTTTACTAAAATACAAGAGAAGTAATAATTCAGTGTTTACATAAGTCCGTTGGAGAGAAAAGAGTCCGATGAAGACTTCTACTAGGGAGGTCTGAAGTGGGAGGTCTGAAGTAGAAGGTCCTGAAAAAATATTAAAGGGGTTCAGACCTCACTGAGTGAATTATTATAATATATATACATGCAACCTAAAGATATAGACACTTAAGCATCGGTATAATAATTTATTTATTTATTTATATATACATGCATTTCATACATATGCTAAAAATTCACTTTTATTTTAATAATAAATGTAGAAAAAAATTTTGAGTGGAGGATCATAGCAAAATTTTCACAACATCAATCACTGTATTTACTTAGCCAATAGGCTTTCCATAACTCTAAAATATTTCCTTTATCCAACTTTTGGTAATGAACTGGCCCTGAATACACAAAGGGTCAATTGAGGATCCGTAATTCCACTACTGGTGCTTAACTGGCCCCGAGCACCCTACAGATCAACTAAGGATCCACAATCACATCCCTTATCATCCACAATTCACAACAATCATAACTTCCTTATTCGGAATCAATCAAAGTTCAAAGCTTAACATCTAGTGTACTGTTGTGCAACAGTCTTAGCGTCACCCGATAAGTGGCACTTTCTACAACTATCCTCTAAAAATATTATTTTATAATAAAATAATGAAAATCATGGTAAACGTGAATAAAATTCATTTTCATAATTTAATAATTGCATGTAAATGTATATGAAAAAATATATATTCAAAATAATCATATAATAATAATTAATGAATTAAAGCATGATGAAATTCACATTTATTCAAAATATGGATGCTCACAGTATATATCCTACATGCAATGTATACATATGATAATAACCCATTATTCTTATCATGACCCAAACAGATAGTTATGACCGGTGCTAGGGAATGGGAATTGTTTCAAATCCAAAACCCGTAGCAAGCCTTAAAATCACAAGTAATAAATAAGTAAAAATACATAAGAATTAAAACTTTAATTAATACAAAATTAAATCTTATATATATCATATCATAATAAAAATATTCATACAATATTCAAATACAAGTCTTTAAACTAAAATAACATATTGCTAATAGGCAATACACTACTACTGCAGTTTTCTAAAATACAATAAGAGTTCAGATAAATAATTTACATAATCTAGCCGGGGCTGAAGAAGACCAATGTAAGGTACTACTAGTGAGGTCTGAAGAAGATGAAGATCTTGTAAAAAAAGATATTAAGGGGAATCAAACCTCATTAAGTGAATTATTATAATATATATATATGCAACCTAAATTCATATACATTCAAACATCAATATAATATATATATATATATATATACACACATTTCATATAGATGTTGAAATTCACTTTTATTTATATAATCGATGCATAAAATTATTTTAATTAAAGGACCGAAGCAAAATCCTAATAGTTCACAACCTTGATCATAATAATCAATAGCCAACATGCTTATCCAAAATTCCAAGTATCCCACTTAAGGTAGTAGACTGGCCCCGAGTGCACTAGGTTAACCGAGGATCCACAGTCAACCTTTCCAATAACCAACATCTCAATAATAATTATCAAATTTCAACCTAATTCTATCGTATTGTCGTGCAATAGTCTTAGGGTAGCCCACTAGGTAGCACGTTCTACTACTATCCTTCAAATCGATCTTATATTTATGAAAAATAGTAAAATGCATCATTGAAATATAATAGCATTCATTTTTAAGAAGAATATACCACTAATATACTAAAAATATACCAAATAAATATGTTGAATATATGTCAAAATATACTTAATATATACCAAAACATACTAGCATATATATGTCACATATATACTAAATATATACTAAAAATATACCTAGCATATATGTCTCACATATAGCAAATTTACCAAAAATATACTAACTCACTTAATGAGATAATTCATGTTTAAATATAATGAAGATATGCAAGCTCACTTTCATGCATCTTATATGCAATGCATATATAAAATAATAACTCACAATTTTGCACTTCTCGAGACTGACTCGACGGGCTTAGTCCTATAGACCTCATTCTCGGCACAACTAGAAACATAAATAATAATAAATTTAGAATAAATTTCTAACTTATACTTCTAAGAATTCTAAAGAAAAACTCTATTTAGGAATTAAAACCTTGACGTCCCATTTTACGAGAATTCTACCAAAAATTCGACAGAAAATGGACATTTCTCTACTGAAAAGTAGAGCCGATCCTGCAAGAAAATACACTTCTATATTCAAAATGTTCAACAACTCGGATTGAGACCTTGAACTATACAAATTCCCAACTGAAGTTTACAATTCACCAAAAATCAATATTAAATAATAAATGTAATAAAAATCATTAAAATCCATAAATATCTATAAATAATCACAATATAATATATTTAAACATAAAAAACATTATATATAATTCTTTTCACATTAATTAAATAAAATCTCAAGTAAATTATATAATATTAATAAAAATCAAAATTTTCAATTATTTAACATAAAATAGTGAAATTCACAATTAATTGCTCAAATAGGTTATATTATATATAATAAAAATGGTTAAAAACTTATTTAATCACAAAAATTATACATAAAATTATTATTTAAATATATTTTTAAAAATTAGTATTAATTAGTTAAAAATAGTAAATATTTCGTAAAAAATTATTTTAATACCATTTATTAGTCCAAAATTATTTAAAACATATTATTTAACTATAATATCAATGAAAACATAAAATCCACCAATTTATATTAATTTTTTCCAAAATTAATCTTTTACATAAACCTTCGAAAAATCATAGTAAATAATCGGGACTGATATCCCATATATATATTCCTGTTTAATAAAGATCTTTATTTCCTATACATGTTACTCGGAAAGGAAAGACAACCAGAGACATTTAGGAAAAGGTTCCTTATGCAAAAGACTCCCGAAACAAAAAGGAACATTCTCCTAATTGGTCTAGGATTCCTATCCAAAGAAGAATCCTACTCCTTTCAGGTTTTAGTATCACTATCACTATAAATATGACCCCATATCTTTTATTCTCATTCATTCTATTATCTTAAATTCTTATTATTCTCCTTATCTCTTTAAATTCCCTCTATACACTTTGACTTAGGCATCAGAGGGTTTATGGGGATCCTCCTCACCTCTCAGCTTGCCCTTCATTGACCACTTGCTAGGTGCCAGCTCAAGAGTTTCGGAAAGCAAGTTATCAAGTGGCACTATCTGTGGGAACTCTTGGGAAGACGCCATTTGTGCATTTGCCAAATTAAGACATTGATGCTATGACTTCCAGCCCACTTCCAATCTAAACTCCTGACATTCATACTAACCTCTCTGTACCCATTCCTTCAATCACTCTGATAGTACCTCTCCCAACGGCAGTACCTCCAGCCACTTTCCTATATGTCGAACCTTCATCTGGTAATACGCAGTTCCTCTTGGAAATACCCAGGGATGGCCGACTCTCGGCACTGACTTCTCGTATTATGCCCCCTTACAACATCATCACCGACCTATACCTTCCATACCTTTTCCAAATCTAACAGAAACACCAGCCATAACTATGCCTAACCTAAACACCATGACTTAAACACTCAACCTTGCCCCCAAAAAATAAAGAAGTAATGATACAAAACAACCGAGCCTAGATAGCTTTAATGTAGTAACAATTGAACACCTTAATTCAAAGTAACAACCCTGGACCAAGTAACATAGAAAATACCACACCTCTGGAATTGCCTGGATGGAGCAAGGGGAAAACTAAAGCTCCAAAAGAAGAATCCAGCTCTTGATGATTCAAAATTAACCCGAAATATTGAAGAGGTTATACACAAAGCCCGCATAAGACCGAGGAAGGAAGATGAATGTCTTATGGAAGGTATAACGCCCTTTATAAAGAGGATAATCCAAATAGAAATCCCAACCAAGTTCAGGATGCCATAACTAGATCAATATGATGGAACTAGAGATCCCGTCAATCGCGTATCCTTGTTTATAATAAGAATTTTTCTCCAGAACATAAATGACAGCATCATGTGTAGAGTTTTCCTAAGCATGCTCACAAAGAATGCTAAAAAATGGTTTCACTGGCTTCCTGAGAACTCCATCACTTCTTTTAAAGACCTGGCAGAGAAGTTCTGAACTAGGTTCATCACTAACATTCCTTTAGCTAAAAACATCAATGACCTCTGAATGTGCCAACAAGGGGTTGATGAATCACTACGAAGCTACCTAGATGGGTTCAACAAAGTGGCTATACAAATTGAAAATCTTGTAGACGAAATTGCTATCGAAGCCCTCAAGAATGACCCAGACTCGAAAAACTCAAAGATAAGATAATGATAAAAGAACCTGGCACTTTCGCAGAGGCAATGGCCATGGCGGTCAAAATGATAAAAATGGATGAAGACAGAAGGATTCAAAGGGAGGAGGAAAAAGCACCAGCTAGAGAAGAGAGATCAAGGTCTAGAAGAGTAAGCTTCCCAATAAATTTTAGAAACTCGATGGAAAATTTTAAAAAGGAAGCCGATAGATACACACCTTTAAATACTAATAGATCTAAGATCCTCATGTGGGTCAAACAGAATGGGGTGGGAATTACCCCAGATAGAAGAATAAGCCCAACCTGAGAGCCATGCAAGATGGAGAACATTATTGCCAGTATCACTAGGACTATAGGCATGACATTGAGGCCTACTGAGAATTAAAAAATGCCATAGAAAGATTGACATAGAATGACAGACTCAACAACTTCACTGACACATCTAGAAGAACTAGGAATCTGCAAGAACGAGATAGGCCAGAACCAAAAAAGGCCCAGACTAAACTAGCTAGGGTCATTAACATGGTAGTCAGAGGAGAAAATGTTGAGAAAAGACCTAAGAGAATTCAGGGAGAAGGACTGGCTCACAAGAAAAGAGAGGTCATCATGTTTAATTTTGAGGATAGGGAGCATGTTCGGCACCCACACAATGATGCCCTGGTGGTAAGCGTATACATTAATAATTATCTGGTAAAGAGGTTACTAGTCGACAACGGGAGTGCCATCAACGCACTATCTTGGAATGCTTACAAAGCAATAAGGAGTTCCATCACTAACCTAAAAGCTATCCAAAATCCCATTACATGCTTCTACGAAGAAACCATATAGCTAATGGGAATTATAGAGCTAAGTCTGAAATTCAAAAATTAGGACATTGAAAAAACAAAACTCATTAAAGCCCTATTCAATATAGTGGATCTTCCATTAGCATATAACGACATCATAGGACGACCAATACTCTATGAAACCATTGCAGTCATAAGTATCTGACACCTAACCATGAAAATTCCAATTGAGGGTAGAAATCTTACATTCCATGAAGATCAACATATGGCTAGGTAATGCTACCAACTAGCAATCAAACCTTAGATGGAAGCATTCCCCCTAAAGAATTGGTTGATAGAGAAATAAGGAGTCGAGCCTGAACCGGTCAATGACACTTAGGCATTACAGAATGCTAAAGGGAAGACGGTAAATATTGGTAATGAACTTGACTCTAAAATCGAGCAAGGAATAAGTGAAGTCCTCACCAAGCACTTAGGAAGTTTTTCCTCTCATGCGTTGGAGATAACTAGAGTAGATCCTCAGATTGCCTCATATAGTTTGAACATCAAACTAAGGACGAAGCTAGTGATCCAGAAGATATGAACTTTTACATATGAGAGGTAGAAGATAATCACTAAGGAAATAAAGAAATTACTAGAAGTCGGATTCATTAAAGAGGTCACCCACACGGAATGGGTAGCCAATGTGGTGCTAGTAAAGAAATCAAATGGCAAGTATAGGATGTGTGTGGACTATACTGACCTCAACTGGGCGTGCCCCAAGGAATTGGCCAGCTAGTAGACCCCATTGTCAGTCATGGTCTATATAGTTTTGTAGGTGTAGCATAAGGATATCATTAGATACCAATGAAGGAAGAAAACTAAGAGAAACATCCTTCATCACTCATGAAGGTCTTTACTGCTACAAGGTAATGCTCTTTGGGTTAAAGAATACTGGAGCCACATATCAGAGAATGATGAACCATGTACTCTGAGACCAAATTAAGAGAAATGTGGAAGTATATGTGGATGACATTATTATCAAAAGCAAGCATACAGATCGACACCCTACAGATCTAGATCAGGTCCTTCAATTATTGAATGAGTCAAGGATCAAGCTGAATCCAAAAAAGTGCATCTTCAGAGTTAAGGCAGGAAAATTCCTAGGGTTCATGATATCCCATAGAGGTATTGAGGCCAACCTAGAAAAGATAGAAGTCATTCTCAACATGAAAGCTCCAAAGACCATCCACGAAGTATTGGGACATTTCATCTCTTGATCAGCCAAACAATGCTTATCACTATTCTGAGCTTTAAAAAAATTCCAAGAAATTTATTTGGATAAAATATTGATAGATAACTTTTGAAGATATTAAAAAATTCATATCCTCCCTACCTTTGCTTAGCAGGCTAATCCCGAAGGAAACTCTATACTTATACCTTTCTATGGGCCTAGAATGCATAGCCTCAATATTGGTAAAGGAGGAAGAGGGCCAGTAAAGCTCAGTGTATTATGTCATCAAAATACTCTGAGGATCAAAGATTCAGTACCCAATGCTGGATAAAATGGCCATGGTCATCGTTCATACATCCCAAAAGCTTAGGCACTACTTTCAGGCTCATCCCATTGTTGTAAGAACTAATTTCCCCTTGTAAAAAATATTAAAAAGACCAAAGACTTCTGGCAATTGGTTCAATGGCCGGTATTACTTAGAGAATTTGACATTGACTATGAGTCCCGTCAACAAGTGAAAGCTCAAGCATTAGTAAATTTTGTTCAAGAGATGACACCGAAAGATCTCACCATCACCAGTGCACTAGAGTGGAAACTTTATATGGACGTGGTGCCATCCACTCAAGGATCAAGCACTGAGATCATCCTTAAAGGACTGCATAAAGTTCTTATCAGATATACAGTTTGGATAGAGTATAATGTCACCAACAACGCTACGAAGTATGAGGCACTCATCATAGGATTAAAATTAGCTGCCAAAGTAAAATTTGAGCATCTCAAGGTACCCTTGGACTCTAAATTGGTAGTAAACCAAGTCCAAGGGACATTCCAGATTAAGGATCCGAGCATGGCCAGATATGTTAGGAAAGTCATGCAACTCCTAAAGAAGATTGAGCAAGACTGGGGACAGTGGGAAATAATGCAGATACCTCAAAATGAAAACTCGAAAGCTGATCTCTTGGCCAAGTCAACAGTCAAAGATAGTCAGGTGTTCAAAGACATAGAGCTCACTGAAGCACTGATAAGACCCATACTAAAGATCCAGATATCTTAGAGATACAAGAAAGCCTAAAGTGGATAAAGTTGATCGTCAAATATCTCATAAATGGGACACTCCCAGAAGACAAATTGAAAGCTAGGAAGCTAAAGATGAAAGCAGCCCACTACTCTATACTTCATGGAGAACTCTATAAAAGATCACTCTCACACCCATGGTCTAAATGTGTATCCCTAGAGGAAGGAAACTACATATTCAAGGAAATCCATGAAGGCATTTGTCGAGCACACAAGTCACATTACACGTTAACCAGGAAAGCACTACTACAAGGATACTACTAGCCCACCATGTCCAGGGATGCTCATAAGCTAACTCAGGAATGCCATAAGTGCCAGCAATTTGCCCATCTCAACCATAAGCCCTCCAACCCTCAACATCCAATTGGCAACCCCTGGCCCTTCGCAGTGCAAGGAATGGACATCCTAGGTCCCTTCTTGACCTCTACATTATAAAAGAAATTTTTGCTTATAGCCATAGACCATTTCACTAAGTGGGTAGAGGTGGAAGCTGTACCAACTATCACAAAAGCTCGGATCCAAGACTTCTTTTGGAAAGAAATCATCTACAGGTTCAGAATACCACACACTTTGATCATGGACAATGGGAAATAGTTTGATAATGAGAAGTTTAGAAGGTTTTACTCTAACCTTGGAATAAAGATTCATTTCACCTCGATAGTACACCTGTAGACAAAAGAAAAAATGAAAGTCACCAACAGGATCATCATGTAAGGATTGAAGAAGAGGCTTGATGAAAAGAAGGGAAACTAGGTCGGAGAGCTCAAAAATGTCATCTGGGCTTACAAGACTACACCTAAATCATCCACAGAAGAAACATCATTCAGGCTAACCTATGGTATGGATGCAGTAATATCGGTAGAAATTAGATCACCAAGTTATCATGTTAGTAGAGAATTGGACCAGGACATCAACAATATTGACACTTAGATATGTTCGAATTTGCTAAAAAAAAAAAAAGAGAATGGGCATCCATTGTCACAGAAGCCACAAGAGAAAGATGGCACAATATCATCTCCAGTGCATCCACCCAATACAGTACAAGATAGGAGATTGAGTGCTCAAAAGGGCAAACATTGACAAAGGCAACTCTAATACTGTAAACTTAGACCCAATTAGGAAGGGCCTTATTAGATTTCAGAATGAACGTCTAAAGGAGCATACAGAATAAGAGACGAACAAGGAAACGAATTACAACGATACTGGAACTCATATTGTCTCTAAAATTATTACCAATAGATGTATTTGAAACACCATTAAATAAATCATTTTTATTCATTGAAGAGAAATTATATTATAAAATTCAATTATAAAAAAAAAATCTCTAGTATACCAAATGTACATTCGACGTATCAAACTTGGAGACAGGAGGGGGAATAATATTAATAGCACTGACAAGCATGGGAGGCTCAAAAGATGACCCTTCAACTGATTTAGAAATATTTCCTGCACGGAGGACAGAGGCCTTGTTCCGGGTATCCTTCTCAGAAGCGATCCTGGCCAAGTCAGCCAACATTATCTTATCTAAGTCAGTCAAGTCCAGAGTCGAATCTTGGGACCTATATGCCTTGAGAAACCCCTTAACCATATTCTAATAAATATTTTGTAATTTTCTCTAGATTTCTCAGCCTCGCTCAGCTTCCTTTCAAGATCGGTAATCCGAGAGTCTTGGTCCTTAATCCTCCTCATCAACTAAGCTTGACTGTGCTCTAGCTTGGCCACCTTCTTCTGGCTCACCTCCGCTTTAGACTTAGCTTCTACATATTTGGCCTGCTAGAGTTCCAGTGCCACCTTCGCATTGTCCAACTTCTTTTCAAAGTTAATCGTTATGGTCCCGACCTCTATCTCCTTTAAGCTATATTGGCTCTTTAAGAAGAAGTACCCATCCTTCGCCAAAAGCAATGCCTGAGTCATCTGAGAACTAAAAACTTGCGTTATTACCTTAAAGCTTGAAACATAAAAAATTAAATAATGTTACAAACTTACTTCTAGTGAATGCCCGATAAAGGAGCTAAATAGCTCCTCACGACCTTCCTCCATCCACTGTTGCATATCAGTCGGTAGCCTTAACGATTCAGCATACTGATCTCTGACCTGGGCATTCGAGACACTCGATGGTTGCATTTTGTTCAAAATCCAAATTCTTATGTCCGAACACCCAGAGAGCCTCAAACATTAGATAAATATCTCTTCATCCAGCTCCTCAGCATCAGAGTCTCTATCTATGAGATGCCTTTTTCACCTTTTTCCTTTCTCAATCTAAGAAGACCCGGCTACAGAATTCTCCTTCAAAATGGCAATGACTTCATTCGAGACTGTGGGCGCTATAGGTGTTGGTGATGGAGATGAGACCGGAGCTTCTACTTGCATCTCTAACTCATCAACTACAATCTAAATCCCGTCTACAAATGCAAAAAGTCAGTCATCTATAAATAAAAAGATAAAAACATAAGTTACAGAATTACTTCTCCATGATGAAAATGTACCAGTTAATTATACACGATCTGGGCAGACCCTCCACAGGTATCTTCTCGATACATCTTCGGCTGACTGAGCATTAGCCAGACCATTGAGATGAAGTGTCAAGACCATCTTGGTATTATGGTCATACAATTTTGAAGGTCGCTTCATCCTATGGCACTCGTCGGACCATATTCATCAGACTTCTATGAAGCCTGAGTGGTGCTTAATAACAAAAAAATTATGCCTCCACTTCTTATGAAGGTCCGACAGTTTCATAAAAAGACTATGGTTTGGGATGACCGATAATGAGAACATCAGCTCTCCTTTCTTCTTAGTCAAACTATATAAGTATCACAGGATGTCTAAGTCTGACTCTTTTCCTTCCTTGTACATCAACTGTATAGTCAGAATCCAGAAACTGTTGGGATGAAGTTGACCGGGTGCTATGTTATACCTATTCAATAATGTTTTTACAAAGGGATCTAGAAGGAACTTCAAACCCCCCTTTAGTTGGTTAAAATATACAACTAACCTATTAAAGCCTAGCATGGGAGCATAGGCTCTAAATTTTATATCAACGGTGTGCAGGGTGAAATCGACGAGAATACTAAAATGCCTCTGATACCACCCTAATAACTCCTCGTCTATTATAAAAATGAATAGATCATAGCTAATTTGTTCCCTTAGTGCCATGAATTTATCTAAAAACACAATATAGAGCAATGAAGGAAGAGTGAAAAGGATCACCTAGTTACAGAAGCATAGGGGTATTGCAGAAAAAGCTTGGTGGCAGAAGCAAAAGGAGGCAAAGAAGATAGAAGAAGCCAACAAGGTAGCAAGGAGTAAATATGCAATATAACGAAGAAATAGAGATACTTATAGGACAACAAAAGGCTCTGGAATAGACCATTAACTACCCTCAGAAAAACTTTGATTTCTCTCACATCATTAAAGATAAATTGGGAAATAGGAAAACTCATTAATTGAGCTATCATAATTATGGCAGCCAAAACATCTCATCTTTTGACAAACGAATAGACACAACAGTTACACAATTCAAATTTTTAAAAAAAAGAAAAGAGGGCATCGAAATGACCTAGCGAATGTGTGTCCTGGGCACACTGGTTGACAGCTATCTCTTTATAGCGAGCATCACAATCTCTAGTATCTAAGTCTAGTGACTGAAGCTGGCTCCCTCAGGTCACTTTTATAGTACTGAGGGTTGGCATCCGAACCATAATTTTAAGGCATCGAGACTATATGGCACTTGGGCCGCACTTTTAATGCACCAAGATTAAGCCAGTGACTGAAACTGGCACCCTCAGGTCGCTTCTACAGTACTGAGGTTTTGAGCATGTAAGCCTCGAGCATCTAAGTCCAGTGATTGAAGTTGGCACCCTCAGGTCGCTTCTATAGTACTAAGGTTTGGCACTCGGGCTACGCTTTTAATGCACCAAGCATCAAAACTCTAGTAATGACTGGTTCCATCACATCGTCTCCACACTGATGGGTTAATCCATTATATATTCTTTTTTATAGATTTTGTGCACTTAAAGTCTAGCTAGCACTTCAATGACATCCTTACATGATGATTTCAAGACTCGGTACCGAGCTTTATCTTTTCTAGTAATTGAGGCTGGCCACCTCAGCTTACCTTTCCAAATAAGATGTAATTAAGTAATCTCTCCTCAAGTGGATGAGTGATGTTATCGTCCCTTTTAGACCCGGATACATCAGACATAAATATTCGAATACATTTACAAGGGGGACTATTGATACCCCACATATATATTCCTATTTAATTAAGGTCTTTATTTCCTATGCAGGTTACTCGGAAAGGGAAGGCAACCAAAGACATTCAGGAAAAGGTTCCTTACGCAAAAGACTTTCAAAATAAGAAGGACCATTCTCCTAATTGGTCTAGGATTCCTATCCAAAGAAGAATCTTACTCCTTTCAAGTTTAAGTTTCACTATCACTATAAATAGAACCCTATATCTCTCATTCTCATTCATTTTTTTCTCTTATATTCTTATTGTTCTCTTTCTCTCTTTAAATTCCCTCTATACACTCTGACTTAGGCATTGGAGGGTTTATGGGGATCCTCGCCACCTCTCACCTTGCCCTTCATTAACCACTTGCAAGGTGCCATCTCAAGAGTTCCAAAAAGTAAGTTATTAGGGACATAATTTTCATAAACTTCCTTCATAAATTATATTTCAAATAATCTATACTATTTATTAAAAATAAAAAAGTTTTCTGGCAAGGGTCATTAGAATAGTGACTCGTCGAAAAACTCAAAATCCATAAATCCAATTAATTCAAAAAAATCAACAAAAATTATATTTATGAAGCTTAAGCTACCCTAAATAACATTTCTAAAGACAATTAACCTAAAACTCAAGAAATCAAGCTTAAAAAAAATAGAAAACCAAAATTGACATAAACTAAAATTTAGAGAAAAATCATAAATGAGGATGTTTAAGCTTGAACCAAGCTTGGAAATGAAGTCCTTGTAGCTCAAGGATTCCAATGAGACTGAAATCATGAGTTGAGGTGGCTAGAAATGGAATCACCGACAACATACCTCCTGTAGACACCCAATTTCGGGATAATGTGTTATGGATGCAGCAAAGGACTCCAATGATGAAAATATCATGAATAGGTCTTTGACACTTGATCTTTAAAATTCTAAGGGTTTAAATGCATCTTTTAAAGGAAGGATTTAGTGTTTTTAAGGATTTTAGGACCTAATTGCAAAATATAAATTCTTCCAGGGGTCTTTTTATAATTAAATGTTATATAAAAAAACCTGTCAAAATTCCATAATTATGGTTGCATGTTTATTTTGATTAAATTGGTTAGTAAAACTAGGTTTTCAATTAGGTAATTATTTAAAATCAATGGAGGAAGTAGATTAATTTAGGTTGCATATTAATAAAATTAGGATTTTAGTAAGGATTAATTTAATTATTTATTTAATCTTATTTAATTATTTTTTTTTATGTTTTTATTTATTTTTGGGCTTCTTTATTGTTTTTATGTGTTTCGGGGTCTTAAGCCCATTTTAGGTTTAAATTTATTTATTTTTAGGTAATTATTTTAGCCCATCATACTTAATGATTAATTAAGTTTAATTCATTAAAATATACATTTAGGCCTATAATTAATTAGATTAAAAATATCCTTAGGCCCATTTAGTTAATTAGACATATGCTCACCTAATTTAATTTAATTAATTTAGACTTAGCCCATTTAATTTAAGCCTTTTTTCATAATTTGTAGATTTAATATCACCATTTAATTAAAACATGTAGAATTAGGCCCACTAATTTAAATATTCCATAATTTGTAGATTTAGGCCCATTTTTATTAAAACAAGTAAACTTAAGTTCATTTAATTAAAATAAAAAGGAATTAGGTCTTTAGGTTCACTTATTATTTAAAACATGTAGATTTTCTCATTTATTTAAAATCCATGTGGATTAGACTAACTTAGGGATTATGTGATTTATTGAATGCATTATTTACTTGTATATTTCATGACTAGTTTGCCTTAGAGTTGATTGTTTTAAGGTTTATATGAAATTGCATGTAAATAGAGAATAAAATAGTAATTCATAAAGTAATTCTAAATGAACCCAAGACTGAAAGAAGTTGGTATTCTATATCTAGAATCTCCTAGTTGTGGTGCTAGCTTTCTTTTAGGGAATCAAGTACCATCTTTTTTATTTGTCCCAGTTATTACCATGGGTGGCGGCTCCTCATTTCCACGCCATGTTTTTGTGACAGTGGTTAGTGTGTTCTCTAGAGCCCTGAGCTTAAATAGTGTCGCGGTTGCTAAAATCTTAGACGCGCGCTAAACACCGCCGTCTACAGTGGTGCCTCCACTAGGGATAAGAGATACTGATTCTACTTGTGTTCTTTAGAATTATTGTATTAATTATTATTTTATTCTTGCATTCATTCTACATGTCCTTATTAACTGATGGCATTGGTTTATGATTCCATAATTCCACTAGCTTCATAGGGTTGTAGATTGGCTAACCATCACTCTTAGCCTTAACTTGGTCTAAGAGAGATTACCGGCCTCATTTGACTAGAGCCTGTAACCCAAGTCCTTATGGGGGGTAGTCTTTTCTCAAGTTTGCAAAGGATGCTGAGCCCCTTTGACCTTAGCCTGTAACTCAAGTCCTAAAGGAGGGCATCTTGCTAAGGGAACCTTGACTTTTTTACCGGACCCTAACCACATTTAATGGCTTAGTTATTTCCCTTAAGACCTACCCAAATTGCTTGTGAATGTTCCAATGAGGTATTCCTATTTATAAAAGCCCAAGCCCATACTTTAGAAGCCTGTTTAGGTTAATAAAGATTGTACTAATCTTTTACACCTAGAAATTTTATTTTTGTGCTTCTATTTCTTCGAGAGATTTGGCATGCTCGTCGATCCCTAATATCCCCTGTTGATATTAAGATCAAGACAAAAAATCCTAGGAAAAGAGACTCGCCATTAAATACGTGTGCGGGAGGAATAAGGATGTATGTATACCTAACTTGTTACTTGTTGCATAGCACGTGCATTATGCATACATGCATCCCATGCATCATACTAATAATTTTTCTTTTAGCCATCATAAATTCATCAGGGTCTTCCTATGTTTGGAGTAAAAAAGGTGGCAAACTGGTGAGAACTGATTCAAGCCCCCAATTGATCACGAAAGAGATCCTTAGCAAATTGGAAAAGAGCCCCATTGATCCACTCTACTTAGAAGCTACACAACCTAAACAAACTGAAAGAATGGAACAACAAGAGGGAGGAAATTGGACCCTAGAAGATAACAAAGGAGCACTGATGGATGATATGAGAGTAATGATGCAAGATGAGTTAAGACAAGCTCTAACGAGACTGATGCCACCACTTGTTGCTGCTGCACCACTTGTTACGGCCAACCCACCTACTATGGGTCCACTACCTATTAACAATGACAATACTAGGGAAATAAAGCTAGATGGTGTTGAGAGTTATATGATTGAAAAAGCAAAAAAGGAATCACTTGAGCAAGTTCAAGAACTGGAATCCAGATAAATGAAGGCATTAACTCAGAAGATGTCTAAGATGGAGGAGGTGATAAGGGGACAAGGCTTAGGATACCCATTTAATTTTGATGATGTGATGCAATTTAAGGAGGACAAGCTACCTGACAAATTCAAGATGCCACAGCTGCAGAAGTTCGAAGGTACTGGGGACTCGAAGATGCACCTCAGTCAATACACAACTACTATGAGTACCACTAAAGCTCCCTTATCTGTGGTTACCAAGTTGTTTGTACTATCCTTAGAGGGTATGACAGTTAATTGGTATCATGGGTTAGAGAAGTCTATCCGAGCATATTGGAGGGAGTTGTGCACAACTTTTTTAAAGCAATATGACTATAATACTAGGCTTGAGGTGTCCATAAGAGATTTAGAACTAACCAAGTAGAAAACCAATGAATCATTTTTAGATTTTCTGACTAGGTTAATGAATAAAACGGGAATGATGAAGAACAAATTGGCAGAGAAGGATCAGGTTAGAATGATAGTCCAAAATGTGTCACCTAACCTAGTGGAGAGGTTGCAAATGATGAACCCCAAGACATTCATAGACCTTTATGATGATGGGTTATAGGTTGAAGAGATCAAAAATGAGAAAAAGAAGGCTACTGGGAACACCGGAGCAAAAAGCTACCCAACTGGGGGCATACAACAAGGAAGCACTAGTCGAGTTGTAGGAGTCTATGTTATTTAACAACCAAGGAGGTTCTCAAATTTTAACCAAACTTTTTCAAAAGTCCTAGAGTGCCTAATGGAAAAGGGTTTACTTCAACCTTTACCTACTCCAAACCCACCAAATCCAAATATCCCAGGCTATAACTCAAATAAACACTACAAATTCCACCAAAACCTCCAACACTCCATAGATAACTGCATCTGCCTTAAACATGAAATCCAAAACCTCATAGATTTTGGAAAAATCATAGATCCTGAAAACCCAAGCACCAAAAGCAATCATTTCCCAAACTACTAAAACATGTCATCTCCAACAACTATGATGATCAACTCAGGAGTAAGCGAGAAAAAAGTGCTAAACTTCTTTGAAGACCTAGACCTTAAAACCAATGAGAAAACTCATGATGCCCCTAAAGATGTGGTGCGAGTTAAAGATTTATTAGGTCAGCCCTTAGGCAAGTTTGACTATAAGGTGTTTTACACTAAACCACCTTCTTTTAACATACCCTTCAAGTCAATTATACCTACAAGATAGGGTGAGGATTTTGATGATGAGAAGATGCAAGACAATAAAATATATAAAGTGGAAGTATGGAAGGATGGAAAGAAAGCAAAACCATTAAATGAGAGTTCATCAAAGAAGAATATGGAAAGCATTACCTTAATGCAAAGGAACCTGTCAATATGCCCAGTGTGAATGGGAGTAGGATCTACAATGAATGGATTATTAAGAACCTGGTGTAAGACAACAAGGATGATGAAATGCAAGAATAGCTATTATGTCAGCCACTTGAAGGACAACCGCCATAAGACTTAGCATCCTTAGCATCTATAATAGGAAATAAGTTTTCTTATTATCTTCTTTAAAAAAAATTTAGTTTCCTTAGAACTTGTGATCGATGATATAAATTCTGATTATGCTCACTTATGTAATATACATCCTGATGGTACTACGCATTATGATCGCATCTGCATGTCTCAATTAGATTTAGTCAGTATGGGCACAAATGTAAACTTAAAGAATAGTCTTATATCACATGACATAACTTCTAAAGAGAGCAAAATCTGAGGAAAAATAAGAAGAATGATAAAAAAGAGAAGAAAAACAAAGAGAGAGAAAGAAAAAGAACAGTAAGTTGAAAAATTAAAGAGAAAAATTTAGGATTAATTGATTATAGGAGTTGTGTTATGTGATGTAATGAATGTTCTCATGTTTGCCCTAATGAATAAGTAAAATTGAATTAGAGATTTCTTTCAAATATCATATATTCGTCTTTATCATATTGTATAAGTATCTAAATGGAAAGACATTACATAATGAAAGCTAAAATCAGAGCTATAAGATCACTATTTTAGTTATGTTTCCTTTGTAATTTTCCTTATAAGCCTAGGGTCCCCTTATACCTTGAGAATTCAAATGGCTCAATAACTTGCATTGCAAGTCTTGTCCTATAACTATCATCAATCATTGAATCACTATCAAGCTTTATATTCTGCTCAAAAGTTCTTCAAAGTGCAAGTCCAATTGATTTCATCATTAAGAACTCACTTCGGTCAGTTTGCCCATTCCTCTACATCTCCAATGCATAAGATTGCAACTGATAAGATTAATAAGTCAAAGGATCAACAACAGTAGTGAACGAATTGGGTCTCTTACATATAAAAATGAAAAAAGACTGCTAGAATATCATGAATGAATTTAGAATGGAACTGGGGGAAAAATACAACTCAGGGGGCAAATTGTGTCTGTATTCAAAGAGCAAAGATGGATGCTGAAGTGTAAGAGCTAATACCTCAATCATGATATAGCAAAATAATAACAAAAAGAAAAGTTCAATAGTGCATTAGTTAATCACAAGCTCTATTGTAAAGCTATGGACCCTACTTGTTAGCCTAGTAATCAGTCTGATGAATTGTATTGGAAGCTTCAACATCAGAAGTACCAACAGCGAATCATTCAATGCTCAAACTGATAGGCTATTGATGAGACACCTCATTATTACACTCTAAAATCAACAATATAGCTCTGTTCCAAACAGGAGACCCATTAGAATCATGCACATCATACATAGCATGCATACACTTGCATACATATTTTTTGAAGTACTTGTTTTGTATAATAAAAGCCTTTAAGCCTAGATAAGATCATGCAAATACTCTGCTACTAACATTTAAAATTAGTGTTGGAAGAATAGGAAAGTAGTCAGAGTATCCACATGTGAAACATCTGAAAGAATGAAAATAAGAGGAGTGACACTACCAAGAAGCATCATCCTGGAAACTCCAAGAGGCTAGATAGGATGCTCAAGCTCCTCAGATTCAATATGTTAGTGATACATGCGCTTGACCCTAAAAAGGGAAGAATGCACTCAAAACTTGAAATGAATGCACTCTGAAAAAAATTATTTGATCATAAGATCTCTAACCCCTGAACCTTTTTTGCAGGAGATGCCAATAAAAGGGAATGAAGCCCTTTACCATAACATTAATAGAATGGTAGAAATACAAATGCAGCCCAAAGCCTCAACTTCAATGGTGGAGTATCATAACCCTATGATCAGAGACAAATCTAAAGGGAAGAATGCAAAAATGAATAACACTGCATTTTGACAAAATTTGTTCACTTGTGAATAGACCATACTAACTTATGGTATTTTGTGCAAGGAAAAAAAAAGAGAATGAAGAAGGTGAAAGGAACCGATACATCAATGAGAATGGAAAGGTTGCAAATGCTAATCATTCATCAGAAGTATCATTTTGCATGGAAAACACTTATCAAGATAATAAAAAGGGAAGTAACGAAATTCTATTCCTTAGATTCTATAATAAAGAATCATCTCAATCATAAAATTCACAAATTGAAAAGAAATTCATCCACTTCTTGAGATCATGTGCAAAAAGTTTATCTCAAGACTTTTAATCATAGTGGCTTTCTTTTATTAGCCTCATAGAATTCAAATGAGTAGTTAAAAATTTTGTGCTGAGATTTTATAAACTCTAATCAATTTAATGCTTGCTTTGCACCTAAATGAGGGGAAGAAAATGCAAAAACAAAATCTGTGGACATGAAGCATAAATTGCTTGAATTTCAAAGTATCTTTTCAGTCTTTTGAATAATAAATGTGTATATAATCTACTCCAATGCTCAAAAATAAGTATGAGTACAAAATCCCTTGAAGGTATCCATACTGAGTAATATGAGAAAGGTGAGAGAATACTAAGAGGAGAATAGAAAAAAGAGCAAGCATAATTTACTCCAATACTCAGAAATGAGTAAGAGTATCAACATAAAACCTCTGGTGGTATCCATGTTGAGTAATACAAAAAAGGCAGGGGAATACTAAAAGAGGACCATGCTAAAATTGCTCTATTTACTCCAATGCTTTATAAAAGTATATGTATCCAAAAGACCTTTCCAATGGTATCCATACTGAATAATATCATAAAGGTGGGGAATACTCGAATAAGGAGGAAAAGTACAAAAATAATTCAAAGACTAATGTGATACTTAGAATCTGATCTATTTATGCTCAAATACCATAATTTTTGTCTAATAGATTCTTTCTAAATTTAGGTGTGGAAGTAAGCTCTTCACTTAGTAAAAAATGTGCTCTCAGCATAAAATGGTTAACAATGTCTTTGCCCTTTGCAAATGGTAAATAAATAATAGTCATGAGGATCAAAATTAAGGAGATTGGTTAAGTACATATTATCTCATGCAAAGTTATGAATTTTTAAAATGATAATGTACTTTTTTACATTCATCTTGTTAAAACTAACTTCAACAATTCTGCAGGAATTTCAAATCCAGAAGGGGGTATACTCAACTTGCAAAGTCAATCAACATAGCAAAATTCAAAGTCAGACAATAAAAGTGCTAATTAGTCAGCATAAAGAATCCAAAGCATTCGAATCAAACAACTAAAGATAAAAATTAGTGAACAGTTATGGACTATAGCATCATCAAAAGTAAGCAACGAAAGGGTTACAGCTAATCGCGAGCAATTATGGATTGCAGCATCATTAGTGAGCAACAAAAGGGTTATAGCTAATTACGTACAATTTTGGACTACAGTATCATCAGTGAGCAATAAAAGGGTTACAGCTAATCACGAGTAGTTTTGGACTGTAATATCATCAATGAGAAATGAAAGGGTTACAGCTAATTGTGAGCAATTTTGGACTGCAACATCATCAGTGAGCAACAAAAGGGTTGCAGCTAATCGCGAGCAGTTTTGGACTGCAACATCATCAGTGAGCAATGAAAGGTTTGCAGCTAATCGCGAGCAGTTTTGGATTGCAGCATCATTAGTGAGCAACGAAAGGGTTATAACTAATCGCGAGCAGTTTTGGACTACAGCATCATCAATGAGCAACAAAAGGGTTGTAGCTAATTGCGAGCAGTTTTAGACTGTCGTACCATCAGTGAGCAATGAAAGGGTTGTAGCTAGTCACGAGAAATTATGGATTGCAACATCATCAGTGAGTAATGAAAGGGTTACAGCTAATTGCGAGCAGTTTTGGACTGCAGCATCATGAGTGAGCAACAAAAAAGTTACAATTAATTGCGAGCAGTTATGGACTGTAGCATTGAAAGTGACTAATGGAAGGGTTGCAGCTCATTGTGAGCAATTATGGATTGCAGCATAATCGCATAATCAATCAGCATCATACAACTGAGTGTGATGTTCCTTTTTAAATTAGACTATACAACCGAGTGTAGTCAGCATTATACGACCGAGTGTAATGTATCTTTAATCGATTATATGACCGAGTATAATCAACATCATACGACCGAGTGTGATGTTTCTTTTCAAAAATTAGGCTATACAACTGAGTGTAGTCAGCATTGTACAACCGCATACAATGTATCTTTAATCGATTATACGACTGAGTATAATCAGTATCATATGACCAAGTGTGATGTTCCTTTTCAAATTAGACTATACAACCAAGTGTAGTCAGCATTGTATGACCAAGTGTAATGTATCTTCAATCGATTATACGACCGAGTATAATCAGCATCATATGATCGAGTGTGAAGTTTCTTTTTAAAACAGACTATACAATCAAGTGTAGTCGACATTGTACGACTGAGTGCAATGTATCCTTAATCGATTATACGACCGAGTATAATAGGCATCATACGACCGAGTATGATGTAATTTTTCAATTCAATGCTATACGTCTGAGTATAGTCAAACATTGTACGATCGAGTACAATGTGTTTCATTCACCTAAGGTTATATGACTGAGTATAATCAATATTATACGACCAAGTATGATATGTCATTTGAAATGTTGTACGTCCGAGTATAGCAAATTCATAAGCAGAAGCTTCAAGGAGTGCAGGTAAGTATCCTAACTTTTAATTTAAAAATTGGGTACTGTTTTATTTTACTGCAATTTGTTAAGTAAACAGCGACAAAGGGGGCAACTATAAACACCCAATTTTGGGATGATGTGTTATGGATGTAGCAAAAGACTCCAATGACGAAAATATCATGAATAGGTCTTCGATACTTAATCTTTAAAATTCTAAGGGTTTAAATGCATCTTTTAAAGGAAGGATTTAGTGTTTTTAAGGACTAAATTGCAATATTTTTTTAGGACCTAATTGTAAAACATAAATTCTTATAGGGGTCTTTTTATAATTAAATGTTATATAAAAAAACCTATCAAAATTCCATAATTCCGACCAGAATTATTAATTCCGGTTGGAATTACATTACATAATTTCGATCGGAATTACACAATCTCGGTGGGAATTGAATTCTTCCGTCTATTTTTTTATTTTTAAATTCAATCCTAATCGGTTTTAAAACTCTTAATAGTTGGAATAGTGAAATTATGTGTGTGGTTATATGTTTATTTTGACTAAATTGGTTAGTAAAATTAAGTTTTCGATTAGGTAATTATTTAAAATTAATAGAGAAAGTAGATTAATTTAGGTTGCATATTAATAAAATAAGGGTTTTAGTCAGGATTAATTTAATTATTTGTTTGATCTTATTTAATTATTTTTTTATGTTTTTATTTATTTTTGGGCTTATTTATTGTTTTTATGTGTTTCGGGGCCTTAAGCCCATTTTAGGTTTTGATTTATTTATTTTTAGGCAATTCTTTTAGCTCATCTCACTTAATAATTAATTAGGTTTAATTCATTAAAATATACCTTTAGGCCCATAATTAATTAGATTAGAAATATCCTTAGGCCCATTTAGTTAATTAGACATAGACTCAACTAATTTAATTTAATTAATTTAGACTTAGTCCAGCTTTTTTTTTCATAATTTATAGATTTAAGATCACCATTTAATTAAAATATGTAGAATTAGACCCACTAATTTAAATATTCCATAATTTATAGATTTAGGCCCATTTTTATTAAAACAAGTAAACTTAAGTTCATTTAATTAAAATAAAAAAGAATTAGGTCTTTAGGTTCACTTATAATTTAAAACATGTAGATTTAACTCATTTATTTAAAATCCATGTAGATTAAACTAACTTAGGGATTATGTGATTTATTGAATGCATTATTTACTTGTATATTTTATGACTAGTTTGTCTTGGAGTTAATTGTTTTAGGGTTTATATGAAATTGCATGTAAATAAATAATAAGATAGTAATTCATAAAGTAATTTTAAATGAACACAAGACTAAAAGAAGTTGGTATTTCATATCCAGAATCTCCTGGTTGTGGTGTTAGCTTTTTTTTTAGGGAATCGAGTACCACCTTTTCGATTTGTCCCAGTTATTACCCTGGGTGGTGACTCGTCATTTTCACACCATGTCTTAGTGATAGTGGTTAGTGTGTTCTCTAGAGCCCTAAGCTCAAATAGTGTCGCAGTTGCTAAAATCTTGGACACGCACTAAACCATGCCGTCTACACCTCCCTTACTGTTATTGCTATTTTCGCACGATTTCGGTGATGCTCAGACATTTAGAAGGTGACAATGAGGAAGGGGGAGAAGAGGGAAGTTGATGGTACTCAATGGTGGCGGCTTAAGGCGGTCCAGCAAGGCTGGGTGGTGCTGTGAAGGTCTTGGGAAGCAGGGAAAAACGAGGAAAAGAAGAGAAGAAAAAAGAAAAGAAAGAAGAGAAAGAAAGAAAGAAGAATTGCCCCGAAAAAAAAATGATCCCGACTTTACTTTATTTTTTTATTATATATATATATATATATATATATATACACACATGCACATGCACATAATAATACTAATAATAATCACCCTAATAATACTACCAATAACAAATAATAATAATAATAATAAATTATTTAACGTAAGAAAATAATAATAGTAATAATAATAATAATAATAATAATAGCAATTGTAATAAATTATTTAAAATAATAATAAATTTATAATAATAATGATAATGCTAATAGTAATGATAATAAATTTAACATTTTTAAATAATAAAACTTCCAAATAAATTATTTTACGTAAGAAAATATATTTAACGTAAAATAACGAATGTTAATCACAAGTAATGATAATATATAAATAATATTTAAAATATTATTAACACTGTAAATCTCAAAATATACTTTAATAATTTAAAATAAATGGTCATTACAGTTCTATCGTGCTCCTCTATCCTGGCTTGGTTAACCTGGTCTGATAGGTCTAGCACTCAGAGCAATTAAGAAAAATAATGAAAATAATATATTAGAATCGATATCCTAATTTATACTCATAGAAATTCTAAAGAATGACTCAATCTATGATACAACTCGACAACAATTCAAAATTTAGGACCGATCCAATGTCATGTTTTACGAAAATTTTATTGAAAATTCGGCAGAGTCTCCTCCGTAAAATGGACGTCTCTCTACTAAAAGTAGAACCGATCCTGCATGCAAACACACTTCAAATACACAAAATGTTCAACTTCTCGGATTAGACTCCCGAATTACATATATTTCCCAACTAATAACCAATATACTCCAAATCAATAAAATAATAATACATATTAATAAATCACCAAAATTTATAAAAATCAATAAAATACCACAATTTAATTTATTTAAATAATAAAAACATCAAAGATATTTATTTTCAAAATAATTATTAAAATCTCAAATATAATTAAATAATATTAATAAAAATCCATTTTTCAAATATTTGAAATCAAATAGCATAAATTAAAAATAATTATTTAAATTGCTCAAATATATAAAAAAAATAGCTAAAATTTCATTTAATCATAAAAATAATAGATAAAACTATTATTTGAATATATTTCTGTAAATTATTATTAATTAGCTAAAAATAGTAAATAATTCATAAAAATTATTTTATACTATTTATTACTCAAAAATTATTCAAAACATAATAATTAACAATAATTTCAATTAAAATATAAAATTTACTAATTTATACTAATTTTTCCAAAAATCCAATTTTTACATAAACATTCAAAATTTTATAATAAATAATCATAACATAATTTCAATAAACTTTCTTAACAAAACATGCTTAAAATAGTCTGTAAAATTTATTAAAAATGAAACACATTTCCGAGCTGGACAGTTCCTGTGAACAGTAACTAATCCCAGAATAGTGCTCAAAATTTAACTATCTCCAAAATCAAATTTAAATACATTTTTGGAAAACTTACAACTTCAATTTAACTAATCTAAAGTCAATTTAACAACAATCAAACCAATTGAACATAAAATCAACAATTGAAACTATGAACCCTAGAATTAATTATCTAAAATTGAAGCTGAATTCAAGGTTAATCCAAGGAATTACCTTGGGGAAACAAAGCTCAAGAAACAAGTTTTCGATTGACACTAACCTCAACCCCAGACGTAGCCGGAAACATCATCGGCGTGCTTCTAAGGTTCTCAGCACCGAGAGAAACCGAGAGGGGAGAGGGAAGATAAGAGGTTAACATCGGCGAGAGGAAGAGGAAAGGAAGGGTACATGGTGGTTGTAATAACCCTAGTTTTTAAATTAATTTATTTTAAAATGAAATATACAGTGTTAATAAATTTAAAAATTATATTTAAATTATTCTATTATTTATGATTATTAATTGACATTTTATGCTAAAATATATATTTTATGTCAATATGTATTTTAGAAGTTAATAAACTTATATCAAGGTTTATATCATTATTCTTATTTTGAAAGTTATTATTTTAATAATATTATTTTAAGTACTATATTATTTGATTGATTTACTTAATTTTTAATATTATTAAATATAATTTAATTATTTCATAAATATAATTTATTTTATTATTATCATTATTTTTTTTTCAAGGCTATTGTATGTATTAATGTAATATATAGTTAATTAGGGTTTATTATTATTTTATGCGTGTGTTATTTATTATTGTGTGTTATATATGTACATGTGTATGTATGTGTATATATATATATTTCTTTATTTGCGGTAGAGGATAATTTTACTTAAGTTTTATTATAATATAAAGTATAATATACATATACATATATAAAAAGCGTGAAGATCAAAACATCAAACACAGAAACATATCATCTTCTTCTCCTCTCCCTATGCGTGACCTATACTACCATCCTCACTACGCCACCCTGACGTCCGGTCGACCACCCACCTTTTCTTAAGTTTTATTATAATATAAAGTATAATATACATATACATATACAAAAAACGTGAAGATCAAAACATCAAACACAGAAACATATCATCTTCTTCTCCTCTCCCTGTGCGTGACCCATACCACCATCCTCACTACGCCTCCCTGATGTCCGGCCGACCACCCACCTTCCTCTACCAACCCATCACTCTACATCATCTTCTTCAGTGCCGGCAATGTCCATTTTTAAAGAGAAGCTGAGAACTCCATTAATTCGGGCAACCTCCATTTTCAACCACCGTTTCACGCATTTTTGGTGTCTTTCTCTTCCTCTTGCACAGGTGAGCATTAATCCAAGCTTAGTTTAAGCTTTAATCTCCATTTAATTGAGTTTTTGAGTTCTAGGTTTTGAATTTTTTTTAACTTGATTTAGCTTGAATCTTGTAAAATCCCTTTACAAATGTGATTCCTCGTAGCTCAATCTACCTTTATAAATTTTTGTGTGATTTTTGGAATTTATTTTGATTTTTATGAATTTTTGAATATTTTATTAATTTTTGTAAATTAATTTATTAAACTATAAATTTGGTATATTTGGAGTTATTATTAATTTTAGTGTTGATAAATTAATTTTTGAGAATATTATATAATTTTTTATGAATTTTTATAGTTTATGTCAAAATTGAATAATTAGGTTAGAATTGGATTTTTGTTGAAATAATGGTTTAAATATGTGTTTCAATTAATATTAGAAATATATATGATAAGAAAATAATTTTTATGCATTTTTATAATTTTTATAGAATTTTCTAGTAATAATAGTATATTATGTATATTTTTGTATTATAGGGGTAAATACATAATTTTGTGCTAATTATAGATAAATAATATATTTTAGTTGGTTTTAATAATATTTAAGGAATTAATAGGATTTTTACAAATTATTTACTATTTTTAACTAATTAATACTAATTTTTAAATAATATATTATATATTATTTTGGTAATAAAATGAGTTTTAAACTAATTTTATTATATAAATAAACCATTTAAGTAATTAAATATGAATTTTATTAATTAGAATTAAGTCGTGTTGTTTGGTTGGGTTGTGAACTCGGTCGGGCTAAATGTAGTATTGGAGAGCCGACCCGAGTATGGTTGAGTGTGAATGTTAGAAGTGCGTTTTTCTATGCAGGAATAGCTCTACATACGGTAGAGAGATGTCCATTTTACAAGGGAGACTCTATCAAATTTTGGCAAATTTTTTCGTAAAACGTGACATCTTCCGTAGTTTCCTAGCATAAATTAGGGTATTCCAATTTATCGAAATTTATCCGATTTTTCTTGAATCATTCTAGAGTCTCATAAATTTTATTAATTTCTCTTCTTATTCCATAAGTATGATTTTAAAAATGAATATGTTATTTTTAGAGAGTATCGGAGCGGGAGCTTCTGGATCGAGGCAGAAGCGCGGTTGTCAGCCGTCTCGCTCATCCTGTAAGTTAATAAACTATTTTGTGCATGTGTTTTCTTTAAAAATTTATGTGTGCTCATATTTTAGTATTATTTGCATTATCGATTTGAAATAAATGCTATTATCGAGAATTTCATTATAATGTATTTATTTATTTAAAAACTAGTTTTGAGAAATTTTGGTAAAACGGGCTACCTGGTGGGTTTCACCAGGACCATGTGCACATGGTGGAGATTGAGAGAAGGATCCAAAAATATGTATGACTTGTGGTTATAAACTGGGAAGGGTACCTTGGTGGAAGGCTCTGCTCTCGGGGACTGCCAATGATGTGGCAAGTTAAGAATGGACTGGGATGGGTGCCTTAGCTCTCGAGGACCGCCAGTGCCATGTGCTTGGATTAAGTGTATGACTGTAGCTTAGTGCCTTGGTTGATGCCTCTACTCTTAGGGACCGGCAGTCCATTTGGATTAAGAGGGCCCAGTTGGCCATTTAGATTTGGGTTTAGGGTTCTACCAAGATTTTTCAAAAGCTATATATGTATATATGTTATAAATTATTTTTATTATATCTATACGGTTTTCAAATAGTACAACTCTTTTATTAACTTACTCAGTGAGATCTGACTCCCTTCAATTTATTTTTTTTAAGAGTTTGGGATTTTCTGTTAGGCCTACTTCTCTTCATTGTGTAGTTTCATCACTGGCTATTCTACATAGGTCTACTTAGTTGTGTTATATTTATTTTTGTGTACTACACTAAAGAAAACTATATAACTGCATATTTTATTTGAAACATCATGTATTTATAATATTATGTATTAAGACATTATTTGTATAACTGATGTTTATTTATTTTACGCACTATGACATTATGGTTTAAATTATACTGAGAAAAATCAGTTTGATAGTGTGCATTATGATTTAATTAATTATTGTAAGGTTTCAAAGTTTAAATATTTCGCGTTTTTTCTTTTAAGGCTTACTACGAGATTCGATAGCTTTATGCTTTTCCATTCCCTAGTGTTGGTCACGTGCCCTGGGTTCGGGTCGTGACAGTGGTGGCAAGCAGAGGAGAGGCGGGGGCAGCGCTAGTAGCGTGTGCTGTAACAACAGCGGGAAGAAGAAGAAGGGAAAACAGGGGAAGGAAAGGAAAGAAAGGGAAGAGAGGAAAGAAAAAAAAAAAGAGATAGAGAGAAAAAGAAAAGAAAAGAAAAGAAAAGAAATGTTTTTATATAAAAACAATTTTATTTTATTAAAACAATTGTATAAAATTTCTCACCGCAATATTAAAATACATTATATTAGCATAATTCACAAATAATAATAATAATATTAAACAATATATAACAATAAATTTCAATTTAATATTAATACCATAATATAATAAAATAATTAATAACACTTGAATTTAATTAAATTTCACAAAATAACTATAATATAGTAAATTAATAAAATATTTATTAACACTGTAAATCCCAAAACTTAATTTAATAATTTATAAAATATCGAGTTATAATAATCTTTCCCCCTTACAAAAATTCATTCTCAAATTTCAAATAAAAATAACAGAATACAAGAATTCATCAAGGCAAAAGGTAAGGGTAGGCCACTTGCATCTCAGCTTCAGTCTCCCACGTTGTTGCTCCTCCATAATACCTTGACTACTTCGAATGCAACTGACGAACTTCATAATCCATAATTGCAACTGGCTCTTTCTCTTATGTCAGATCTTTATTCACTTCCACAGTCTCAACCCCCAACATGTGCGAAGGGTCTGAAATGTACTTCCTCAGCATTGAGACATGGAACACTGGATGCCCTTGAGACAAATTCGGAGCCAAAGCCAACCAATATACAACCATGCCCATTCTCTCTAAAATCTCAAATGGTCCAATGTATTTTGGTACTAACTTCCCTTTCTTACCAAATCTCATTACACCCTTCATCGGTGACACCTTCAAAAATACATAGTCCTCAACTTGAAACTCCACATCCTTATGCTTCAAATCCGCATAGCTCTTCTGTTTGCTAGCTACGGTTTCTAATCTTCTTTTGATTAAATGAACTTTCTCAGCTACATCTTGGAAAATCTTAGGTCCAGTCAACTCTCTTTCTCTAATTTCATCCTAACACAAAGGAGATATACACATCCTTCTGCATAGAGCTTTATACAGGGCCATTTCAATATTGTTATGGTAGTTGTTATTGCAAGCAAACTCTACCAGTGGGTAATGATCATCCTAACTACCTCCAAGATCCATTACACACATTCTCAATATATCCTCAAGTGTTTGGATCGTCCTCTTAAATTGACCATCTGTCTGAGGGTGAAAAGCAGTACTAAAATTAAATCTGGTGCCCATTGCTTCTTGTAACTTCTGCCAAAATTAAGAGGCAAATACTAAACCTCTATTAAATATAATAGAAATAAGCACTCCATGAAGGCACACAATATGCTTAACATATAGCTTAGCCACTTAGCTACAGAATAAGTAGCTTTAACTAGTAATAAATGAGTTGATTTAGTTAACCTATCCACAATCACTAGATGGAATCCTATCCATCCTTTGAATGAGATAACCCTATCACAAAATTCATAGCAATTTCCTCCCATTTCCACTCAGGAATAGGAAGAGGTTGAAGCTTCTCAGAAGGCTTTTGATGCTTAACTTTCACCTACTGACAAGTCAAGCATTTATAAATATAATCAGCTACATCCTTTTTCAATCCATGCCACCAATACAAATCCTTAAGGTTATGGTACATCTTAGTAACACTTAGATGTACACTATAAGCTATAGAATGCACTTCTTCTATAATCTCTTCTCTCAAATTATCCATATCTGAAACACATAATCGACTATTGATCCATAAAACACCTTCCTCATCTAGTGTAAAATTAGTGAACTTCCCTTCACGAACATTCTCCTCAAGCTCTACCAAAATAGGATCTCGGCTTTGAGCTACCTTAATCATATCCCTCAATACTGATCTAACTCTGAACTAAGTTAACAGTCCTCCTAATTTGCTTATTTTCATCATCAAACCTTGATCCACTAACTCATGCGACTCTTGGATCAGAGGTCTCCTCTCCATACTAATGTAAGCAAAACTAACTGAGAACTTCCTACTCAAGGCATCTGCTATCACATTATCCTTACCTGGATGGTATAAGATATTATAATCATAATCCTTCAAGAGTTCTAACCATCTCCTTTGCCTCAAGTTTATATCTCTCTACTAAAAAATGTACTTCAAGCTCTTTTGATATGTGAAGATCTAACAAGTCACTCCGTACAAATAAAATATCCAAATCTTGAGAGCAAAGATCACTACAGTCATCTCTAAGTCATGAGTAGGATAATTCTATTCATGCTTCTTCAACTGCCTAAAAGCATAAACTATCACCCTACCATTCTGCATCAACACATAACCTAGGCTAACTTTATAAGCATCATAATATATAGTGAACTTGTCTTCTCCATTTGGCAAATTCAAAACTAGAGTTATGGTCAACTTCTCCTTTAGTAACTGAAAACTATTCTCATAAGCATTTGACTAGATAAACTTTACATTCTTCTGAGTTAAGCGAGTTATAAGTGTTGCAAGTCTTGAGAAATCCTGCACAAATCTCCTATAGTACCTAGCTAAACCTAAAAAAAATAAATCTCAATGATTGATGTTGGTTTGGGCCGTTCAGACACTACTTCAATCTTTTATGGATCAACTTGAATACCATCTTTAGACAACATGTGTCCAAGAAATGCAAGACTCTCCATGCAAAAATCACACTTTGAGAATTTAGCATAAAGTTGATGTTTTCTCAATGTCTGTAGTACTATCCTCAAATGATATACGTGCTCCTCCTAACTCTTCAAATACACTAGTATATCATCAATGAAGACTACTATAAGCTGATCTATAAATGGTCTGAACACTCTGTTCATCATATCTATAAAAGCAACTGGTGCATTAGTTAAACCCGAAGGATATCACCATAAACTCATAATGACCATATCTAGTGTGGAATGCCATTTTAGGAACATTGGCTTCATTGATCTGCAACTAATGATAACCCGATCTCAAGTCAATCTTGGAAAAGAATTATGCACCTTAAAGTTAATCAAATAAATCATCTATCCTCGAAAAAGGATATTTATTCTTCAATGTCTCCTTATTTAGCTCTCTATAATCAATGTACAGTCTTAGTGTACCATTATTCTTCTTTACAAACAATACTGGTGCACCCTAAGGAGAAACACTAGGTCTAATGAAACCTTTATCCAACAAATATTATAATTGCTCCTTTAATTCCTTCAACTCTGCAAGAGTTATTCTATAGGGCGGCATCGAAATGGGAGTTGTGCCTGAGACCACATATATATAGAATTCGATCTCTTTGTGAGGTAGTAAACCTGACAACTAATAAGGAAAGACATCAGGAAAATTGCAAGCTATTAGAACATCTGAAATAGATGTCTTCTCCACTGAAGTATCCCTGATTAGTGTTGGTATCCCTGACAACCTTATTTAGCATCTTCTTAGTTGTGATAGCGGAGATAAGATTCTGAGGTGCAAAACTGTTGTCACCCACAAACTTAAATGCTTCATCATTCAAAATTCTGAAAATCACCTCTTTACTCTGATAATTAATTATGCATAGTGCTGAGATAGCCAATCTATACCAAGAATCACATCAAACTCTATTACATCCAACAACACTAATTTCACTAATAATTCTCTGCCTCCCACTAACACTAGACATCCAGAAAGAATAACATTAATGTCTAATGATTCACTTAGAGGAGTGGCAATAAATAAAGTAAGTGTCATCCTTGAAGCTTGTCAACACGACTTTGAAGCAAAAATAGGGGGCACGAAAGAATGTGTGGCACTTGGATCAACCAAGACTCTAGCATCCAAGTAACAAATTGGAAGTATACTTGCAACAATGGCATTGGATGCCTAAGCATCCTGCTAGGTGAGGGTGAAAACTCTAGTCTGACCTCAGCCTCCTTACTAGTTAGTGAAAGTCTGACCAAAGCCTCTAGCACTACCTCTGCCACCTCTACCATGCCCCTACTGGGCTATAAACTGTGATGTACTAAGATACTAAACTGGAGGCAACTGATAGGGAGCTGGAGCTACATTAGTAATAGATTGCTGCGTAAACTACTATTGATAACCAAAATAAGGACACGCTATGGCAAAGTGTTGCATTTGTCTACATCTAAATCAAGTCAAAGGAGCAATGTAATAGGGTCCCTAGTAGACTCTCCCACACGTCTGGCAAGCACTGGTTGTAGATCCTGTGCTACCATATCCAGAACTCTGTCCACAATTGCTATTGGTAGCACTAAAACTAAACTTTATAGGCCTGCGCACTCCACTATGCCCATGTCTTCGACCCCAGTGATATTTATGCTGCTGTCTCTGGTCCTGCTGAACAGAGCCTCTCAGCTGATTGCTAGAGCCTATCTGATAATAGTCAGGTATGACTCCTTACCTGATTAGTCTGAGCTCTATCTCCTTGACCAACTCTATCACTGACTCTAGAGTAAGACCTAAAGTAGGCATTTCAACAAATGCAGAACCTAGTCTAGTGACATAAGTTCTGACTGTAAAATACCGGTCTCTTAGCAAATCCTCTACATAACAGCACAATTTGAGGAACTCTTTAGTGTAGTCCTCCACTGACCTGTCACCTCTACTAATGTTGGTTAGCCATAGTTTGAAGCTAATCTACACAAGCTTTAGGCAGAAACGCCTCATGAATCTCTCTTGAAAATGAGCCTAGGTAAATGTTGTCATGTATGGTTAGATGACCTGTTCAAACCAATCCAGGACTGGCCCCTCAATAGATAACTCAATGATTATAATCCTCTAGTACTTAGTGTGAGCAATTCGAGTCCTTATCTCTATAGCATGCAAAAAATCTAGAGGATTTGTAGTCCTGTTGAATGATATCCTATTGAATCTAGCATAAACAAGGCTGCCTCTAGGTCAAACATACTTTGTTAATACATATGTTACATCTATAATATGATTGGAGGTATAACAACTTCCTCATATTCCTACTCTACAGGTTTCTCATCCTACTATAGCTCTTTCTGCCTATAGTGACTTGTCGTTCCTCGAGGTCTACCTCTACCTCTACGCCTAACTGGCGACTGAAGAGGTAGAACCTCATCCTAAAAAGAATCATCATCCTTGGCCTCAACAACTAGTGGAGTGACACGCACTCATCTCCTTATTATGAAAAGATAAAAACCAATGAAATTCAGACAAAACAAATAACAAATAAACAACAAACAAACATCCTAACAATTACGCAGAAAACTATAACGAGGAAAACTTATCAAAGATATAGTCGAACCTAATTTACTATAATAGTTTTAAAGAAAACACAACTCTAATAACCTAGGTCCATAACACTAAAAACCTAGGCTCTGATACCAACTTTGTTATGACCTAAACTGGGGAGTTATGACCGACGCTAGGAAATGAGAATTCTTATGAATCCGGAACCTGTAGTAAGCCTTAAAAATAAAAACACAAGTAAAAATATAACACAAAAAACATTAGAATTAAAAACTTTAATTAATATAAAACAAATTTATATCATAACATAGTAAAATATATTCATAGAATTATTTAAATACAAAAACATTGTCTAATACAATAATAGGTACAACAAAAAGAAGCACTACTACTGCAGCATTTACTAAAATACAAGAGAAGTAATAATTCAATGTTTACATAAGTCAGCCGGAGAGGAAAGAGTCTAGCGAAGACTTCTACTAGGGAGGTATGAAGTAGACGGTCTTAAAAAAATATTGAGGGAGGGTTAGACCTCACTGAGTAAATTATTATGATATATATACATGCAACCTAAAGATATAGACACTCAAGCATCAGTATAATAATATATATATTTATTTATATATACATGTATTTTACATAGATGCTAAAAATTCACTTTTATTTTAATAATAAATGTAGAAAATTTTTTGGGTGGAGGATCGAAGCAAAATACCTAAATTTTAGCAATCTCGATCACTGTATTTACTTATCCAACAAGCTTTCCATAACTCCAAAATATTTTCTTTATCCAAAATTTGATAGTGAATTTGGCCCCGAGTACACAAAAGGTCAATCGAGAATCCATAGTTCCATTACCGATGCTAACTGGCCCCGAGTACCCTACAAGTCAACCGAGAATCCACAGTCACGCCCCTTATCATCCACAATTCATAAAAATCATAACTTCCTTATTTAAAATCAATCAAAATTCAAAGCCTAATATCTAACGTACTGTTACGCAACAGCCCTAGCGTGACCCGATATGTGGCACATTCTACAACTATCCTCCAAAAATATTATTTCATAATAAAATAATGAAAATCATAGTAAACGTGAATAACATTCATTTTCATAATTTTATAATCACATGTAAATATATATGAAAATATATATATTAAAAATAATCATATAATAATAATAAATGAATTAAAGCATAATGAAATTCACATTTATTCAAAACACGGATGCTCACAATATATATTCTACATGTAATGTATATATATAATAATAACTCATTGTTCTATCAAGCTCCTCTACCCTGGCTTGGCTGGCCCAGTCCGATAGATCTAGCACACGAAGCAACTAAGAAAAATAATAAAAATATTATATTAGAATCGAAATCATAATTTATACTTTTAGAAATTCTAAAGAATGACTCAATATAGGACACAACTTAATAACAATTCAAAACTTAGAACCGACCCAATGTCACATTTTACAAAAATTCTATAAAAAATTTGGCAAAATTTCCTATGTAAAATAGATGTCTCTCTACTAAAAGTGGGACGGCTAGATAGAAATCAACGAAATTCAGGAGAAAAGACTAAGAGTTTATTTTATTTTTTTATTTCATCTTTTTATCTTTTTTATTATGATTATGGGTTTCACCATAGACATATGTGGCTAAGTTTTCTTTTAGAGTTTTGGTTAGGAGTAGTCATTCCTTGACATGATTTGAACATAAATTTTTATATTTAATTTGAATTTCAGTTAATTCTTTGTTTTGTGATATTTATCTTGTTATCATTCCAGACTTGTTTGATTGCATGTTTATGGATAAATTCACCAACGATAGTTAGGGGAACTCATTAGCTTAAAACACCTGAAACTTAGATCACTTAACAATGAGAGTAGGTGAGCTCTTTAAGGAATCACGATAGTAGATTATGGTGACAAATTAATTGTCAAAAATTTTAATAAACTTGGATTAAATTATTAATCACAGGAGTACTCCTTGCATGCTTAATTGAACTTGAGAGAGTTTTTAAGTATTTTAGAGCAATTACCCTTAACTGAATTCAAGAATTATATTTAATAATGTGTTCATGATTGGATTGAAATAGTGAAACTAAACTCAGATTCTGTATTTACAAATATTTGATTTTACTTTTAATTAAGTTTCTACTATTTAGATTTTAAAGCTTGTTAAATTTCTCAATTTACTAGTTAAGATCATTAGGTAAAAATTGTTAATAATCAATATATAATCCTTAAAAAAATGATATCTATCTACTGCAACCACAATCATGCATTTATGAGTTTAAAATGCAACACTTGGATTCTCCATGATAAATTCAAGGATTTGGTTAGGAGGGTGTGGTTGAATGGAGGTATCAAGCATTCTGTTGAAGTTTTTTCCCGAGAGGCTACCATCTAGAATAGAAAGTGTTTTGGAAATATTTGTAAAAGAAAATCATAGTTATTAGCAAGATTGGGGGGGGATACAGCGAGTTATTAAGAGGCACAAGTCCGATAGACTTAATGAGTCGGAGGGGCAGCTGAAGGCTGAGTTAAATAGGGTCCTAAGGCAAGAAGAATTATTTTGGATTCAAAAGTTTCAACTGGACTGGACTCTCCAAGGGGATCAAAACACTGCTTATTTTCATAAAAAAAACATTGCAACATTGACATCAAAATCAGATATCAAATACGAGATGAGTTGGGTCTGATTATTACTGATAACGATGAGATGAAAGCTCTTGTTTGTAACGTTTTTAAAGCGATATAAAGGTGTATAAGGGACACCGTCCCTAAATATGTGGTGACTGAGCACTTTTCGTGCATTCAAAGGGATGATCTTGCGCTTCTTAATTTAAAGATCACTGATTTTGAAATAAGGCAAGCTCTCTTTGATGTGAAGTCGTTCAAAGCTCCTAGAGCAGACGGACTTCATGCTGGGTTTTACTAGACTCAATGGAATATTGTTGGGGGAAGATTGTGCGCAAAGAAGAAAGCCCTGAATTTATCAAGGACTTTCGGCCCATCAGCCTCTCCAACATCAGCTATAAAGTCGTAATAAAATTGGTTGTTAACCGCATCAAACACATCCTCCCGCAACTTATAGGCCCTCTCAAAACTAGTTTTGTCCCAGGCAGCCAAATTACTGATAACAAAATTCTGGCCCAGGAAATTATTCAGTCCATGAAGCATAGAAGGGGAAGAATAGGGTTTATGGATTTGAAGATTGATCTTGCTAAGACCTACGACATGCTTAGGTGGGATTTTATGTATGATACTTTGATGGATGTTGGATTTCCTACTTCTCTTGCCACTGTAATAATGCATTGTATCTCTTATGCTTCTATGGAGCTCATTTGGAATGGCAATCTCACAGAGAAATTTTAGCCTTCTCAAGGAATACGGTAAGGGGATCCCCTCTCCCCTTATATATTCATCCATTGTATTGAGAGGTTGGCCCAGGGCATTGTTAAAAAAGTGAACGATGGAAGTTAGAAGCCTTTAAAGCTTAGGAAAAAAGGTCCTCCAATTTCCTACTTGTTCTTTGTTGATGACTTGTTATTATTCTAGGAAGCTTCTTATCAACAAGCTAGTGTAATTAAGTGGACTTTAGAGGAGTTTTGCTTAAGCTCGGGGCAAGTGGTGAGCACTGAGAAGTCTCAGGTGTATTTTTTAAGGAATGTCTCTCAAACAATAGTAATGGATGTGGCGAACACACTGGGTTTCACGAGGACTGATGACTTGGGGAAGTATCTTGAGGTCCTGATATTGCATTCGAGGATTACGATGCGAACGTACAGTGAAACCTTAGAGAAAGTGCAGAAAAGGCTTTCTGGTTGGAATAGGCGTTCTTTATCCTTAGTGCGTAGACTGACCTTAACTCAATCTGTTTTTGAAGTAATTCCCCTCTATACTTTGCAAACAGTCCAATTGCTGGCGTTTATTTGTGATAAAATTGAGATTTGGTGCAGAAAGTTTATTTAGGGCAGCAATGAAGGGTAACGTAAAGTTAGTTTGGTCTCTTGGAATGATATATGTGTATGCCAAAGTGATTGGGGGGAGCAGGTATGAAGCACCTTCATCAGATGAAGGACACCATGCTTATGAAAATTGGGTGGAATGTGGCTGCACACAGTGAAAAATTTTGGGTTCAGGTGTTAAGATCAAAATATGGGATCAATGAGGGCGATACGCCTAGTTCACTGAGTTATCGATATAGTTCTCCTCTGTAGTGAGCTATTGGCAGGTGTATGGGATAGAGTGCTTGATGGGATTCAACGGTCTATTGGGGATGGTACTAGAGTAAGCTTTTGGCTCCATAGCTAGGCCTTAGATGCTCCTCTTATTGAGTTTACCACTGCTCTGGTTCCAGATGATCTCCAATTTAAAAGTGCTAGTTTCTTTGTTGATGAAAACAAACAATAGAAATGGAACTTCTTGATTGAATACCTTCCCCAAGCTATAATTCTACAAATTGCTGCCTATAGAACCCCTTCACATTGCAATGGGGTTGATGAGATGTTTTGGAAGTACTCACCATCTAGGGATTTCTCAACTCGGTCAGCGTATTCTAGCCTAATTGGAAGCAGCGATGAGCAGGGCAGCAACCTTTGGAGGTTAATCTGGAAATGGCCAGGGCCGCACCATATAAGAACCTTCATATGGTTAGCTCTTAAGGAACGCCTCCTAACCAACAAGGAGCATGTTCGCAGACACATAAATCTCTCACCATAATGCTCTATTTGCCATGGGAATGAGGAATCAATCCTTCATGTTCTCCGCGACTACTATGTGGCAAAACTCGTGTGGAACAGGATATTCCCGCCTGAGAGTCTTGCTCATTTTTACTCCCTTGAGCTGAGACAATGGATTAAATGGAATCTCACTGTACCTAACCCCAACTAGGCTCGCTGGTTTGGTGTTACAACTTAGAGGCTGTGGAGTTGGAGGAATGACACCATATTTGGTAAAAAATCTTATGTTTTTTTATAGAATTGCAGACATTAAGGTAAGGGTTGAGGAGATCACAAAGGTGTTTTCTCAGTTTGGGAACCTGGATAGAAATGGCAAAATTCATGTGGAGCACCTAATGGGATGGAGATGTCCGAATGATGGATGGGTCAAACTCAATATGGATGGTTCTATTAACACCAGGACTAAGCGTGCTGCTGCGGGGGGTCTGATTCGCAATCATTGTGGAAGATGGATTGGGGGATTTATGATGAATATAGGTATCTCCTCTATCATGAATGCCGAGCTGTGGGGAAGGCATCTCTCTAACTTGGGATCTTGGGCTGAAGTAGATTATTGTTGAAATAGACAGTTTATGCGCTGTCCAAATCCTCCAGAAACAGCCTGGAACTACGAACAATCATTTGGCCTTGGTCAATGCGGTAAAGTTTATGTTGCAAAGGGATTGGGTGGTTCAAATAAATCACATCCACAGAGAGGCCAACCATGCTGCTGACTTTATGGCATCTGCTGCTCATCATGTACCTCTTGGCTGCAATTGGGTGTTGGAAGCTGTAGATGGCCTCGTTCCCTGGTTAATTCATGATATGAAATAAGTTTCTTATCCTCGTCTAATGCAGTTGTAGTTTGTCCAGGCTTTTGCCTCGTTTCTTGTACCAAAAAAAATGAGACGCTTAATGAAAAAAAAAAAGTTAATGTGGAAAGAAAAAACATCATTTTTAATTAATAGGTTCCTGATATAATAATGAGTAAAAGCAGCTCCACGTCTCGGATTGATATTTTGGATGGGTTGGGCCAATACAAGTGGGCTATTTCTTTGACAACAAATGGCCCAAAATGTCAAAGAAGTTTCAGAAGCCACTGGATTAAAGCAAAAGACAAATCACGGCGCATCACTGCGGAAAAAAATGGAGGGAGAGAGCTCAAGTGAAGCACCTGCAGAAGCAATTATAAAAACCCTAAAGACCAGAGGCTGGTGCATCGAAGACGACAACAACAACCAGCTAAAAGCCTTAATTACAATTCAATCAGCATTAGCAGATGATGCTAACGACACGTCGGCGATTGCAAATTCCGTTGAAGCGGAGGTTCTCAACATGGACATCAAATCCATCGGTGCTAAATCCTTACCCGACCCGAACTCCCTCCGCAACAAAGCCTCTCATTATCTTCAAGGACCTAAAATCCTTCAGGTCAAAATCTTTTCTTTTACCTCTCTATCTTTTCGATTCTATTAAGGCGCTGTTTAGTTTACTCAATATATATACAATTTTTTTTTTTTTGGTTTCTTAAAGATATCTTCGGTGCGAGATATAGCTGTAAGTAGCATCGAGGGATTTTCGGATTCAATTAACCGGCGGCTCTTGAGATTTACTTTAACCGACGGTCATAATGAAATTCCTGCGATTGAGTACTCTCATATAGCTTCGATTCCTAATGATGTTGTTCCTGGTACTAAGGTATTGTTCTGTTTATTGTTTTTAATCGATATGTGTAGTGTAGTGGTGGTATTGTGAACTATTTTCTTGTGCTGTTCAAGCTAGCTGCTTTCGAAACAGAATGTAGCCATCGTTTGTGAAACTTTATCATATGTGTAGGAACTTAACAATTCGTTATTTTCTAGGTAGAATGTCTTTTAAATGTCACTTATCATTTAAACCCAATAGAGATATTAAGACTCTTCTTTGGATTTTACCTAACAGCTTAAGACTAAAAGATCTAGAGTTCGAATCTTGGCTGGCTTCATCTTGTAAACAAGGTAAGATGGACGTATGCTTCGCTGGGTCTCAAACCTGACAGACATTCTTTTGCACTGGTTGTGTCTGAAATGTTAAAATTATTCTTTGGATTTCACTGTAAGCTTTTTGGTCTGAATAGATGTTTGACAAAACCCTGATCTTTTATGTGAAATTTATTGTATGTTTGTAGCCTTTAAACTTGCATTATAGTTCCTTCAATGTAAGATTTTTGTGAAAAAATGTTAATTTCTATTTTGTGTTTTATTGATTACTGCTTTATTTTTGGCAGGTTCGGCTTGAAAATAAAGTTCCTATACAAAGTGGTATAATATGCTTGAACCCTAATGTGATAACTCTATTAGGAGGTGTTGTCCAGTCTCTTTATGAAGAATGGCAAATGACAAAAAAATATTCAACCTTGTCTCGTTCGTTGATAAGATTGTCACATGAAACTGATGGTGGTGGTCCGCCTCAGTTTGAGAAATTGCAAATTAGAGCACCACTTCATCGTTCTTCTCAGCATTCTGGTTAGTGTTTTTGATTTTTTTTATTGAATTGTTTCAATGTGCTGAAATGGCATTTGTTATATATTCATATTTGTGCATGCAGTGATTTTATTATTGATGCTTTGTGGTAGTATATTAAGTGGGAAAGACCCAAGATATTGGCCTTCTTTGTATGTGTGACTATTATGCTGGCTTTGGGTGATGAACGAAATTTTTTTTGTTTCATTTCAATTTTTCATGAGCAAAGGGTGATTATTTGCAGATTACCCTGCATCTACATCCAATAGCAGTGTGCCTACAGCTGCAAATACGCGATTTATACATGATATGCAACAAAGACATAATAACAATGGTGATAGAACAGAAACAGAATCCCTCAAAAAAAGGATTGGAGAAGGACCAAGACAAAATGAAGGTGATACAAGTTCCATTTTATATTATTTGCCACTTGATTTATATCATAAAATAATGCTATGTTGCGGAGAGATTCAATGTGAGCAGACATGCGTTTATGAATTCGCATGTACAGTATGCATGTGAGATAGGTTTGACCATCAAGTTCAAATGCACATCTAGAAACAGTTATGTTTATGCTAAATTGCTGAAAGTTAGGACTCCATCTGGATGACCATCCAGGACCATTGCTTAAGTGGAACAACCACTGGATATTTTCCTCTTTTTCCCAGTGTGCCAACATGATATGTTGCATGTCTTAGAGAGTTTACTGGACAACAAATATCAAGCTAAATCTACTAATGTATGTATGGCAATCTTTCGCAGATCACTGCAAGTCTAACTCCAAGAGCAGCATGCCCTCAGGGAGTACTGAAATTAGGCCTATTGATAAAAAACAAAATGCACATGTCCTTGGTGATAAGGTGACAACAGCTTCCCATGATGAGCAAAAGCCAAGTACCTCTGGAACGAGACTGAAGGGAGGTGTGAATATATTTTCAATTGTATTTGCAACTTTTCTTTATTTTGTCTTATGATACTGTATGATGATAAAGAAGAAAAATCATATGGAGTGGAGGACAGGGATTTGATATGTATAAAGAAGGAAAGGATATGATATTCTGTGTCATCTAATATGCATAGACCAGTGCTTGTTTGACATTACATGGTTCTATGTAGTTTCCTTTTAAAGTACCAAAAAGAAAAAAGTGTTAATTTTATTAAGTTTCATCGAGTCTACTAGTGCAATGAAAGCTGAATTTACTGCTGATTTTACAGTCACACCAAATAGGGATCTTGATCTCTTTTTTTCCTTTTTTTTTAAATAAATTTGTTTCTTACATTTACCGTCATGTTTGTATTTTTGGCAGTAGCTGAATCAGTGCCTGTCCAAAATCAAGCAGCAGCCCAGAAACTCCTTCAGAAAATGGGTAACCCAAATCAACCGGATCGATATTCTAGGGGTCGGAAACACAAGGGGAAGGGTAAAAGAGAAGGGCAGCAATTTATCACTCTAGAAGAGTGGGAGAAGAGGAATGCTGGAGCAAAGCCTTTAAAGAGAAATGACCTTCCAGATGCTAGTTGCGATGAGGACCTTGCACGGCAACTTCAAAACCAACTTGATATGGAAGATTCTCATGTTAGTATCTTCCCATCTTTTAATGTTTCTTGGGGTGTTGTTTTGATTCTAATTTATCTGAATTTCTCTCTTGTTCAGGACCATCAGGCACAAACGGGAACGCATAACAAAGTGGCTGATGACATTCGAATGAGCATGTTTAGTTATGAAAGAGATGCTGTCAAGTTTCATGGAACAGAACGTAACGGGGGAGGATGGGGAAAGGGTAGAGGGAGAGGGAGGGGAAGAGGCAGGGGAGGGGGAAGACATTACTGAATCTTGTTGACCGTCTTTATTATCTCTGTCCATCACTTTTGATGCCATGAATTTGCATATTTACAGGGTTTTGCCTACATGTACTTTGGTGATCACTGAAATAGAACACATATATTTTTCATGAGTTAACTGTCTCAGAATCCAGATGATTTGAAGTTTCACTAGTAATTTAACTTGAGAAATGGCTCTGCTGAAGAGAAATCACCACTGCATATATATGCTTTGGACAGTGATGGCAGCAAACTGAAATGATAACACTATGTAGTTAACTGGTTAATTCACTCGTAAAATAGAAATGTAGAATCGAGTTGACTTGACAGATTTATATATTTGTACTAAGAAAACTATGATCAGCACCCAACGTGCTAACGTGCGAATTGGACGGATGCCCAACTACATCTACCTGTGCTTTTAGCTGGGCCGATGCACGACCTGTAGAATAAATAATAAAGATTGCACATTGCTTGTTGAATTTTAATAATCAATTTAATGTGATTGTGCAGTAGCATTTAAATATAACAGCTTTTTGCCTTTTTGCCAGATTTTTTACATCTACAACAACATCTACTGCTGCTACTACTATAGATAATACTTCCTACACTTGAAGCCACTTGAGTCAAAACAAAAGAGACTCAGAAACGATGGAAAAAAATTTGATCCAAATTCAACCAATAATCGCAGTTGCAATAGGTTCAGCAATTGCCATTAGAGCTTACAAGAGAAAATCTCTTAACTTTTCTGGCGCTATTGCTGGCTTTTTGGTTATGGCCATTCACTTCGCCATCAGTTACAGGTTTTTTTTTTTTTTTTTCAAATCTCTGTTTGGTTTCTTGGAAAGTTTAAAAGGATCTTTTTTTTTTTTTTGTTCTTTTTGGATTAATTAGGTTTGGAGCTATATTGCTAGCATTTTTTCTCACATCGTCGAAACTCACAAAGGTTGGTGAAGAGAAGAAGAGACGCATCGACGCTGATTTCAAGGAAGGCGGGCAAAGGAACTGGTACGGTACCATTAATTTTTTTGCTTTATTTGATAGATTTAATTTTTTAGCAATCCATTGACATGAACTGAGCTCTTTTAACATGTGTAACCATGTGCAGTTGTGTTTATGTTCATATCTTGCCTGCGTTTTCTTTGATTGTTCCGTTTTGTTAAAAGGTGCTTCTTCTTTTTTATCTTATCAGGATTCAGGTTCTATTCAACAGTGGTATAGCTACTGTTTTAGCTTTGGGTATTTGGAAATTGAATGGATGGAAAGAGAAATGCTTGGACACAAATGAATCTATTATGGTTACTGCTTTAATTGGTGGTATTATCGGTCACTATTCTTGCTCTAATGGAGACACTTGGTCTTCAGAGCTTGGGGTGCTTAGTGATGCTACCCCTCGATTGATTACAACCTTTAAGGTAAGGTTGATGCCTTTAGTTTGTTTTTGATGCCATTACTATGAGTCCTTCAGTTTCGATCAATCTGGAGGCATCCTTGTTGCGTGCTTGATGACTAATAATTGAAATGCTAAAAGCTTTGGATCATATGTTTCGTGTGCTCACCCAATGCAATTTATTTCCGCTGTTGGTAATGTGCTGCATATTCATGATCAATTCTCATGTGTAATTCCATATATTCACCCTGTTACTTATTTGTATACTCATGAAAGAAGTTTTGGCGCTAATCTTAAGCAGTCTTATTTGTCACCACGCCCCGGTGCATTCAACAGTTTTATTCATAGTCTGAGTAGATGTTTCTTGTGAATTCGGTGGATGAAATACTTTCAAGTTATTTGTGCTGAATTCTGATGCATTGCATCTCTAGTTTGTGACTTGAAGAGGCATCTCACAATTATTGTGAAAGTCCCTGCAGTCATGATTTCATAATATAAATACACCTCAATCATCTTGTTTAGAAATCATGCTGTGTCTTGTTTTCTTTTTTTGTTAGTTGGTTTGACCAATTGAATTTCCTCTTTTGATGGCATAGGCTGCAACTAAAAAAGTGATGGTTGAGATATTTTTCTATCTCCAAATATTATCCCAGAGTAGAAAATTTCGATCTTAGAAATTTGTGGATTCTGATTTAGTTCCTACCTGATTGATTTGACTATCAGCCTGTTCGGAGGGGTACAAATGGTGGTGTAACAACAGCAGGACTTGCAGCTGCTGCTGCTGCAGGCGGTGTTATTGGACTTACATTTGTTCTCGTTGGATTTCTCACAACAAACTGCGGATCTGGTGTTGCTCTGAAGCAGCTTCTGGTTATACCTCTCGCAGTGATAGCAGGATTATGTGGGAGTCTCATAGATTCTCTATTGGGAGCTACGCTGCAATTTAGCGGATTCTGCACTGTTCGAAATAAGGTCAGCTAGTTCATCTTGTGCCTTCGTTACAAATATGTGGGGTTATTGAAAGTGTGACCTTGACACTTATGATCGACTTTGCAGGTGGTTGGAAAACCAGGACCAACAGTGAAAAAAATTTCAGGTCTTAACATTCTCGACAACAATGCTGTGAATTTTGTTTCAATACTGTTGACCTCATTCCTGACTTCAATCGTCTGCGTTTATATTTTCTAAACCAATGGTTTTTTTTGTAATTCTGAGAAAGTGCGCCTAACACGGTGCTTCTGCAACCTAATAATGTATTGATTGAAAGGAGAAATACTAAGAAGAGTCATTTGTAGAAACTTGATAACCTAATCTAATTTATTCTGAGATTTGTTGAGTGAACTGAAATCTTTCAATCGCCTGCATATAAGCCGTTCAGACTGGGAATCAATTCTGTGAACCCTGTTCATTGCTTGCTAGGTTCAATATTAGCAACAACTTGGAAGTTCGGATGTGTTTCTACTCTCTACCTCTCTCTCTATCAAAAGTGAATTTTAGCAGAATCTGCTGATTTTGGATTCATTAACAGAACTGAAGTGGAAAATTAGGAACAAAAGACAATCGAAACGGATGGAACTTACATTTTAATCACAATTCATAAGTTACATAGATCTTTATTCATAGCGTAGCAGTACACTTTTCTTAGAGAATGTGCGCAAGTGCATACTTTCTCCAGCCTGTGTCCTTTCACTCGAACAAAAGCCACACACTACGGACCCAGATGTTACAGACAAGAGCACCACAAAAAAAAAAATGGAGGTACAGAGACAACAGTAGTGATTATTGAAGGAAATGATGAAACCAAACTAAAGAGCCAAGCGCCTGTATCTTATTAGCAGCAGCACAGCATCTCCAGGCAACATTCACAAGTCTCAAAGCAGCAAAAGCAGCAACAAGCTGCAAACAAACTGAAATCAAAACAACAAAAGAGAACAACAGACAGAAGTTAGCAGAACTTCAAAAAAGAACATAAAAAAGAACCCAAAAACATGCATGCAAAGAGACAACAAACCAAGCATAGAGGCAGCCTTTATCTTCATGTCGCCTCTTAACATGATCAACATATGACATTTCTTGGTAACCTGGTGCATCCATTTTCGTGTCCCTTAGAAACTCAATATTACTTACCACACTATTAGTAGTTTCTTACACTCCTGAATATAAAGAAACACAAAGGCAACAAATATAAAGGATAAGCAAAGCAACTGAATACAATGTCAACCTGCTAGACTAGGCACAGTGGCGTATGTAACACATGGAAACACCTGATAGGTTTCTATTTGACGTTTTGGGAGGACCATTTTTGTCTCCATCAAACAGCTAATACTTATTTTGTTGTTATTGCCATTCTTTAGAATTATCCAACTTTTTTTTGACCAATTTAATAAGAAATCCAACCTGGGAAGGTTCATAATGTGTTATCTTCATAGACAAGTAATCATTTTTTTATTATTTAATTTAATTATAGAGATATTGAGATATTTTTCACTTGAGATACACAATCCTAAGGGAAAAAAAAGATATAAATAAATTTACACTAAATATAAAAAGTATATATATATAAGCAATCTAACAATGTTATATCTAATAACAAGATTATCTAAAATCATTTAAAATTAAAAAAAAATTATATAATTGACGCTAATTTTAATTATGTAATAAGTGAAAAAAGATAAAACGTAGTTATATCCATGAGAGATTGATCTATTTGTCTTTTCTTTCTCTAAAAAAAAATCTCTAAATAGAAGATTCTAATCTTACAGTGATTTCATTTTCCCTCTCTCTCTCTGTATATATTGCTGTAGTCATTGAAAATGTCATGTGAAAGGAAAACAAATAAATATACTTAAGAGTTGTTTTCAGTTGCTATCTCTCTTCTCCTAATCTTTGTTTTCAGTACTTAAAAATTATAAAACGTAGTTATATAATTGACACGTAAAAACAAATAAATCTTACAGGACCATTACACGTAATTATGATCATTATTAGCATTGTCATTATTTTATTCTTTTAAATTTTATGCTTGGCCAAGGCGGATGGCTGACTGGTTCTTTGGTGGTGTAGCTGTCATGTAACGTGAGGTGGACATGGGTGATAATGCTGCCTTCATAATAACATTTTATCCGCATTGTCATTAAACCAAAAGAGCTTCAAAAGAGGGAAAATTTTTCAGAATTCAGATGCTAGTGTTGTAAATATTCCATTGAGAACTGAATTAAAAAAACAAGAAAAACCCTTTAATCCATAATTTGCTATCTTCGTTACATTTTTAAATCTCCAGAAGCATGTAAAAAACAAACCCAGAGACTTTAATAAGGGAAGAAAAGAAATAGAATTAGCTATACAACTTTAGGTGTAGTAAAGCAAACAGCTTGAATACCCCTGCCTGGGTGGTTATAGTAGAACAGCAGCATCTCCATTTTCAGATCAAGGAGACAAATTACAACTCTTGAAAGAATACAAATAAGGACAAAAAACAAACAGCCCTTTGGTGACTTTAGAAGATATGTCTCAACACACAACTTCAAGCTATGGGGCACTTCCGACAGTGCATCAAACAAACCCCATCTGCCAAACAAACCTTCAGGGCAGCAGAATTACTACTTTTAACACAATTATATTACAATGCTGATGCAAAGCCTAGTAGCATCCCAAACTCCCTACTTCAATAACCAATTTTGATACTCCAATCAGAGCTGCCAATAAATATGTTTGTTCTTTCACAAATGGAGTTCCTCGTGCTATTAGCAAGAAACAGAACATGTAGCCGGTTTTACCGAAGCCAAAAGATTAGTAGCCACAGGTTGGAAACCAGCAGCATTTTCAAGGCGTTCCCAAGTCAACCTCCGCTTCTCAGCTTTAACACTCAACATCGAGTCTTCCTCTTCTAACTTACGTTGGCAGGCTAGAACTAGCTCTTCATCCATCTCACAGAACATTTTCCTGATATTCTGTGTTAGGTTGAGCACTGCCTGATTCCAGTGATTCTGGGTGTTCCGCTCAAGAGCTGAGAAGACAAGAGGCACAATCACCTGCCTGTTATGTGCAATAAGATTTAGAATGCGCTCATTATTCCAAAGCAAGTGTGCCCGTTCAGCCACCTGGAAAGATGAAAGCAAGCTAGTTATTGTTTTCTGCATGCAAAATCTTTGTTGCCATATACATGCAACTTCGACAAATTTCCAGGAAGGAAATACCCAATATTTGGGACTAACTAAAAGATTCCAACTTTAAACTTCATTACGCTCAAGGTGGAGGAATTTGATGGAATGAGAAGAAGATCAGACCCAAATTTGTAGGCATCTTAAAAAAAATCGAAAAAAATTCATAAAAATCATCCTCCTTGTGCATGCAGTGGTTAGTGGCCTATGATGAATGTGTTGAGTGAAATGCCAATGCCAGGAAAATCCACACTTCAATAGTCAACTAACCGGAATCCAGTTGAGTGCAGAACATTCTCAATATTGAGCTCTAAGTTTGACAAAATATACTCCAAAATAATGATAAGATGCCAAATAGGTCTCAAGTCAATCACGATGCAACAAGTGGTCTGATGGTGAAATTGGAAACAGTTCAATCAGCTGCCCTTATTTATTTTTGAATCATAGGTCATACCCAGGTGCCAATCTATAAATTAACTTGTGACTACAAATTTGAGTTAAGTCATGACTACTTATTGGCATGACTGACTTCTTGTGCCTGTGCATGTATATGCTTGGGGCACACATCACCACGCAAAACCTTCTGAGCACAATCATGCGCTCTTGGTCATATAAATCTCATAAGCATCCTCTGCTTTACAAATGTAGACCATGAAAATGGTTTTCAGTGCAATAAAGGATGTAAGACAAATTCATGGAATGCAATGAACATAAGCCTATAAGATCTACAGCATACGTGACAAAAATTTATCAAGAAATATGTGACAGGAAAAATGGGCACAAGTTACAATACCAGTCTTCTATGTAATGAGAATGATATTCATCAGATGCATTTTACCTGGTAATGGGAGCTATTGAGGCAGCATCCTATACGTCGAAACAGTGGGACCATAATCTTCTGAAACTCATCCATGCTAGTCATTTCCAAAATCTCTTCTAACTCACTTATAAACATCAACTCCTTCTGGCTATTTGTCACTGGCCAGTACTTCAATAGTCCCTTAATCACAGAACTGGCCATTTTTGGATCCTTATCTATATACTGTACAACACAATATGTTAACTGTTGATGATATACACCCACTGATTTTGGTTTATGCAGCGGAATCAAAGCCCTCCATAGAAACATTTTGTGTTCCTCTTTCAAAGGCAAGGCAAACCCACTAATAACACTCCCAAAAATCTCCAACAGCTCAGCAATCCCATTGTGACGTTCAGTTTCAAAAACAAAATTATAGATGATATTGCTAACAGCTTTTCGGATGTAAGGTCGATGTACCATGAACTTCCCATAAATCCTATGTAGAATTGTTTTCAAACAGTCTCTTTCTCTTGGATCCTCCGAATCAAAGAGGTCAAGTAATCTCATAATAAAAGCATGATCTACATACTTCTTTGCAGCCTTTGGGTCAACAGCACTAATAAACCGGAGCAGTAGATCATAAACACATTGTAAATGTGACCAATCAGGATCGAACATTGGTTCTTCATCCTCTGCTTCCCCAGCTGTATTGCTCGAACGACACTTTGGTGGGAAAACCCTAAAAAGGTTAGTTGAGCACAACCTACACATTGCAGCCATTGCTAATTCATTAAACTTTGCAGTTCCAGAAGAAACGAAATCAACAAGCTCAATCAATGTTTGACGTTTGAGATCTTGCTGAGAAGCATTTTTATCTGGATCACTGAAATCTGAAACCTCACAACAGAAGTTTAATTTACTGATAAAAAGGCTTTGCTTCTGCACATTTGAAACATCTTTGAAAGATAAATGAGGCTCCACAGCCTCCACTCCTGCCATGATGCTTGCAGGAAAGACTGCTGAAGATACCCTTTTAACAACATTTAATCGACTAGAAAAAGAATTTCCACCGTTTGTACATGGGACTCCATTGCCCCAATTGGTAGAATTGTTTCCTGAATCAATACCAGCGCAATCAAACGATTCAGATTTTGAGGACTTCCGTGGGATTTTGCTTAGAATTTGTTTTAGCATGGTGCCAATGCCACAATGTTCAGCAGATATAGACCTACATCACAATTGCATGCTGAATCAGTAATATTATAAGGATAATCAAGCCTAGAGAAGGACAAGAAGAGCCTTTTCAAGATAATCTCTGTTTCTAGATCAGCAAGGCAAAGCACAAACTGTAAACTATGATATAATCTTCTTGGTGAAAACTTCCTTGTATTCTTAACAAGGACATAACTAGCAGTTAAAGTTGCTGATCCAAGAACATAAGTTGTGAAACCAAAGAAGACGAAATTGAAGCCATGCAAAATGAAGCAGGCCCAGGGATTAAGGCCAAGGTAGCCAAACAAAAATGAAAATAACAGCTGTAGAATGTAAAGACAGCAAATAATAAGTTCATTAAACCAAGACTAAGATTCCCTTTGGCCGGTAGCAATGCAAATTGGAGCACATATGCAGGCTACTTCAATTAACTATTTGGGGATGCTATTTTCTCTGTCACAGATTCGACACAACAGAATCAAGTGTTTGTAAAATTTAAAACAAATGGTGATCTTGTAATTATCACAAAGATTAGCAGCCTCATCTACCAGCATTACAATATTACCTATGTCTGAATAAATATTGGAGCCCAAAACTGCTACAACCAACTAAATTAATACAAATCCAAGAACTAGAAGATCCTTCCTTGACTTGCCCTAGCCAAGATCCAGGAAACAGAAACCCCAGATCAAGGATAAGAGCAAATCAACTTGGTACCATAAACATGCCAAAAGAAACTCATCAAACTCATTGTTTAACCTAAGAAGAATGGAAAATGGCCTAATGTTGGCAATGATTTAAAGAAAACAAAATTCAAAAAAACTTCCTAACAGGAAAATTGGAGTGAGAGAGACTTAGATCTGAGACAATTATGATATTAAGACAGCTGAATTACAAAAGATCTGCACAAACTTACATGCAGGAATCAAGTGGACAGAGCCCAGATCTTGATTATTTAAAAACAGTGACTGACTTCATCAAACTACACCCACATCACATGCTTCACAAGTGGAAAGAAAAGAAAAATAGAACATCATCACAAAACAACTTTGTTGTCAGTCCATAATAAATGTAACTCCATAAAAGAAAAAAATTGAAACTTTATGCAACAAAATAAAAATAGACAAATAACAAAAGGGTAAATACAGATTATAGACAGAAATAGTGGAAGAATAGTAAAGAAGAACCTGTATTGTATCTCAATGGATGTTAGGAGAAATAGAAGCAAAGATTGAATCTTTTAAAAAAATGAAAATGGTCGATAGATTTGAGAAAGAAAGGAGTCTACTTTTTAGTAAATGGAGGAGATATGTTTGATTATGGGCTATTGGGTAGTGATAGATCTCCATGAAGAAAGTAAAAAAGAAGAGGGTAGTACCTCGATTGAAGAGAACAATGAGGGGAGTGGCATTTTCTGAGAATTGCAGGTACCAGTCACCGGTCACCACCACCACCCAGCACTACCAAATATGTTAATGAAAATGGAGAGACTACTCTCTCTTTCTCTTGTTTAATTAATAATACAACAAAAAAACAAACAGTTTGTACTTCAAATAATAATTAATAAAAGCAACATTGCTAAAACTCAGTTTCTTAATCTGATTATTATTATCATTTTCTTATAAACTCATTGTGGTGTGTTTTGTTGTTTTTGAACTGAACTGTGCTGTGTTTACACTTCAATTATAATGATTATTATCTGGGACTACCATGTTTTGGTTAACTTCATCTAGATTTTTTTTTTTTTAAAGATACTGTCTTTTCTTTACTCAGTGTTGGTAATTTCTGCAGTTCTCACAAAAACAAAAGATGTGTACTCTACCATATATATTTTGAGATTATATACATTTATTTATTTTCGTTGGTATCACTTTTTTTTTTTTTTACAAAAGAAATATGAAAATTGTACAGGTAAATCCAGAAATGAGTGAACAAAAATATGTATGTATATAAAGGGTGTTGTTTTGTTTCCTACCTTTCAAGTGAAGTAAAGTGAAAAAAAAAATAATAATACTAATACTAACAACAGTAAAGTTGGTCTTTTTTTAATTTTTTGAATTATTATTCTTATTATTATTATTATGGAAAATAAGGGAATGTCCTACATAAGGAATTTGCTTTGCATAATCTTGCTGATCTTTAAAAAGGGTTCAAGATTTTTCATTGGATGTAAGTATAAAATGATGGGAATCTAATTGCTATGTTTCATTATTGTTATTATTTTTATTTAAATGTTAGAGTATGGATTTGAATTGAATTTATAAATTTTATGTATGAACAAATAATGTTAGAAGCAAATTTGTTCATTGATATGTAATTTACTTCAAGATAGTTACTCAAATAAACATTTTTTTTGTTTGAATATGTTAGAAGATATGAGATCTCCCAAGAGGGAGACAAAGTTATGAAATCTCATATATTTCGGTATAAAAAGAGGAATTTAACTGAAGGCCTATCTCTCACAAAAATTAAAATATGGGAAAATTATTATTTTTTCTTTGTGTTTTTATTTAGTGCAATATTTATTCTCTTTAATATTTTAAAAAATATTTATTTATCCTTCTATTTTCAGTAAAAAATAAATAAATATTTTATAAAATATTAGAAATAAAATAATATAATAGATAAAAAATACACGAAAAAAATTATAATTCTTTTTAAAAATATTTACCATTTGAACTTCTAAAATCATAGAATGACTAATGTATACAATTATGTGAACTAATTAGATAATATATTTTCATCACGGTAATAATTTGTAAAAGTTTAACTTAATTTTTTTTAAAAAATGTTTAACTTAATTTATTTTCAAACATTGACATAACTCTTTTTTTTTGTGAATAAAATATAATATTTTGTTGTAAGAAAAATTCCTTTTTTTTTATCAAAATCTTGCAAGATTCTTTACCTTGCATTTGCTTTTTTTTTTTTCAGCGGAAAAAGAACATTAAAAGGTTAAAGTGGCAATTTTACCCCCAAATTATTATCCAAGGTACAATTAAACCCGAAATTATCTTTTTGGCTATTTAACTCATAAGAATACAAAATTTGGCAATTTGCCCCAAATTTTGACAAGAAGAGGAGAGTGAATAGATATTTTTAACTTTAACTCTGTGTTCTTTAACTTTTATTTATTAAAATAGATATTTTTAATTAGTAAAAATTATAATTATTTATCTCTACCATCTATCATTTTATAATTATTTAGTCATTGATGAATAAAAAAAAAAATCTCCTACCAGACTCAATCAAAATCTCACCATGCTCCCTAAAGGTAGTAATGTTTTCTCACATTGAATATCCAAAAAATCAGAAAAATTGAAATCTCAATAATTGACAAATATCTGAAACTATCATTTCAAATACTAACAATAACATCTCGATCAAAAACATCAGATAATTGTTCGTATATCTATCACACCATTCACACCATTGCTTCTATAAAAATGGGTTTTTAAAAAATATGATTTTAAAAATGACTGTTTTGATAAATGGGTAATTTTAGAAAAAAAAAATTGTTTTTAGAAGAGAAAAGTTGATGTTATTGATTTTATGTGTTATTACTGGTGATGTCTTTGTTGATTTCATATATTAATATTTCAAAAAAATATTCTGAGCGGCAGAAAACAATATTTCAATGGGCAAGAATAATTTACCATTTCCCAATGTAAAAAACAAAGTGGTGGAGAAAGGTTTGTGACAAAATTCAATTATTAAAAGCATTCTTCATTTCATCACGCCATCTCAATAATTTTTTTCCCCTCAAGCTGCTCGATGGCTGCATTTTATATTTTATTTTATTCTTTTAACATATAGATAAAATAAAATTAATACGTTTAAATCGTGAAATTAAAATAAAAAAACAACAATTTTACACTGCATTATTTTTACGATTAAAGAAAAAATATTATGACATGGATAGTTAAAGAGAAAATATTAATAAGAGCATTATTTATAACACTTTAAACATTTAAAAATTCTTTATTTTATAGTTCAAAGTGTTAATAAATTAAATGTTCTATCCTTATTTTTTCGTTTCCGTTTCAAAAAAATTTACTTTATAGTTCAAGGTATTTATACATTAAGATCAGTTTTTATATATTTTCTACTATTAAATTTTAGAAAAAACCATTTAATTACTTTATAGTTTTTTTTAACAACATTTAATTACTTTATAGTTTAATCCAACAATAGATCTGTTCCAATAATTATGAAAAGAATTAAATTAATTCGAGACTTAGGAGCAAAGCAGTCCACTAATGTCAAACAAAATGATTAAAATGAGAACATGGCATGATAATAGGAGCACACTTTAAGAGACTAACTATAATTACAAGTAGGATTTGCCAGACCAAAAAAAGAAAAAAAGTTCCTAAAGCACAAAGAAGTTAAAAAATAAATAGAAAAAAGTCAATTAAATTTGATCCATTCTTCATCTACTTTTTAATTTTGGTTGATGATTGTTCCCCACCACAACAATGTCTGAATTTATTTGTAACATATGTTACATATAATATCATAGCATGCTTTTGTCTTTTAGTGAGCTTCCGGTCCCAAAAAAATAGCCGATAATACAATATTGATTTTGTATTAATTAAAATTAGAAAATTTAATTTTAAATAAAATTATATTATATTATTACTTTATTTTTTATAAAGTAAAATATATTTTATCAATAACAATATAAAATACATTTTCATCATATAGTGATAAAAATAAAATAAAAAAATAACTAAAAAAAATAAGTAGCTATAAAATTTTCCTTAAATAAAAATAAAATACATTTAAATATTCAAAATAAAAATGAAAATAAAAATAAATCAAGAAACTCATTTCCTCCAACTAACATCCATTCAACTATTCCTCTCACTAGATGAAAATCCTCCCGATAAAAATGAAGGTAAATTACAATAACTTTCTGAAATTTAGCCAAATTTAATAATTTATTTCTATTTTTTCAAAAGTTAATTAATATTTTTTTATATTTAATTGCATTAATTATTTTTTTATTTCACTAATTAAATACCTCTTAAATTTAATATTTTTATTGTAAATCCGACTGAAATATGTGTTAAATTAACGGAAGAAATAAATAGTTAATAAAATTAAATATGAAATAATATTTAATTGACTTTTAAAAATTAGAAATAAACTAATAAATTAAAATAAACTTTTAAGGGACGTTAATAAATTACCTTAAAAATTATCTAACTAAACCTTTTATATCTACAGGTAATTAGTTCATTAATTAACCCAATCAAGCAACCATTTTAGATGCAATTAAACAATTAAATTCATGACTGTTTATGTGCACAAAAACACACGAAAAATGATGGTGAAGACAGCAAACATTTTTTCTTTTTTCAAAAGCTCTTCATAGGCAGTCACTGTACATCTCCACGTCCACTTTGGAATAGTTGCATCGGCGAATGCCTTTTTTCAAAATAATCTAAGATTAATGATGGCAAACAAGCCACTTTTTATAATACATCAGGTAAATGTAAATTTTTTTTTTAATTACATAAAAATTATACTAAAAATATCGCAAATTAATTTTTTTTTTTTTAGTTTTTTCACAGCCTAAAAAATAATTGGACATAATTAACATTAAATTCACATTTGTAATGTGTGTATATATATATATTGTTAGGGTTGAAAATGAGAGTAATAATATATTTTTTGTTGTGAACTTGAAGTTTCCACATCGCTCGCACACGAGATTGTGTGTGTGCTTATAAGCAGGGCCTGAAGCATTTACTTATAGACGCGTTTTAAAGCCGTGAGGTCTTGAAGTATCAAAGCGGACAATATCCACAAGCTGTTTATAACACGTTATCAGCACGATGCTCGTGATGGGAGGGTATGTTGTGAACCTGAAGTTCCCACATCGCTCGCACACGAGATTGTATGCGTGCTTATAAGCAGGGCCTGAAGCCTTTACTTGTGGACGCGTTTTAAAGCCGTGAGGTCTTGAAGTATCAAAGCGGACAATATCCACAAACTGTTTATAACATTTTTCAAATTTTACTCTACAGCGTTCGAAATTAAATTCATAATTTTTTAATATTTTATTTAAAATTTTTATCATGTAACTACTTAATTTTTTATAAAATAATAATACATTTCCACCCGTATTTTTTTTTTGTTAATTTAGTTTCAATATGTATGATACTAACTAAAGTATTATTTTTTTATCAACTAGGATGAATTCTCATATATCAAAATTACCACTTGATGAAACCTAAATTAAATGGTTTAGGCAGAAGTTCTGAATTTTAGAGTTTTCAGTTCAATACTAATTTATAATAGTTTATGATAGTTATTGTAATAGAATTTGAATTGTTGTAATCTCCCTTAATGAGCTGAACCTGACAAAAAAAAAAAAAAAAAAAGTACCACTTACCACTCCATCATTGAATTAAATGTAAAAATGTTCTTTTTCCATTATTGCATACCCTACACTTTCATGATATGGACCGACCATGTTACCCTTCGATACGTACAAACCTAGGAATTGTCCTTAAAAGAATAGGTACTTGCTCCACATAATGTACTAATGGATTACCAATTTAATTTGGTATTTAGAGTTTACTAATGCTAATTAATTTAATTTAAATAAAATTATAAATGAGATAAAAAAAATTTTAATAATTTATTTAATATCATTATATATATATTATAATTTAAATTCTAATATTATTTAAATAAATAGTTTGTACTAGTAATACCTTATTTCTTAGAAATAGAAGTCATATCTTATATTTTCACAACTCTTTGGTGATTGATATCCTATATTAATATTTTATTCTAATAAGAGTTACATTCCTCAAAGAGGATAATTATTTGAATAAGAAAAAAGTTTAATAAAAAAGTTTACTTTATAAATAAAGTCTCCTTTTCTCATGAACAAAACAATTCTACAAAACTAAGGATCTCTTATAAATATATATCATGTCATTCATTATATTCTCATATTCATCATCTCCATATAACATCACACTCTACATTAAAACAGCATTCCATCACTCAATCACCTCATCATACAAGCAAGCATCATTTACTCATTTATTATCTATTCTATTATGCTTATTTGTTTTATTATATTTTTTCTCATACTATTACTGACTTAAGCTTCGAAGTGTTTATGGGAGAAACTCCGCCCCTTTTCCCGTTCTCTTTATCACTACAAGTTCCACAAGTAAAAAATATCGATTCAGAGTTATCAAGTGGCATCGTCTGTGGGAAAAATCTAGCTTTTTTTATTTGTTTCAAAATAAATAATTAAGAGCTAGGCACAATTGAATTAAATTCTAAATTATCGTTGATTGTTGGGAACTTAAGTTGACAATTCAAACATGCTACTAAATCAATGCTTTCCTAAATGAAGTTAACTTTACTTATTTTATCAGTCACTGATCCTCCGCATGGCAAGCAAAGGAACAACAATACCACCATTAATAGCGGTGGATAAATTTTATGAGGCAAAAGCCATATCTCGGCCCAAAGAAATGAACACATGTCTCAACGGATAGGTCATATGGGTTTTCTTCATCTAGTGGTGCCATTGCTTAGGGGGTTTCTTTATGACCATCTTTTCAAAAAATAAACTTAGTTGATGGGCTTTTTGTCAATAGAGGTCATCAAAACATCAGTTATTGGACATATTGGGTTGAGAGGAAGAAGTCCAAGTTACGAGTAATAGCTTTAAAGGGAATAAATTATAATAGTCTAATAGTGGTAGCATTTAGATTGGTGCCACATATGGTGTTGGTTGTATAAGGCCAGCATTGGAACTGGTTACGAATCATCACGTAGTGAATATAAATATTTGCAAAGACTAAATTTATAAATTTGGAAGCAAAGATAATAGAATATTCTAGAAGACAACAATGAACAAGATGGGATTAAAATCTGGATCCATGCAACTTGCCAAAATTTGGATCAGCATATGTGAAGAAAGGAAGCCTCCAAGGGCAAAAGAGAAAAATAATGTTATGTTGGTAGGCTTACGAGGTTCAAACTCGAAGCACTGATGGTCAATTCCAAGTTGCGGTGTTAGCACAACTTGTCCGGATGATATTCTTGAACAACAAGTGTCAAGAGCATTTTAAGTGGTCCTTTTTAAGATCAGAGCAACAATTCATTATAGCAAAACATAGCGAATTAATGCTTAAACAGTTGGGAGATCTCCCTTTTGATTATTCCTTGCACAACGATTTTTATATACCTTAAAGTAAGGATTGAACATCAAATCATCTTAAAGATAAAAGAAAATCATAACAAGTCTCAAAATAGTTGTCCAACGGATTGATCATTCTTCATACCCTCGGATTAAAATTAAGATTGAGATTTAGTGTCTTGGGTACAGATCTAGGTTAAACTTTATGGAGAGCTTTGCAGAGAATGATTCCGCAAAGCCTCAATTGATTTTTAGAAGGCAGCTAGTCAATCCTTAGTTGTTATTACACTAACCATCTATTTTAACCACTCACAAGCTCCATTATTAATACATGGGAGATATGAAAATCTCATCTTTAACAAAACCTGTAGCCCAATACATATATTTATATATAAAAAAAATTGATATAGAATGAAGCCTTGAACAATAAGTGTTCTCATATCAGAAACTAAGCTCTAATTACCAAGTACTTATCGGGCATCAAGCATTAAAGCTCCGAACGACAAGCATGGGTCATGTCCGAGCATCGAGCATCCACCAATCTTCTAACATTAACCATATCACCAAGAGCCGAAGGTTAAGTTAACCGAGCAATAAACACTAAGCATCAAAAACTAAAGTCAAGCAAATGAGTTTGATTTTGGATATTCTGGAGAGCTTCTACTTCCATGACGGTGAAGATGCATTCATTTGATCTAGAATCAAATTGATAAAAGATGGAATAACTACATCCTTGGTTATGCCAATATGAGTAATGTTAAAAAAAAAGATTAAAACACTACATGAGATCGTAGAATGATTAAGATTCCATGTTGGAATACTCGTTCAGTCACCAGGCATTGAAGCACTGAAGCCTAGTTATAGTCAGATTTCTGAGTGAGTTACTTAAGTACTTAGTTTTAATCTTATTTAAAGTGAACATCGAGCTTGTTAACTACAGTCTAAGTTCCCTTGCTACATTCAAAATATAATAAGTAGCAAAGTATAGAACATCCGAGCCTATAGATTTTGATCTTCTACAAAGCTTAAAAAAAAAAGAACATGAAAGCGTGTGAGAGAGATAAAGCTAAGCTCCACCGAGCATCGAACACCAAAGTCTTAAAGATATTTATATGTCTAGGTTATGATTCTTAACTAAGCTTCATTTCTATTCAATGTTAATCTTTAATTTAAAAGGTAAGAGTTATGGTCCCTCGATTGAAACCATGTATCAATTGATAAAAGATGGAATAACTACATCCTTGGTTATGCCAATATGAGCAATGTTAAAAAAAAAAGATTGAAACACTACATGAGATCATAGAATGATTAAGATTCCATGTTGGAATACTCGTTCAGTCACCAGGCATCGAAGCATCGAAGCCTAGTTATAGTCAGACTTCTGAGTAAGTTACTCAAGTACTTAGTTTAATCTTATTTAAAGTGAACATCGAGCTTGTTAACTACAGTCCGAGTTCCCTTGCAACATTCAAAATATAAGAAGTAGCAGAGTATAGGACATTCGGGCCTATAGAATTTGATCTTCTATAAAGCTTAAAAAAAAAGGAACGTGAAAGCATGTGAGAGAGATAAAGCTAAGCTCCACCGAGCATCGAACACCAAAGTCTTAAAGATATTTAGATGTCTGGGTTATGATTTTTAACTAAACTTCATTTCTATTCAATGTTAATCTTGAATTTAAAAGGTAAGAGTTCTGGTCCCTCGACTAAAACCATGTATCAATTTCATAGACACTCGACGGGCATTAACTCCATAAAGTGCCCTATAGCTTGGACACTGTTCATCCACCACTAGACACCATCTTCATGGGCACTCAAACTCCTAGTAACGAGCAATTATAGAGAATCAACCATTCACTTCATAGGCATTCATTGAGCTTCGAGCATTGAATTCTTGAGCATCAGACTTTAAGTTTTGAATGCCAAACTTTGAGCATCAAGCTTCAAGGTAATGAGGCTTGCAAATATTCAGACAACTGGGTCTTAATTCTCAGACATGCTTGATTTTTATCCGAAACCATCATTGAGTTTAAAAGTATATGGGAATCTTAGAGCACTTAGTTTTTGAGCAAGCCATGTCTAAGCTGGATTTCTTGACTCAAATTTTCCTTCATATTATCCTTAAGCACAGAAACCCAGATTCAGTGGAACATCTAGTTCTGGTTCTCATCATACTTTAAGGAAGAAAACCCATAAACTAGAAAGCCTATTGCCATGCATAATGGTCCAATGGAAAATTCTCACTCTGTTAGAACATTATCCTTTTATATTTATATATAAAAGTGGACAAAAGCATAAAAGGACAATTTTAGAAAGTGATTAAAGTAATAATTTCAAGAAGTGGTACTTCAATTGTCCATGGATTAATTACGTGGGGTAGAGGAATCTTATGAAGATGTTAATAATTTTGATGTTGTTCTTTCATCAACCTAAGATATAAAAATCAACAATGCAAGGCTATAATACATCTCGTTAAAGCTAAGTTTAGATCTTCTCATAGAGTAGGTGATCACATATAGCATTTAGCTCTCAACTTTATGTAATAAAATTATCAACACAAGCACTAAAAGAAGCGATGTCAGTAGCCTATAGCTAGAGGATGTTGCAATGGCTCCAAAATTACATATTGATGAGTCAACATTCTTTTGTAGGGCCCAAGGATATGACATGTTAAAGAGAAATATTATAGAGGATCGAGCAATAAGTGTTGGTTTGACCCGAAGTCCTTAATTTTCTACAATCACTCAGCAACATTTGCATAAATAAAGACGAACATAAATATTCATTAAACTCAAAAGCACCCAATTTCAGGATGCAATTGTGCACAATTGTGACGTAAGCCCCTATGATGAAATTCATTCAAAAATTAAACTTAGTTGTAGATTTTCTGGACTTTAAGGACTAAATTGCAATATTTTTTAAGATTTGATTACAAAGAAGTCAATTTTTCAAGGGTCTTTTGGTAATTAAAAGTTAAAAAAAAGTCGGTATTTAATGTCGATCAACATTGGTTTAATGTCGATCAACATTGGTTTAATGTCGATCGACATTGCATAATGCTGACGCGTAAAAGTCCCATTTTTTTTTATTTTTTGCGTATTTTTTCTTATTTTTTATCAATTTTTTCAGTGTTTTGATTGGTTAAAAATTGAATTTTATTATTATTTTTATTTGAAAAGGATTTTGACGCATTCAAAACACATAAATAACTTTTAAAAATCAAATTCTTATTAATCTATTTTGAGGAGATGATTCTGTTCCTCTAAAGGAGGAAGTCAGTACGTGTAGACTCTGCTTTAAAAAGTAAAGAGTCTGCATGTGTAAGAGGATTTTTTTTTAGACTCACAGAGAGACGGAGAGAAACTCATAAACATAAAGACTAAAAAAAAACCTAGAAACCCTAAAAATTAAGACGTGAAGAACACCTCGTGTGTCTTTCAAAAAACCCTAATTTTGGATACTGTCAGTGTCTTTCTTTGAACGCAATCAAATCCTAGTCCAGAATCAACAAAAATTCAATTTCAACGGTAAAAATCCTACTCTGAGGAGCTAAAAAGGGTATTTGCACAACATCATCACAGTGTTTTTTTTATTCTTTTCTTTCCTTAATGATTTTTATTTTATTTTTATTATTGATTTGAGTATTAAATTTCACTAATCTAATTTTTTGTGTTTTTTTTTGATGTTCAATTATGGATTGAGGAGGATACTGTTTGTGTTCAAATGAACAGAAGATCCACGGAATGCCATGGAATAATCTGTACTATTTTCCAGTAGATATTAGGGTTTTAATTTTCATTTTGCCTTTATATGTTTTGTGTAGTTATTTTAATTCATAGGTGTATAATTGTTTAATTTTAATCTTTATACGTAGTTTGTAAAAGCCCAAGTAGTAGGAACAGTAAAAAAATTTAATTTTCTGCATTTAAAATAAATTAGGTAAAATTAATTAAAATTAATGGTGGCAGTATCTTAAATTAGGGTTTGCATGTAATTAATTTAGGATTTCTAGAAAATCACTATAATGTTTGTTTGATCCATTTTTTGTGTTTTATTTATTTTAGACTTGTTTTTTATGTTGTTATCCTTTTGGACCTTGAGCCCACGTTTAGGTCTAACCCACTTAATAAATAGGCTTAAAAATGATTTAGGGTTTTAAATAATTAAAATTAATTTAGGCCCATTAGGTTAACTAGATTTTAGGCCCACTTAGTTAATTAAAAACTTGTTTAGACTTAGTTAATTAAAAACTTATTTAGACTTAGTTAATTAAAAACTTGTTTAGACTTACCTCAACCCACTTAAATTCATTTCTTTTAAAATAAATAGACCCAGGCTCACATTTCACTTAGAATAAAACCAAAATAGACTTAGGCTCATTAATTTAACTTTCCTTTAAAATTGAATAGACTTAAGCCCATTTCTTAGACAGACTAAAATAAATAGATCTAGGCTCACTAATTAATAAAAATGTAGGCCTACATTTAGTCCATTGTAAATAAAATGTAAATCTAGCTAACTTTTTAATAAAACTAACATAGTTTAGACTTAGGGACAATGCGATCTTAAATGCATTTCTTATGTGTAATTTTAATGACTAGATGTCTAGGGTTAGATGGATGTCAAATAGGGTTTAATAAATTGCATGTAATTAGAGGATGAAATAATCATTTATAAAATTATTCTAATGAACATGAGACTAAGAGAAGTTAGTATTTCGTATCCAAAATCTCCTGGTTGTGGTGCTAGCTTTCTTTTAGGGAATCAAGTACCACCTCTTCGATTTGTCCTAGTTATTACCCTGGGTGGCGACTCCTCATCTCTACACCATGTCTTTGTGGCAGTGGTTAATGTGTTCTCTAAGGCCCTGAGCCTAAACAATATTGCGGTTGTTAAAATCTTGAATGTGTGTTAAGCCCTGCTGTCTACAATGGCAACTCCATTAGGCATAAGAGATCCTAATTCTACTTATGTTCTTTAGAATTACTTTATTGATTATTATTTCATTCTTGCATTCATTCTACATGTCCCTACTAAAATAATGACATTGGTTTATGATTCCATGATTCCATTAGCTTCATGGAGTTATAGATTGGCTAACCATCACTCTTAGCCTTAACTCGATTCAAGAGAGATTACCGGGCTCATCTAACTAAAGTTTGTAACCCAAGTCCTTAAGGGGGTAATCTTCTCTCGAGTTGGTAAAGGATGTTGGGCCCCTCTGACCTTGGCTTGTAACTCAAAGTCCATAATAAAGAGCATCTTACTAAGGGAACCTTAACTTTTCACCGAACCCTAACCACATATAATGTCCTAGTTACTTCCCTTAGGATTTTTACCCAAAGTACTTATTTTTTTGAACTACCATGAGGTATTTCTATTTATAAAAGCCCAAACCTATACCTTTGAAGCTCATTCAGGCTAATAAGGATTAGGCTAGACCTTTATATTTAGAAATGTTATTTCTGTGCTTTTTATTTTTAAAAGAGATTTGATATACGTATCAGCTCTTAATATCCCCTATTGATATGAAGGCCAAGACTAAAAATCCTAAGAAAAGAGACTCGCCATTGAATACGTGTGTGGGAGAAATAAGGTTGGAAGGTTTACCTACATAATGGCCTATTGATTGCTTCTTGATACTTACTACTTATTAAGTTCTTGCTTGTTACTTGTTACATAAACACAAGCATCATATATACATGCATACATACAATCCATGCATTATAACAGCCATCATAGATTCATCTGGGTCTTTTTATGTCTGGGGATAAAGAGGTGGCAGATTGACCAGAATATATCTAAGCCTAAAGTCAACAGCTCAAGAGATCCTTTAAGAACTAAAGAAGAGTCCAATCAATCCACTATACCTAGAAGCTAAACTAACTCAAACTGAATAGTTTAAAATGGAATAACAACCAGAGATGTGGACCTTAAAGGACATTAAGGGAGCTTTGATGGACATGAGAGCTATGATGCAAGATGAACTGAGACAGGCTTTGGCCGGACTAGTGCAACCTATTATTGAACAACCACTTGCTGTTGTTGTTGAACAACCACCTGCTACTACTATTGAATAGCCATCAATTGTAGCTCCTTTACCTACTGCTAATAATGCTGGGGGCCAACCTGCTGCTAGAAATGTACCTGCTACTGATGTGAGACTGGAAGATATTAAAAACTACATGGTAGAAAAGGTAAAGAAAGAGTCACTTGAATTAGTCCATCATCATGAGTCCAAGCATATGCAAGCACTGACTCAGAAAATGTCCAAGATGGAAGAGCTTATTAGAGGACAAGGCATGAGGTATTCATTTGACTTTGATGATATGCTACAAATGGAGGGTGACAAACTGCCTGACAAGTTCAAAATGCCTCAGTTGTAGAAATTTGATGGGAGAGGAGACCCCAGAATTCACTTAAGTCAATACACTACAACTATGAGCACTATAAAAGCACCTTTAACGATAGTCACTAGGTTGTTTGTACTGTCCCTGGAAGGAATGGCTGTGAACTAGTACCATGGGTTAGAAAAGTCTATTAGAGCTGACTGAAAAGAACTGTGTAATGATTTTTTAAAATAATATGATTACAATACCAGGTTAGAGGTATCCATCAAGGATCTAGAGTTAACTAAATAGAAATCAAATGAGTCTTTTTCTGATTTCTTAACTTGTTTCATGAATAAAGCAGGGATGATTAAAAACAAGTTTGCTAAAAAGGATCAAGTTAGAATGATAGTTCGTAATATGTTACCTAATTTGGTTAAGAGGCTACAAATGATGAATCCCAAAACCTTTGTGGATTTGTATAATGATGGGTTACAAGTTGAGAAAATTAAGAGTAAGAAAAAGAAAACTACTAGAGGCACAAGAACCTGAAACTATTCAATTGGGGGCATACAATAAGGAAGTACTAGTTAAGCTGTAGAGGTGTAAGCAGTTCAGCAACCCAGGAGATTTTCTAACTTCAACTAGCCACTCTCTAAAGTCCTAGAGAGGCTAATTCAAAAATGCCTGCTTAAACCCTTGACCTTTTCCAAACCCCCAAATCCAAATGTCCCTGGCTATGATCCAAACAGTTACTGCAAGTTTTATCAAGTAGCTGGCCATTCCATAGATACCTGCATTCACCTAAAACATGAAATCCAAACCTGATACACTTTGGAAAAATCACCGACCCTAAGAAATCAAATTCCAACCCAAACATAAGAAATAACCCTTTTCCAAAGTATCAAAATGTTCCACCACCAGCCACTATGATGATCAACTCAGGAGTTAGCGAAGAAGAAGTGCTAGACTCCCTTAAGAATTTAAACTCTGCAAACATTAAGAAATCTCTTGAGGCCCCTCAAAGAGTAGAGGATTTGCTGGGAGAACCCTCGAGAAAATTTGATTACTAAGTGTTATATTCCAAGCCACCTGTAGAAGGTAGGGTTTAGCGCGCGTCCAAGATTTTAGCAACCGCGACACTATTTAGGCTCAGGGCCTTAGAGAACACACTAACCATTGTCACAAAGACATGGCGTGGAGATGAGGAGTCACCACCCAGGGTAATAACTGGGACAATTTGATTGGTGGTACTTGAATCTCTAAAAGAAAATTAGCACCACAACCAGGAAATTCTATATATGAAATACTAACTTCTTTTAGTCTCGTGTTCATTTAGAATAATTTTATAAATGATTATTTCATCCTCTAATTACATGCAATTTTATTAAACCCTAATTAACATCCATTTACCTAAAAAGGCAACAAGTCAATAAAATTACAAGTAAAAAATGCACTCAAGATCGCGTTATCCCTAAGTCTAAATATGTTAATTTTATTAAATAAGTTAGCTAAATCTATATTTCATTTACAAGTAAAATAGAATAAAAGTGGGCCTACATTTTATTAATTAATGAGCCTAAATCTATTTTTTAGTCTTTCTAAGATATGGGCTTAAGTCTATTCAATTTTAAAGAAAAATTAAATTAGTGGGCCTAAGTCTAACTTGGTTTTATTTTAAGTGAAATGTGGATCTAGGTCTATTTATTTTTAAAAAAATGCAATTAAGTGAGCTGAGCTAAGTCTAAACAAGTTTTAATTAACTAAGTGGACCTAAAATCTAATTAACCTAATGGCCCTAAATTGATTTTAATTATAAAAAAAAAAACCTAAATCATTTTTTAAGCCTATTTATTAAGCGGATTACACCTAAACGTGGGTTTGGGGCCCAAAAGGATAAAAACATAAAAAAAACAAGCCCAAAATAAATAAAACACAAAAAATGGATCAAATAAATATTACAGTGATTTTCTAAAAAAAACCCTAAATTAATTACATGCAAACCCTAATTTAAGCTACTGTCACCATTGATTTTAATTGATTTTTTACCCAAGTGAACCTAATTATTAATTAATTTTAAAGTACAGAAAATTAAAATTTTCACTATTCCTACTACTGGGTCTATTACAAACTACATACAAAATTAAAATTCAATGATTATACACCCAGAAATTAAAATAACTATACAGAACACCAAAAATGGAAAAATAAAAAAAATCCTAAAAACTATTGAAAAAATAATACAGGTTCATCCATGACATTCTATGGATCTTCTGTTCAATTAAACACAGGCAGTATCCTCTTCAATTCATATGCACATATCAAAAAAAAAAAAAAGCAATCAAATTATTAGTGAAATTAAATAATCAAATTAATAACAAAAATCAAAGAAAAATCATAAACAAAAAATAATAAAAAAGAGTAATAAAAGAAATAGAAAAATAACACTGGAGATTTAGATGTTGTGCAAATGCCCCTTTTTGAGCCCCTCAGATTGGATTATCACCGTTGAAATTGAAGTATTGTCAATTCTGGACTGGGATTTGATTGCTTTCGAAAACTTCAGTATCCAAAAGTAGGGTTTTTGGGTGCTCACACTCTCTATTTTTTTTTCTTTCATCTTTTTCTCAGTGTCTCTCTTTCTATTAGTCTCTCTATGTATAAAAATCTTTCACCAAAAATCCTCCTCCTACGCACGCATGCAGACTCTGCTTTTAAATACAGAGTCTACGCATACTGAACTTCCTCTAAAAGTGGAACAAACTTATCTAATTAGATAGCGTTTGTTTTTCTTTGATTTTAAAAAACCTTCTACGTTTAAACAACCTTATCATATAATTGTAAAGATAAAATTTGAATTTTCAACCAATCAAAACGCTGAAAAATCAATAAAAATACACGAAAAAATTAACTTTTACAAGTCGGAATTGTGTAATGCCGACCGACATTGTGTAATTTCGGTCAACATTATATAATGCCGGTCAGCATTACACTAATGCCAATAGGCATTAAATGCCAACTTTTAATTACCAAAAGACCTCTAAAAAATTGACTTATTTGCAATCAAACCCTAAAAAATGTTGTAATTTAGTCCTTGAAGTCCAGAAAATCCACAATTAACTTTAATTTTTGAATGAATTTCATTATAGGGCCTTACGTCACAATTGTGCACAATTGCATCCTGAAATTGGGTGCTTACACCACCTTCTGCTGATATTCATATTGATTCAATCATGCTCCCAGGATGGGATGACGAGTTTAAAGATGAGTTGGTAAAAGGAGAGATTGAAACTGAAACTCCTGCGTAGTTATCAAAAGGCGTAGAGGATTTGTTAGGGCAACCTTCGAGCAAATTATAAAATTTTTTACTTTAAGCCCACTTCCGCTGACGTCCCCATTGAATTGATTGTGCCTATAGGATGGGGTGATGAATTTGAGGATGAACCTTTGGCTCTTAAATAGTCTCAAGAAGGAGTTGAAGATTTGTTAAATCAACACTTAGGCAAGCTCAATATGGGAGATCTGAAAGGGAAGGAAACATGCATAATAGAAGTGTGGAAAGATGGGAAAAGAGACCAGATCATTGGGGCTGTGGACATCTAGTATGATTCTGATGAAGAAAACCCACTGGAGTTGATATATGGAGTGATAATCCAAATGTGAATCATGTTACTAGAAGTGGGAAGAATTATCAGACAATAGAAAAGCAAAATGAAAGGGTTGTAGAAAGGGAAGAAACAGAAGATGCAAAAGTAGACAAAGGACAGAAAGAAGACCTGATCCTGGAACAACTTAAGAAGGCTAAAGTGAATGTGAGTATCTGGGAATTACTGATGCATTCGAGTAGTCACAGAAGGGCTCTGGTTAAAGCTTTGTCGAATATAAGCATTGAAATGGTAGCTACACCTGAGGCTATGGTAGCAAAGGTGACAAAAAAGAAACATGGGCTTATAACATTCTTAGATGATGACTTGCCTTTAGGAGGAGGAAACCATAATAAGGCATTATTTATCCCAGCTGAGGTGAGGGGAAAAAGAACCAATTTTGCTATGGTCGATGATGGTTTTGCTATTAATGTATGTCCTTTAAAAATTTGGCCTAACTTAGGTTTGAAAGCTGAAGATTTAACAGATTTAAACCTCATAATCAGAGCTTATGATGATAGCATTGGGAATGTGGAGGGGACATTCGAAGCTCTGGTTAAAACAGGACCTGTGGAATCAACCATTGAGTTTACCATGCTGGACATTCCAGTCACTTATGCCTTGTTGTTAGGACGGTTATAGTTCCATGCCTTAGGAGTGGTACCCTCAATTGTGCATCAAAAGATAAAATTCCCTTATGAAGGAGAAGTTGGGATCAATGTTGTTGTGGAATCTATATTAGATAAATAGAAATAAGTGTGTGCACCCCCTGGTTTCCAAAGTGCTGGGATATTTGATGGGACTGAAATGGATCTGAGAGTAGCAAAAATGATGAAGAGCATGAATTACCAACTTGGACAAAGACTGGGGAAGAATGAACAAGGAAGTCCAGAATTCCCAGGATTCAAAAATCAAGATGACACAACAGGATTGGGTTTTACAAGGGAAGCAAAGCCAAAAGGTAGAAGGGCAAGTAAGAGATTCAATGCAGAAAAGATGAAGCTTTATGCAAAAGTTGGTCCTTTAAGTCAGAACTTCATCAAGCCAGGGGAAGGCAAATATTATCTGGGAGCCAAGGAATCAATCAGTGTTGATGGAGCAGATGTCCTTGGGTTTGAGATCTTCAAGGAGTAGATTGTGGAGAATCTAGTGAAGGACAACAAAGAGGAAGTGATAAAGTTAGTAGCTGAGAGGATGGGCAGTGTTGCTATTAAAGAGCTGATGTACTTGCCACCTGAAGAAGAGCCACCCCAGGATTTAGCTACTATCATTAATAATAGTTTTATTGATGTCTTTTATGATGAAACTGATGTAATAACGTCCGGTCTGTTTGAGGACAAAAATTTTATTTTGTTCTAGTGATCGATTATATAAATTCTGATCATGCTTACTTATGTAATCCTGATAGTTTTGTGTATTATAATTTAAATCAGTATGTTTGACATAAATTTAATTCAATTAGATTCATTCAGCATGGGCACAAATGCAAATTTCAAAGAACATACATATATCACATGATGTAACTTCTGAAGATAGGAAATGTGAGAAAAAAAAAAGAAAGAACAAAGAGAGAATAAAAAAGAGAAAAAAGAATAGTAAGGTAAAAATTAGAGAGGAAAATTCATGATTGACTGATAATAGGAGTTATATCATGTGATGTAATGAATGTTCTCATTTTTACCCAAATGAATAATTAAAATTGAATTTTAAATTTTTATTCAAACATCATTTATTGGTCTTTATCATATTGCATAAGTATCCGAATGGAAAAACAATACATAATGAAAGCTCAATCAGAGCTATGAGATCACTATATTAGTTACGTTTTCTTTTTGCCACGTCTTTTGTAATTTTCCTTATAAGCCTAGCGTCCCCTTATATCTTGAGAATTTAGGTGGCTCAGTAACTTGCTTTTCAACCCATACATTGTAACTGTCATTAATTATTGCATCAACATTAAGCCTCATATTCTGCTCAAGAATTCTTCAAAGTGCAAGTCCAGTTGATTTTATCATCTAGAACTCGCTTCAATCAGTTTTCCCACTCCTATGTATCTTCAAAATATGAGATTGCAGTTAATAGGGTTAGTAAGATAAAGGGCCAATAACAATAATGACCAAACTGAGTCTTTTATGCACATGAAGAAAGTGATTGCTATGACGAATTCAAAATGAAGCTAGGGATAAAATGTAACTCTGGGACAAGTTAAGGGCAAAATGATAAATACAACAATATAACTTCAAAGTTAGTAAAAACGATCTCAGGGCAGAAAGGAGTATACTACAAGCATACAGATATAACAGTTATCATATAGCAGAAGTAGTAACAAAAAGAAAAGTTCAATAGTGCATCGGTCAATCATGAGCTCCAGTATAAAGCCATGGACCCCACTCGTTGGCCTAGTTATTTGTTTGATAGATTATATCAAAAGCTCAAACATCAGAAGTACCAACAATAAAGCATCAAGTGCTTGAACCTACAAGCTTTTGATTAGGCACTTTGTTCTCACACTCCAAGCTGCGAACATAGTTTTGCTCCAAACAGAAGACCTATTAGGATTATACATGTTATGCATAACATGCATACACTTGCATACATTTGTTGTGAAATACTTTCTTTGCATAATAAAGTCTTTGAGCCTAGTCAAGATTGTCCAAACACTTTGATACTAACATTAAAGATTAGTGTTATAAAAGTGCAGAAAAGTAGTCAGAGTATTCATAGGTAAAACATCTGAAGGAATGAAAATAAAAGGAGTGATATTACTAAGAAGCATCATCCTGGTGACCTTAAAAGGTTGGATAAGACTTTCAAGCTCTTCAAACTCAGTATCCATCTCCATACTCTCATCAGGAGCATCATTTGGAATATCTCTTCATAATAGTTAGACCATTGTAGTGTGTGGAATATGGTAACGAGAAGGTCCAACATGTTAGTAATACATGTGCCTGGCCCTAAAAAGGGAAGAATGCACTCAAAACTTGAGACAAATGCACTCTAAAGACTTCTTTAATAGTGAAATAAAAAACCTCTAACTCCTAAATCTTTTCTTTTATAGGAAACATTGGAAAGAGGAATGAGGACCTTTACCAAAGCATCAATAGAATAGTAGAAAGACAAATTCAGCCTAAAGCCACAACCTCAATGGTAGAATATCATGACCCTGTGATCCGAGACATCATCACTACCATAAAAAAGGGAAGAATGCAAAAGAATAACAATGCATTTTGACAAAATTTCTTCACTTACAAATAAACCATACTAACTTATGGTATTTTATGTAGGAAAAATAAAAGAGAATGAAGAAGAGGAAAGGAATCAATACATCAATAAGAATGACTAGGATAGCAAATGCCAATCACTCATCAAAATCTCACTCTATGTGACAAACAGCCTAATAAATGGCAAAGGGAAGTAGTATAGCTTTATCTATTTTGATTCTGCAGTAAAGTACAAAGAAAATTTATAAAATTGAGATTAAATTCATCCACTTCATAATATTATATGCGAAAACCTATCTCATGACCTTTGATTTTAGTGGCTTTCTTTTATTAGCCTCGCAGATTCAGATGTCTTGTTGACAATTCTATGATGACAGTTTCTAAAAACCTAATCAATCTAATGCTTACTTTACACCCAAACGAGGGGAAGAATATGTAAAGACAAAATCTATGGACTTGCAGTATAAATTGGTTGAATTTCAAAGTGTCATTTTAGTCTTTTGAATAATAAATGTGCATATAATCTACTGTAATACTCAGAAATAAGTACGAATACAAATCCCTTAATGGTATCCACGTTGAGTAATACTAGAAAGGCTGGGGAACACTAAGAGGAGAATCAGAAAAAGAGCAAGCATAATGTACTCCAATGCCTAAAAATGAGCAAGAGTCTCAACGTTAACTTCTAGCAGTATCCATGCTAAGTAATACAAGAAAGGTGGGGGAATACTAAAAGAGGACCCATGTTAAAAAAAAACTTGCTCTATTTACTCCAATGCTTTGTAAGAGTATGAGTATCTGAAGGACCTTTCCAACGGTATCCACACTGAGTGATATGAGAAAGGACCTTTTCAAATTCAATATTTTTATGTTTAATTTCCATAAATTTTGTTTAGCAAATTCTTCCTAAAATTAGGTGTGGAAGTAAGCTCTTCATTTGGTAAAAGATACACTCTCAACATAAGATGGTTAATAATGCCTCTGACCTTTGCAAATGGCAAATAAGTGACAGTTATGAAAATAAAAAATAGTGAGAATCGTTAAGTGCATGCTATCTCATAATAAAATGATAAATTTTCTTATAAATTGTCAACATTATAGTGTACTTTTATACATTTATCATGATTGAAACTAACTTCAATATGTCTACAGGAATTATAAAACCAGAAGGAAGTGTATCCAACTTATAGAGTTGGTTAACATAATAATATGATAAAAAAATTCGATAGCCTAAATCAATCATCCTGAGTTTTAGAATCTGGCCATGGGCTCCATCCTCTAGTAGAGTCATCACGATGAAAGATGTCCGGAGGTCTAACAGAGGAAGTCCCAACACTGTAAGGATCAATGCCCAAACCTATAAACTGTCGGTGAAGCATCTCAATCTCATGCTTCAGATTGCTCGAGTAGCTTTATACACATAGAAAACACATCATGTGCATTTTTTGTATAGTGTGCATACATTTGCATCTTTATTGTACATATACTTACCCTTTAACTATCTGTAACCTGCATAATGAATAACCTTTGAGATAAAGCGAGTCTATATAAATATTCTGCCTGTGTCCGAGGGACTTATTTTGTAAATTTATTAACATTAGTGTCGAGTGTATAGATTACGCAGGAAACAAGTCAGAAAAACTCATATGAGAGGCATCTATGGGAGAAAAGATAGAATGTTGAGCATCACTAAAACGCATCTGCTACTCGACTGGAGTCTGAATAGTAGGAGCCCAGTAGAACATGGACCTATTTGGAAGCGAGATATCACTAAGGGTAATGCTCACAAAAGTACTATTGCAACTAGTCCCAACATGCTGAGTATGATGAACAGGACTAGGACTAGGTCTAGGCTTAGGGCTCTCAATATTAGGAGCAACCTCAGTCTCTGGAGCAATCTCAGCCTCCTCATCCGCATCAACAGAAGAACAAACCTCCTCAAACTATAAAAAGAAGGAGTGATTCATAAGTTATAGAAGTAAAAGCTAAAATAATAAGAAATTACCTCATCATCGTCAATAGGAATATGCTCCAAGAGGCTCTCACGGATAAACTTCTGATAATGTCAAGAATGCTCAAGAAAATTTAAGGCAGTATATCCCTGTAGTGCATCCCTTAGCTCTGAACCTATAAGATGCGAGCTATGGAGAATAAAGGAAAAGACATCAGATGGAATGCGACGTCAAGAAGGGCCGAAAGACAAGCGATACACTCGCTCCGTTAAATACCACATCAAATAGCCATAACTAGAGAGCAAGATCCTCATAGGCTCAAGGTAAACTACAACTGCCATGAAATCATATCGCTAGATGTCCTCAGCACCCTCCAACCAATCAAAGTTTATCTGCAATTTATGTAAATTAAGTCTAATCTCTATTAAACTGTAATATACTAATGATTTTATTTTTTCTTACCAGGTGCCACTCAATAGTGTTCAGCTGATCACGATACATCTGTAAAGTATTTCTATTACTAGCAAGGTGGAAAGAACCCCATCTCATCATCAGAGGAAAGGTCCTATCAGAACTGATAGCGTCAAAGCCTCGAATCAGCCCGATCTCTATGCTCCAAATCTGGAAGAAAGAGAGCATATTAAAAAAAGGCAAAGAAAAGCAAGACTGTATATATCAAAGGAAGGAGAACATACATACAAGATATGCCAAAAGCCACACATCATGACAGCACCTCTACAGATAGTATCCAGTCTGTAATAAATATAAACACGTGCAGTAAATCCTCAATCTAGTGTGGCAACTTGATCCAAGTCATGAAGAGGACCCAACAGAGTAATACTAACCTCATGACCGATCTTACAAAAGAGGGTCGTGCCTAATAATATCAAAAGGGAACACCTCACCTTGTAGATAATTTGACGAGGAGTAGAAATAGGAAGGCGTCTAAATCCCTCAACTAAGGATGAAAGAAGAACATTCTTTCGATTCTTCCATGCTGGAGAGAACCTAATCAAACCTCACACATACTGACTCTGTGCATGCTCTGGAAGACTACAATAGCTGACGTTAAATGGAACTAGGGATCCTCTAAAGGTAATCCCAGTGATAACAGAGAAACTCATAGGTGAAACGGTCAGCTCACCCACACGAGTATGAAAAGTATGGGTAGTATCCATCCATCGCTCAATCAATATAAATAAAGAGTAATGGTCAGACCGGCCTCGAACAATCGAAAGTACAATAATGAAATGCCTGAATCTAGAGGCCTAAATCAAATGTCTCACCTGCTCTGGTAATCCATGAAATAATTCTCGAGCTAGATTGAAATAATTCATGAACTTCATCGGATGCTATTTCAATTTTAAAATAATAATTAATTAATTGAAAGATTAATTAATTAATCAAAGAATTTAAATTAAAGGATTTGATAATTAATTAATTGACCCTTAAAAAAATTTTTAAAATTGATCGACAATATAGATTGCCGATAGGAAATCTAGAATGCCAATTGGCAATCTACTATACTAATCGGCATTAGCCTGGCCGATCAAAAATCTGGAATTACCGAAATTCCAGACATCCGATCAGTTATTCGGACAACCTAGAGGCTAAATTTCATATTTTCATAGTTTAATTTCAATTTTATTATGCATTTTCATGTTAATTTCTGACTAATATACATGTCAATCTCTACTCTGAAACTAACTCTGATTACTAATTATACAGGTGATATTTTTACAAAAATAAACATAAGCAAGAAAAGTTACCTCATTACCCACATCCTTACACCTGTGGGTATGTAAATGGGTCAAAGGAAAGATAGTTGAGTTTTCTCGAAATCCAAGATCATTCTGAGCAAAACGAAGGAGGCAATATCCTTTGACGTTCTGAAGTCTTAACTCCTTCATATTGTCCGTGTGACGAGGAGGGATCAGACGGATTGAAAATCGGACAACAAATGGTCAAGAAATCAAGAAAAGAAATATCAAAATCAATTAGAAAGGAAAAAAGAAGAAAAGAATAGGAAAAGAAGGGAAGTGATTGACAAAAGGAATGGGAAGGATATATAAAATGAAAAATATTCATTTTAATCCTTCCAATTTACTTACATTTTTATCCATCTTTTCTTTCTTGCAATTTGATCCATAATTGCATTCTGATTAAGAACATGTTCCTAATTAAATCATGACATTCATCAAATTAATAATTCATTGAATTATTAAAACTGCATAATCAATCTATGAGTATGAATTTTCTGTTAAGTACAGAATACATAACAAGATTATTGAATTCATTTTTTGCATTTTACATGCATCATTTCAATCAAAGGAATCATATGCTGCACAGTAGCTATAATATGAATTTCAAATGATTATGTTATGTATTGCACAGTAGTCATAACCTTCATTAAGTTATGTACTGTATAGCAGTTATGACATAAACTTTCAAGTTCATCAGTACTAGACGTTCCATAGGAACTATAGCGGATTTTCAATTTAACATCACTAGACGTCCCACAGGGAATATAATGTTCATCACTAGACATCCCACAGGGAATATAGTGTGCATCATTAGACATCCCACAAGCAATATAACAAAATTCATTAGTGCTAGACATTCGATAGGAACTATAGCAGATTTTTTATTCAACTTCACTAGACATCCCACAGGGAATATAGTGTACATCACTAGACATCCCACAAGGAATATAGTGTGCATCGTTAGATGTCCCACAGGGAATATAACAAAATTCATCAATGCTAGACGTTCCACAGGAACTATAGCAAGTTTTCAATTTATCATCACTAGACATCCCATAGGGAATATAGTGTACATCATTAGAAGTCCCACAGGGAATATAATGAAATTCATCATTGTTAAACGTTCCATAGGAACTATAGCAAGTTTTTAATTTATTATCGCTAAACGTCCCACAGGGAATATAGCAAAACTCATTTGCACAAAGTCCACTAGACGTTCTGCAGGAAATATAGTGAGACATGTCAAACATTACACCTTGCTCATCAATTTACATCAATCTATCATTTAGGATACAATCAAGTGTCCTAATTTCTTTCTTTTAAAATTGTGTGCTTTTATTGCTTTGCCATAATTTGTCAAGCAAACAACCATAAAGGGGGGGAAACTGTAAGCTCTCAATTTCGAGATACAATTGTGCACAATTGTGATGTAAGCCCTTATGATGAAATTTATTTAAAAATTGATCTTGGTTGTCGATTTTCTAGACTTTAGGGACTAAATTGCAATATTTTTTAAGATTTAATTACAAAGAAGTCAATTTTTCAGGGGTCTTTTGATAATTAAAAGTCTTAAAAAAAAGGTCGGCATTTAATGCCGACGCGTAAAAGTCTCATTTTTTGATTTTTTGCGTATTTTTTCAGTGTTTTGATTAGTTAAAAATTAAATTTTATTATTATTTTTATCTAATAAGGATTTTAACGCATTCAAAACACGTAAATAACTTTCAAAAATAAAATTCTTATCAGTTTGTTTTGAGGAGATGATTCTATTCCTCCAAAGGAGGAAGTCAGTACATACAAACTCTGCTTTAAAAAGCAAAGAGTCTGCGTGTGTACGAGGATTTTTTTTAGACTCACAGAGAGACAGAGAGAAACTCACACACATAGAGACTAAAAAAAACCCTAGAAACCTTAAAAATTAAGACGTGAAGAACACCTCGTGTGTCTTTTAAAAAAACCTAATTTTGGATACTGTCAGTATCTTTCTTTGAACGCAATCAAATCCCAGTCCAGAATCAACAACAATTCAATTTCAACGGTGAATATCCTACTCTGAAGGGCTAAAAAGGGCATTTGCACAACATCATCACAATGTTCTTTTTTTTATTCTTTTCTTTCCTTAATGATTTTTATTTTATTCTTGTTATTGATTTGAGTATTAAATGTCACTAACCTTTTTTTTTTTATTTTTTTTGTTTCGATGTTCGATTGTGGATTGAGGAGGATACTGCTTGTGTTCAAATGAACAGAAGATCCATGAAATGCCATGGAATAATCTGTATTGTTTTCCAGTAGATATTAGGGTTTTAATTTTCATTTTACCTTTATGTGTTCTGTGTAGTTATTTTAATTCATGGGTGCATAATTATTTAATTTTAATTTTTGTACGTAGTTTGTAATAGCCCCAGTAGTGGGAACAGTAAAAAATTTAATTTTCTGCATTTAAAATCAATTCGTAATGAGGTTCAATTGGGGTAAAATTAATTAAAATTAATGGTGGCAGTAGCTTAAATTAAGGTTTACATGTAATTAATTTAGGGTTTCTAGAAAATCACTATAATGTTTGTTTGATCTATTTTTTGTATTTTATTTATTTTGGACTTGTTTTTTATGTTTTTATCCTTTTGGGCCCCTAGCCCACGTTTAGGTCTAACTCACTTAATAAATAGGCTTAAAATTGATTTAGGGTTTTAAATAATTAAAATTAATGTAGGCCTATTAGGTTAATTATATTTTAGGCCCACTTAGTTAATTAAAAACTTGTTTAGACTTAGCTCAGCCCACTTAAATTTATTTCTTTTAAAATAAATAGACCTAAACTCACATTTCACTTAAAATAAAACCAAATTAGACTTAGGCTCATTAATTTAACTTTCCTTTAAAATTGAATGAACTTAAGCCCATTTTTTAGATAGACTAAAATAAATAGATCTAGGCTCACTAATTAATAAAAATATAGGCACACCTTTAATCCATTTCTCACTTATAAAAATAGCTAACTTTTTAATAAAACTAACATAGTTTAGACTTAGGGACAACGCGATCTTGAGTGCATTTTTTATGTGTAATTTTATTGACTAGATGCCTAGGGTTAGATGGATGTCAAATAGAGTTTAATAAAATTGCATGTAATTAGAGGATGAAATAATCATTTATAAAATTATTCTAAATGAACACGAGACTATGAGAAGTTAGTATTCCATATCCAGAATCTCCTGGTTGTGGTGCTAGCTTTCTTTTAGGGAATTGAGTACCACCTTTTTTATTTGTCCTAGTTATTACCATGGGTGGTGACTCCTCATCTCCACGTCATGTCTTTATGATAGTGGTTAATGTGTTCTCTAAGGCCTTGAGCGTAAACAGTGTCGCGGTTGCTAAAATCTTGGATGCGCGCTAAACTTCGCCATCTACAACGGGACAAGAGGTCATTAGAGATAAGTTATCTCTTTTTTCTTAATTATTTATTTTCATTTAATTATTTATTCTTATATAAATATATATATCTTGTCACACAAGCACACTTACACATCTACATATAAATGCTCGTCCATATATACATGATTATTATTCGTGCAAAACATGCATCAATTACAATTGATATATTTATTACATAAGAACTGATCATTAAACGGAGATCAATTAAACGATCCCAAAACTATTATTCTTTTATTTATCACTACACATAAGGAAAATGTATTTACTGAAGATGTTACTTTAAGCACCAATCAGTCCAAGTAGTCAGATATTTTTATCATCTCACTTGGCATCAACATGCAGAAATTGTCAAATGACATCTGACATACTATCGAGCATGTAAGCCTCATGTCATAGCACCAAACATCTAAGCTTTGAGCATCTAAGTCTAGTGACTAAAGCTGACACCCTCAGGTCGCTTCTATAGTATTGAGGTTCCGAGTATGTAAGCCTCGAGTCACAGCACTGAGCATCTATGCCTTGAACATCTAAGTCTAGTGACTGAAGCTGGCACCCTCAGGTCGCTTCGATAGTACTGGGGTTTGGGACTGGGGCCACGCTTTTAATCTACCGAGATTATCTAGCACTCAAGCCATGCTTTTAATGCACTGAGCATAAAAACTCCAGCTACGACTGGTTCTGCCAAGTTGTTTCCATACTAGCGGGTTAATCCCTTATACCAAGCATTTTTATTGCAGGTTCTGTGCACTCAAGTCCAGTTGGCACTTCAACAATGTTCTTATGCGATGATTTCAAGACTCGGTACAGAGCTTCATTTCTTCTTGTGACTGAGGCTGGCCACCTCAACTTACCCTTCCATATCATATGCAATTACTCAAGCAGTCTCTCTCTCCAGGCAGAAGAATGACGTTTCTATCATCTTACAGACTTGGACACATCGAACATAAATATCCAAATAGATTTTCGGGGGGACTCTTGATATCTCATATCAGTATCCTATTCTAATAAGAGTTACATTCTCTCAAAAAGGAGGATTACTTGAATAAAAAGAAAGCTTAATAATGAAGTCTACTCTATAAAGGAAGTCTCCTTCTCTTCTTACCAAGGCAATCCTATAAGACTAAGAAATCATATTCCTAAGAGGTTTGAGCAATACTTTATCCTATAAATACATCTTATGATATCTCATGTCATTCATTTTATTCTCATATTCATCATCTCCACATAACATCACACTCTACATCAAGACATCATTTTATCACTCCATCACCTCATCATACAAGCAATCATCCTTTACTCCTTTATTCTCTATTCTATTATGTTTATTTACTTTATTCTATTTTTTCTCATACATTTACTAACTTAAGTTTCAGAGTGTTTATGGGGGAAACCCCACCCCTTTACTCATTCCTCTCGTTAATGCAGGTTCCACATACAATAAATAATAATTCGAAGTTATCAGTATCTATTTCAGTAGAAATATTTACATAAATGCCCAAAAAATAGCTCACACTTTTCAAAATACACCTATTTTTCATTATTTACTAAAATGCTCACCAAAACCAAAATTATTTACCTTTGTGCAACCTCTGGCGCTGTTGCATTACAGGGAAAATGCTACCTTTAATCAAAAGGCATTTTAACTGCCTTTATGACTAGGTGGTGCTTGTGGCCGGTGGTAAGAACAATTATTTTCCACCACATCGAACAGTTCAACTCTTATTAAATGTTTTTTTTTCTCTTATATATATAATTTAATATTTTAATTAAAATATTATTACTATAATAAAAAAAATGCAACAATAGCAAATGAATCAGTACAAAGGCATAAAATTTGGATTTTTTTTGGAGCTAAAGTTAGATTTTTTATTGCAAACTTAGAGGAAAGTGGAAATGACAGTAAGTTTCACCCTTTTTTAATTTTAATTTTAATTTTTTATTGTTTGATTTTGTGTGAATTTCATCAATCTCACAAACTTAAAAAGCAATGAATTATAGAGGTTGATGAACTCATGATTCCATGTTCATTTATGTGGGAGTGTACCAGTTCAAATTAATTGTTGTATGTATTTCTAATAATTTTCAATATACCAAGAACAATATGTTCTTGGTGTATTGCTTTTTATTACGTATATTTTTTTTATTTCATCTCTTTCATTAGCTCATGAATTTGAGATTAAACATTTATTAGGGGTCAAGCTAAGAAGGAATTCAAAGTGGCGGTGGAGGCGATTGGACGAGTACTTTTTTATTTATTTTTGTTTTCATCAAATGAATATAGATATATGAGTTGTTTAATTTTTTTCTTTAATAATTACGAGGTAAGGGAGGAGGAAGGAGATCAAGGGAGAAGTGGGAAATCGAACTAACAACCTCATCTTCTAATATCTACCTTCTAAACCATTAGACTATAAAGAGAGGGCATGATTTATTTAATTTTTTGAAATTTTTGAATAGTACCTTTTATGGGATTTTAGGTTATCATTTATTGATTTTATATTTCTTTTTGTTGCGATATTTTTATTGACATTTTTACAATCGTACTTAAGTAAAGATTAAACAGTAAATTTGTCACAACCTAAATTCGGAGATCATGACCGGCGTTAGGAAATGAGAATTCTTACGAATCCGAAACCCGCAGTAAGCTTTAAACACAAAATCCATAATAAATATAACCATAAACATGCCTCAAAATTAAAACTTCTTAAAACATAAAAAATCTCCATATCATATCATAATAAAATATGTTCATACAAATATTTAGATACACAGCTACTAGCAACATCAACACATCTTACTACCACAAGCAAATACTACTGCTGCATTGTCTAATAAATATAAGGAGTGATAGTTACATAAGTCAGCCGGTAAGGAAAGGGTCCAGCGAAGAGAACTACTATAAAAGGTCTGATGAAAAGGATTTTCAAAAACAATTGAGGGGGATTAGACCTCACCGAGTGAATTATTATTATACATATGAATGCAACTTAATGATACAGACATTCAAACATCAGTATAATAATATTTATAAATTTATATTTATTTATTTTATACATGCACTTCATACAAATGCTCGAAATCATATTTTATGATAAATAAATAAATGCAGAAAGATTTTTGGTGAAGGATCGAAGCAGAACCCTAAAATTTTTTGCAACCTTAATCGCTGAACCTCACTAGCTAACAAACTTACTTAAATCCAAAAATATTTCCCCTTCTCAAATTTGACAATGGACTGGTCCCGAGATACTGAGTTAATCGAGCTCCAGCAATCTCACTATCGGCATAACTAGCCTGAAATACTGAGTCAACCGAGTTTCCGCAACCACATCACTCTCTATTCACAATCTTAATAATTACATTTTTATCATAACTCAAATTAATCAATATATTATAACCTATTATCTAGTGTATTATTACACAACAGTCCTAATACAATCCACTAAGTGACACGTTCTACGGCTATCCTCCAAAACATCATTTCATAAATACAATAATAAAATTCATATTAAAATATGGTAGCATTCATTAATAACAATTATAAATAACATTTAATGCAATATAACATAATAAAATTCATATTTATTCGAAATATAAATGCCAACAATATTTTCTACATACAATGCATACATATAATAATAACTCAGAGGTAGAATACGCTAATCTATGATGACTCAACTGACCTATCCTATAGGCTTCAGTCTCGGCGTGACTATAGAAAAATAATAATAAATTAATTAGGATACAAATCCTAATCTTATATATTCTAAATTTCTAGAGAAAACTCGATCTAAAACTCGACTCTAAAAACACTCAAAACTTAACATAGACTCGATGTCATATTTTACGAGAAATCTACCAAAAATTTAGCAAAGTCTCCTTTATTAAAAAAATCTCTTTACTAGAAGTAGAGTCAATCATGCATAAAAACACACTTCAAACTATTCAAAGGCTCAACATTTTGGGTTGGCCCCCAAACTATATTTCATACTTCGAGAAACAACATCACAAAAATTATAAAAATAATATAATTTTCTCAAATCACCAAAATATATTATAAAACTATTAAAGAAATTATTTTGCAAATAAATAATAAAATTCTAGTTTATAAATAATATTTTGCTAATAAAATCCGTTAATGGAATAAAATTCCATTTTACAATTAAATTAGCATAAAGTGTAAATAATTATCAAAATCACTCAATTATATCCTAAAAATAATAAAATGCTCATTTAAGCTTGGAAATTAATAAATAAACTTATTTTTGCATATATTTACCCAAAATTACTACTTATTAAATAAAAATTGGAAAATAATTATAAAAATTATTTTTCACACTTTTATTAATAAAAAATAGTCTAAAACAGAATAATCAACAACAATTTAATTAAAATTAAATAATTTTACTAATTTCTAATAACCTTCTAAATATATAAATATAACCTTCAAAAATTCATATTTAAAAGTCTATAAAGAATTTCACAAAACTTCCTTCACAAAGTTTACTCTACATAATTAATAGAATTTATTAAAAATAAAAATATTTTTCTGATCCATGAATAGTAGTGTGAACATTAACCAAGCTCAAAAAATTAAAAAAAAATCATAAATATAAATAAAAATCACCATTAGCTAGATCACAACCTCAATTACATTTAATCTCAAAGCAACTATATCTAATTAATTTGAATTCAAACTCAATTTAACAAAATTAACTAAAAATAACCCAAAATCAATAACCCAAAATCAGATTCATTCTCGGAGTTGCCTGGCCAAATCAAGTTGGGGGAAATGAAATCAAAGAGGAGATGAGCTGATCAAGACCGGCGGTGGCACTCGAGGTGGCTAGAAACATTGTCGATGATGTTCTCTCCAAACCAACACCGAAGAGACAAGAAGAGGAAGGAGACGAGGAGGTGTCGCCAATGACTGGAGGTGCTGGCCGTGTTAGGTGGCTTGGCGACATCGACAGGTGGTGGTCCGACACGGTGGCGGTGGTAGTGGTAAGTGGTGAGGCTGTTGAGTGTGAGGGAGAAGGAAGGAGAAGAAAAGGAACGGGAGGGGGAAGGAAAAAGAAAAAAAATTGTTTTACATATATATATATATATTAAATAGTATAAAGTACAAAATAATTATTTTTAAAAATAATAATAACTTTATGATATTTTAAAATCCAAATTTCTCCCAAAATATTTATACACATATTCGTCAACATATATATATTTATATACACACTTAAATAATTATTTAACAATAAATTTAATAGAAATAATATTTAAAACTCACACTTTAAATTCTCAATTAACTTAATAATTAAATAAATACGGATTATAACAAAATTCGTTGCTAATCAATGCCATAAAATGGAGCATACAAATTATCAAAAGGATTATCAAGTTACAATTCAAAATATCTCTATCAACACTGTTGAATAATAGTAAAAAATAATGTTTATGATTTAAATGAGAATTTATTTTATTACATTTTAAGTATACTTTTATTCATATTATATTTTCATTAAAATGTAATAAATGATTAATCTTTTTATTTCATGAAAAAATTAAATAAAAAATAAAAAATAGTTTATTATTTTAGGGCAAAAGAATTCTCCAAAACTATATCCTGCTGTAATTTTCACACAAATTATAACAACTTTTCCATCTCAAAATTATAAATTTAACTTTAATTTAGATATAAATAAAAAAAAATAGTTCATTATAATTGAAATATTACATGAAATGTATCTTATCAGTATATGATTCATATTTGGTTAATATATGATCTGTATCTTATTAGTATATGATCAAATATAAGAAATTAAATTTAATAATTTGTACAAAATACATTATTAATTTGATTCTTGACTTTTAATTTATGTTAATGCCCATTAAAATAAGTTTTCTTTTCGGTTGGATGCTTCATCATGTAAATTTTCTTTTTCTTTTGCAAATATTTGTATATTTGTTACTCTATTCAACAACAATAAGAATTTAGTAAAAGTAATAAACAAATTGTATGTTTCGTTAAGGATGGAGTCCCTCTTGCTAATTTGATTTGCAAACCCTAAAAAAAAATTAGAATAATTGATAATAAGAAAAAATAAAAACAAAATTAAATAAATAAAAGAGAGAAAATAAAAATAAAAGAGTATTTTTTCGTATATGATCTGTATTGGTATATGATCAGTATATGAAACCGTTTGTTACACTTTTATTCATCTTCATAAACAATACTAAATAATCTCATTATTTTTTTCATTATTTTTTAATAACTATATGAATATTATTATTATTATTATTATTATTATTATTATTATAAATAGTCTCATGACTGCTATATTAGCAATTTTGTTCATCATGACTAGAATATAAATTTTAAATGCATGAAACTTGAAATATTTTTCATTTATGTATGTTTTATTATTTGTATATTTTAATTTATTTTTTGTGTGAAATGAATAACATAATATTAGCTTAATATATATATAAATACACAAATTTATATTTGAAAATATTTTTCTAGGATCATAAAACAAAAAAAAATCTACATATCTAATGAGTTATATATATATATATATATATATATATATATATATATATATATATATATATATATATACCCAAAACCAAAATTTAAAACAAAAAGTAAAAATAAAAAAAATAAGGATAACAGAGAATAAGGAAAAAATAATAACAAATAAAAAAATAAGGAAATAATAAAAAAAAGAAATAAAAAACAAAGAAAAAATAAAAAGAAAAAAAGAAAGGAAGAAAAAAATAAAAATGAAAAAGAGGAAAAAATAAGAAAAAATAAAAATAAATAAATAAAAAGAAAAATAAAATAAAATAAAAAATAAACAAAACAAATAAAAAAGGAGAAAAAAATTAAGGAAAAAAGAGAAAAAAAAGGGATAAAAAAATTAAAAAAAGGCATGAAGAAGATATACTGAGATAAAAGTGTAAGAACTGAAAATTAAGTATATTTTAGTAAATAAGTTTAAAATAAGGCATTTTTGATAAATTTCTCACTTAAATGTTAGGTTCGGCCACCTACTTCGGCCCATAATATTCTTTTATTGGTCCTCTTCAAAATATAGGCAAACTTAAGATCCACTTCATTAAATAATAATATTTATTTAAATAATTAAAAAATAAAAATTGCAATTTCGTAAAAAATATAAATTAGATAGTAAACATCAAATCAACATCATCAAACTAACAGATAAACCAATGAAAATAAAAATGATACGATACATAAAATCTAGAACTTAAAATTTCTTTTATTTTAAAGTTACCATTAGCAAATGAATTTTTTGTTTAATTTTCATGTTAGATATGCTTTAATATATAAAATATATACATTCTAATAAATAAATGGTTAATTCAATTCGAACACAAACTTTTTTTTTAAAACTACGAACATATAAACTTAATTATTTAATAAATAATAGATAACTACTTTTTTTTTTTAATTCGTAAACTCGTTGTCATGTCGGAAATTATTGTAATTATTATTATTATTATTATTAAAAATAAAGAATGTGGTGGAAAGTTAGGTTCATTTTAGGAGAGTTAATTTTTTCTAAAAGGAGTGTGCAGCTGTTAAATATCAAAACTACACATTTCTTATAAGCTACAATTTACAGATTTTCACTAACAACTCTTATTTTTAAAATTATATTTATTATCTTACCTTTTTATTTTTAACTTTAACTAATTATTATTACTTAATAAATTATTATTTAGATAATTATTAAAAATATTAATATTGTAGTTATAAAAATATTAACCATACAAATAAAAATATTAAAAATTATACTAATAAAAAATTTACAACTCATTATTTCTAATATTAATAATAGTAATAATATTAATATTTTATTTAAAATCAATTGTCTAATAGAGGTAAATATTTTCATTTTTTTAAATTATATAAATAAAACCACCTACAATATTTTTATTATAAGCATTGAATAATTTTTTATAATACATATTATTGTTAATATTTGTATCATATATTAGCAGCTATTGTCACATTTTTACCAAACATTTAATATTAGTTAATTTTTTTAAAATTTAATATCGGTTAATTTTCTGCTACCTACAACAGTTTAAACAAATTAAGCCATTATTCCAATTCAAAACTGAAAAAGCGCAAATCCACACACCAAGGCCAGTGTTAGTATATAAGTTTCCGAGTTAAGATTTTAGAAGCCGAGTGGTACATCTGACGAATTGGTGGCTATTACTACCATTTATTGATAGCTTGTGGCTAATTGTTAACAAAAATTAGTGTTGGTGGTAAGATTTATTATCAGTTATTGCTGATAATTTGTTTGACAATTTGTAGGAACATAGATTTTTTTTGTATACAAATGGAATAAATAAGTATTTTTAGTAGTAATATGAAAAGAATAAAACAAAAAAGTATTATATACAATTCAAAAATTTAATTATATTAATAATTATTTTAATTTTTATATTTTTTAAAATATTAATATGTAAAATTCACTAATCTTTAAGTAATTTAGTTTAATTTATTGTCATACAATTTATTTTTACTATGGAATTGGTGGTAATATTAGCTACGTTGCTACTTAAAATCTTCAATCCTAACAGCAAATAAGCATGTGCTGAGCCTGATATCCATGTTTGTATATGACAGATTTCGAATGAATATATCTTTATTACGCAGCTTTTTCAAATTCTTAGCTGTAATTCTCTCTTGGCTTTACTGTTTACATATTCAAATATAAGTTTGTGAAAGTGAACACACTGTGCATCTTCGCATCAATTCAAAGAATAGTTAGAAATTGTAAAATTGTGATTGAGCATCAAAATTTCTAGGTCATTGTACGTGAGGTTATAAATGAACCAAATTACTCGCGAGCAATTTAGTATTTGATTCGATATTAATAAATGAGTTGAATTCAAATTATAAAAAACTCAGCTCATAAGTTTAGTGAACAAGCTTAATATAAACTCATTTCAACTTGTATATTGAAATTTGTTTAATAAATGAATTGAGCTTAAACTATATAAAGATCGACTCATAAAACTAGTGAACAAATTCGAATAAAACTTGTATACTAGCTCGTAATTTTAATATCTTATAATTTAGTTTTAGATATATTATATATAAATTCATATTATAAAAATATTTTTGAAAATATATTATTGGAATAAAATCATAATTTTAGTTAAATATATTTCAATTTATTTAGTAACTAATTTATTTTTAATTTTTAATGTATAATTTTAATTTATAGTTTACTTTTGAAAAATTTCTTTAAATTCGTTTAAATTCGTAAACATAAAGTGACATAACAAGTTTGACTTGATTATAAATGAAGAATCCAATTCAAGCTAGTCAAAACTTGACTCAGGTGGGTCACACCCCAAATTGTATGTGCATAACTCTTAAAGAATTCAAATTGTCTGAAAAAACTGAATTGAATTCAAAATCTCTAGAACAAAAAATGAACTGAATCATCTCGAAATTGTTTACTAAAGTGGATCTAGAAATTATGAATTCTTTGAACCAAAAATCGAACCTAAATCCAACTATCCCGAATTGCATCGAACTAAAGAACCAAAATATATATATATTGTAAAGTTGATAATAAATGCTTGATAAAATTAAAAATTAAAAATTATATCGAAAAATTAAAAAATATATGTTACAAATAAAATTTAGTACCATCTTAATAACAAATTATATCCAAATAACTTATTTTACATAATCTAGTATTAAATGTTAATTTAGCATATAATAATGGACATTTTAAATATTAATTAATTGTTTGAAATAAAATAAATATACTCATTAATTGAATCTTTTTATAGTTAATTTTCAATACATATTTAAATTATAAAATAAATTTTAAATTTACAAATAGACTTTATATAGTAAAATTTATTGTGATCTTACTCTAAATGTTCAAATTACAAAATTATTAAAATATAAATATCAAAAATAAAATTTATAAAAATAGTACTATTATTAAATATAATATAGAAACATATATTTCTTTATTACAATTTGTTAAATATTAATTTCAAATATTTTAAAAAATATTAATTTCAAATCTATAAACTAAAAAATTAATATAAATCTCCGAATTTTAATTTTATTTTGAACTAATTTAGAATTTCCGTTTACTTTGAACTTTGAATTGTTCCAAAAATTCAGATCAATTTTAAGTGAAAATTTAGATTTTTAGAATTGGGTCTGAAGAATTATTTTTAAAATTTTTCAACTTTCAAATCAAGTATGGTAAATTTATATTTTTTGGACTGCATCGACTTGTGTATGGCCCTAGCAATATCCAGAACTCACATGTCATTTAATATGGAATTCAATATGCTTATTGTAGGCGGTGGTTTTTTGTTCATGTGCTTAAGTGTTAGCGACAACGGCATTGTACGAGCTTGAGGCTCGCTAGAAAATATATAGTGGGTTTGCGGTCCAAAACGGAGATTAAGTCGCCACTCGGATGAAAGTCGGGACACATTATACAACAATTGAATTTCACAGAGGTTCCTAGAAGCCGTCATCAGAGATCGAATTTGAAAACTGAGTATGGGCTTTTTGAATACTCACCCAACCTTACGGTTGCCCTATGTGTGTGTTTTGTATTTTATTACTTTTGATTATTAAATTAATTTCTTATTAACAGGCTAATTGTGATTGGTTTTCTAATTTTAGATTTTATCCCAAAGTGTGCATATTAGTCCCATTTCATGCTTATATTCCCGACATTCAATCACAAATAAAACAAATAAAAATAATTTACAACCATTCATTCCAAATAAAATGGATAGGGATTAAGAATTACCACGTTTGGTATAAATAAATATAAAAATACTGAAAATGGAACATAAACCAAAAATAAACTGAAAAGAAACTAATTAATTATACAAATTCCAAACTTCTAAAAAATAGAAAAATAATCATCTAGTGATGAAAGAATCACCAAATGATTCCTGCAACAAATATAAATTAGTTCTATCTCACAACAACAATAATATTTACAAATAATCAACAAATAATATTCACAAAAAATAAACTCATAAATCGTCCATTAAATAACACAATAATATAACATGAAAACAATATTGATCAAACATGGTAATCATACATAAAATCAAGAAATATAACATATTAGATAAGGAAATCATGCCAAACATGCAAAATAATAACTGAAAATCAAGACAGAAACATGCAGAATGCTAGTCAAAGGGCGGCGCCTCTTCAAAGAGGCGTCGCCTCCTAACTAAAAGGCGATGACACCATTGCCTTATCATGAATGGTCGACGTCTCTATGAAAAGACGTTGCCTCTTCAATAGAAACAGAGACAAACTATATTTTTTATATCTTAAGAAACTCAACGATTATGCAAATAAATAAGAAACAGACGCGAATATACAACTATCAACAATCAATATTCAATTTCTCATACAATCATGCTTCACATATGACTTTAAATAAGTAATAAAATTCAAAAATACAAACACAACAGTAATGAATCAATACTTTTAATGAAAACAAAGGACTTAAAGCCTATGAAGGGGGAAACTTATTGACTTGGACGTGCTTGATGCTCCTAACTAAGCCCTCAGAGCTTTGTTGACTGATTTGAGGCTTTAAATGCAATAGAAACTCCTTTCCTTCTCTAAGAAATCAAAGTCTTTAGCTTTTTAAGTCTTCTTCTTCTTCTTCCTTTCTTCTCTTACTTCTCTCCTTCTGTCCTTTTTTCCATACGTTTTTTTTTTCAAGTTGCTAACTATCACGACCTAAACTAGGAGTCATAACCGGCGCTAGGGAACGGGAATTCTTTTAAATTCGAAACCCGTAGCAAGCCTTAGAAAATAAAATCATGCAATAAATAAATAAAAAGTATGACAGAATTAAAAATTTTCTGAATCAATATACAAAGTACATACTCCAAATCCTTCCATAAATAAATGAATTCATACAATGTTCAGATACAACTCTCTGAGTATTAAATATTAAAACAAAATAATACTCTTATGATACAATAGCATAACTACTGCAGTTTCTAGAATACGATTCAAAGTTCAAAATATACATTTACATAAAATAGCCGAAACGGAAGAACACCGGTGAGGAACTCTACTACTAAGGTTTGACGATATAGGATCTCCTGAAAAAAAATAATTGAAGGGGGTCAGACCTTACTGAGTGAATTATTATACTATATATACATGCAATCTAAAATATATCCAATCATGTATTCACCTATATATATATATTCACGCATTCCACACATATGCCAACTCTGCTTATATAAATATACTAAATGCAGAAAACGTTTAGTTTAATTCATGAAGGATCCATAGAACCCTAATAATAGCAACCTCAATCAATCCCATCATCACTCTAGCCATACAGACTTACTTGATTCCAAATAGAACACTTATTCCAATCTGGACAGCAGACTGGCCTCAAGACACTAAGTCAACCGAGCTCCAGCAGTCTGGCTGTCAGTATGATTGAACCCGAGACACTTGGTCAACGGAGCTCCAGCAATCACACTATCTATCACCTCACATCTCAATCAAATCAATAGATCATTTATTTCATTATGGACAGTAGACTAGCCCCGAGACACTAAGTCAACTGAGCTCCAGCAGTCTGACTATCAGTGTGATTGGCCCCGCAACCACACTACTAATCACACCACCAATCTTAATAAGATCAATTAAATCAATTATAATCACCAAAATTAATTCTCACTTAACCCTTATCTATAGCACCGGTACGTACACGGTCCTAGTGTTGCCCACTAGGAAGCACGTTCCATTGATATACTTCACTTAAAATAAATCATTCATTCGAAAAATAATTAATATAGAATGATATTCATAATAGTAAAATCAATCATATATATATACCAAAAATATACCTAAGATATACCTAGTATAGTTCGGGTATATATATGTCAAATAAAATATGAAATATACTAAAGATAAACCATTAATATAGTTAAAAACAATTTTAAGTGAAATTTTAATAATACAACATGCATTTGCTTAAAAATGTACCTAAATATGCAAAGAATATACCCTAAGTACACAAATCACTTAATAAAATAATTATGTATAAATATTCATTTAAATATGTGTATGTACTAAAATATACATTTAGGTTTAACATATATTCACAATATACCAAAATAACCTAATTTTCTAGCATGCATATATCACAAATAAACCCTAGGTATACCACTAATGTGTTAGGTTTGAATTAATAATAAAACATGCATTTATTTGGAAATTTATAAAAAATGTACCAAAAATAAACTTAAAAACAATTTAAGTGTAGGTTCATAATATATCATGCAATTATTTAAGAATAAACCTAAAATATACTGAAACTATACCTAAAGTATACTAATCATTCAATAAAATAATTATGACTAAATGTACATTTAAAACATGTATTTATACTAAAATATATTAAACATGTAATATCCCGAGTTTTTAAAATATTTTAAACTGCATCGGGATATGCAGTGTTAATAATTTTCGTATATAATATTAATATTTTATGAGTTTGTTATTTAATTAAAGCTAATTTTAATTTTTTTATATTATTTTAAGTACTTTACGTAAAATTTTCCCGGGACTTGCATTTTTTAGAAAATTGACATGTAAATTATTTATTATTAATTATTTTAAAAAAATTTCCGCATTTGCATGAACTCATATATATTTTTAAAGTACTAAATAAAGTATATATGTGTATTTATTTATTTAACTAGGGTTTAATTAATTACCCTATTTATTATTATTATTATTATTATTATTTATTAATTAGTTTTAATATTATATAATTATTTTTAGTGTATAAATTATTAAAAATATTAAATTATGTGTGTGGTGTATATTTAATATGTGTGGAATTCATATTATTATAATATATAGTGCAATAATACATATACATATATATATATACATAATATAGTGTTAGAATCAAAAAATTTTGGCAAATTACAATTCTGCCCCCTACTACTCCTCCTTCTTCCCCAATCACCTCCCATCACCAACCAGCATCTGTCACGCCGTTCCCTCACTGTCGGTGTGCCTCCCGGCGTGCCACCTCCTTCCTCAGCCTGTTCCGCCGCCAGCAGAGCCCGTTTCCGGCGTCGGGAAGCTTGTTTTGGCCGGAGAAGCCGAAACTTGAAGCCACCGTCGTTCACAGCATTTCCGCCACCATTTTCAACACTGCTGGTCTCTTTCTTCTCCTTGAGCTCCGGTGAGGGTGATTCCAAGCTTTGTTTCACTTAAAATGGTCTAGATTTGCCTAGGTTTTAATTTTTGCAATTCGGCCTATTAGGGTTTTCAATTTTTTTGAGCTTCAATTGATTGATTCATGAAAAATTCCTTCAAAAATTTTGTTCCCCTTAGCTTAATATTCATTTTTGAATTTTTGTATAATTTTTGGAATTTATTTTGATTTTTGGGTATTTTTGAATATTGTATTATTATTTTCTAATTTTGGAAAATTAATTAATTAAATTACGAAATTGTGTTTTATGGTAATTATAGGTGTTGAAATGAATTATAGAAATTTATTTGGAATTTTTCTGAATTTCTATGTATTTATTTTGAATTTATTTATTTTATGTAATTTTGAAAAAAATAGGGTTAATTGTATGTTTAATTGAAATTAATTGGTTAATTAAGTTTATTTAGTGATATTATTGAAAAATATTTTGAGAAAATTAATTTTTATGCAATTATATTATTTTTGGTGAATTTTTGAATTAATTTTAGTATATTTATATATATAGGGGCATTTTGGTAATTTTATCCTAAATTGGCTAAAAATGTAATTAAATTGGTTTTAATAGTTATTTAGGGTATAAAAATGATTTCTAAAAATTATTTAGTATTTTTAATTAATTAAAACTATTTTTCGTGAATTATTTTCAAATTATATATATAATATACGATTTTTCTAAATAAATGAGTTTTTATCGGTTTTTACTGTGTTTTAGGGTTAATTATGTAATTTCTACTTATAAAATGTATTTCTATGATATAAGGGTATTTTTGATATTTCTGTATTGTTCTGTGAATTGTGGACCTCGGTCGGTAAACTGTAGTTTGGAGTCCGACCGAGGGGTTGTGAATGTGATTCTGTGTCTATTTTTCGAAGTGTGTTTCTTTGCAGGGCCGGCTCTACTCTTTGAGTAGAGAGATGTCCGTTTTACAAGGGAGGTTCTACTGAATTTTTGGTAGAATTCTCGTAAAACGTGATATCCGGTCGAATTCCCATTTTAATTCTATCTCTAGTATTCTAGATCGAGTCTTTAGAACTTCTGTTAGATTTATTCTGATTCCTGTCATTCTCTGTTTGTTTAATTGCGCCGAGACCAAGGCCTAGTGGACCAGGCCCATCGGACCCATCTCAAGGAGCGCAATAAATTGTGAGTTACTATTCTATATATATATGCTCTAGGGTGCATGATTTAGAAATCTATGTTTTATTTGACTAAAAATGCATAATGGTTTAATTAGTACTTAAGTTTATTTTTAGTTTACTTTTGGTTTATTATTGGTATATTTTAAACTATATGCATGTTTTATTAATGAATTATGTTTAAAATGTTTTTAAGTATATTTCGTAATTTAATTGGATTTATTTGACATATATATACTTGAAATATACCTGGTTTATTTTTGGTATATTTCTAGTATATATATGGTTTATGTTGCTATTTTATTGAAATTCATGCATCATTTATTTATGAATGTATGTTTTATATTTAAAATGAAGGATATCAATAGAATGTGCTACCTAGTGGGCAGCACTAGGACCGAGTACGTACCGGTACGCTTATAGCATTTAGGCTATATTACTAACCATTTGTGGATATTGATTGGATTTGATTATTTGATGTGTGAGATATGATTTGGGAGTGTGGTTGCTGGAGCTCGATTGACTAAGTGTCTCGGGGCCAATCACACTGACAGTCAGACTGCTGGAGCTCAGTTGACTTAGTGTCTCGGGGCCAGTCTACTGTCCAAATGGAATAAGTGAATATATTGGAATAAGTGAGCCTGTATGGCTAAAGTGTTGTCTAACATTGTTTGAGGTTGCGATTTTCTAGGGTTCTATTTGATCCTTCATAAACAGTGATTTTCAATAAAAATATATAAAATAATTTTATTGCATCTGTGTGTATTTGCTTGTATACATACATATTATATATATTTTGATTGTGTGCATTGGCATTTAGTATGCATGTATATATACTATAGTAATTCACTCAGTGAGATCTGACTCCCTTCCGTTGACTATTTTTCAGGAGAGTCATCGTCATCAAACCTTAGTAGCAGACCCTTACGCCGGATTTCTTCCGCCTCGATTTTATTATGTAAACTGCTCACTTGAGTTTTATTTTATGATCTAGACACTACAGTAGTCGTAAAATTGTTAAAATATATTGTATTATATTTGTATGAATTATGTATTTTAAAAATTTGAACTGGATTTGTATTAAAAGAGTTTATTTATATATGAGATGAGAATTTGATTTAAATCCCGTGGTGGATTATTATTTTGATATTTATGATTTTATTCCGCTGCATAGTATTTTACTTAAATGTGTTGTTATTATTACTATTGCATGTTTTATTTTATTTGTAGGCTTGCTACGGGTTCCGGATTCGAAAGAATTCTCATTCCCTAGCGCCGGTCATGACCCCTGTTTTGGGTCGTGACAAAACATACACCTAATTATTTAACGTGCATATATCAAAATAACATGCATAATTATTTAATATGCATATATACAAAAATACAAACCCTAGATATACCAAAAATATTATAATTTAAATCACTTTAAAAACATATAAAGAAAATGAAAAACCTTAAGTAATGCATCCTATATGCAATGCATATATATACAGTATAATAACTCATTGGTGTGCGCTCCTTGAGATAGACTCAGCGGGCCTGGACCGTTAGGCCTCAGTCTCAACGCAACTAGAAAAATAAAATAACAACCATCAAAATAAATTATAACTCTACACTTCTAGAGTTACTACGAAAAGACTCAATTAAAAATTTAAAACTAGACTCGAACCGGTTGTCACGTTGTAGCACCCAATTTCGGGATACAATTGTGCACAATTGTGACGTAAGCCCCTATGATGAAATTTATTCAAAAATTGAACTTGGTTGTTGATTTTCTGGACTTTAGGGACTTTGCAACATTTTTTAGGATTTGATTGCAAATAAGTCATTTTTTCAGGGGTCTTTTGATAATTAAAAGTTAAAAAAAAAAGAGTTAGCATTTAATATCGATCGGCATTACACAATGCCGACCGACATTGTGTAATGTCGATCGGCATTGCACAATGCTGACCGGCATTGCACAATGCCGACACGTTAAAATACAATTTTTTTTATTTTTTCGCCTATTTTTATTGATTCTTCAGCGTTTTGATTGGTTAAAAATTCAAATTTTATCTTTACAATTATCTTATAAGGTTGTTTAAACGCAGAAGTTTTTTTGAAATTAAAGAAAAACAAACGCTATCTGATCATATAGGTCTATTCCTCCTTTAGAGGAAGTTTAGTACGCGCAGACTCTGCATTTAAAAGCAGAGTCTGCATGCGTGTAGGAGAGAGAGGTTTTGGCTAGGGGGGACTTCTTTTTCTTCTGGTTTTCGAAAGGATTTTTTACAGGAAGAGACTAAGAGAAAGAAGACACAGTGAGAAAAAAAAGAGAGACTAGGAGCATTAAACCCTGATTTTCGATACTGAAATTTTCGAAGGCAATAGTCCAGAATCAACAATATCTTAATTTTAACGGTGATAATCCAATCTTAAGGGCTCAAAAAGGGGCATTTGCACAACATCTCCAGTGTTATTTTTCTATTTCTTTTATTACTTTTTTTTATTATTTTCTGTTTATGTTTTTTTTTTCTTTTATTTTTGTTATTGTTTTGATTATTTGATTTCATTGGTAATTTTTTTTTATGTCCGTATGTGGATTGAGGAAGGGAAAACCGTCTGTGTTTAATTGAACAAAAGATCCATGGAACCTGTACTGTTTTAATAATAGTTCTTAGGATTTTAATTTTTATTATGCATTTTTGTATCATGTGTAATTTATTTTAATTTCTGGGTGTATAATTATTTAATTTTAATTTTGTACGTAATTTGTAATAGCCCCAATAGTGGGAATAGTAAAAGATTTAAATTTCTGCATTTTAAAATTAATTAGTAATTAGGTTCAATTGGGTAAAAATTAATTAAAATTAATGGTGGCTTTAGTTAATTAGGGTTTGTATATAATTAAATTGGGTTTTTTTAGAAATCATATGTGAATGTGTGTTTGATTTGAATTTGTTATGTTTTTTTTATGTTTTTTGGGTTTTTTATGTTTTTTTTGGGCCCCAAGCCCACGTTTAGGTCTAACCCACTAAATAAATAGGTTTAAAAATCGTTTAGGACTTTAAATAATTAAAATTAACTTAGGCCCATTAGGTTAATTAGATTTTAGGCTCACTTAGTTAATTAAAACTTGTTTAGATTTAGCTCAGCCCACTTAATTGCACTTCTTTTAAAATAAATAGACTTAGGCCCACAAGTCACTTAAAATAAAATCAAGTTAGACTTAAACCCACTAATTTAATTTTTCTTTAAAATTGAATAGACTTAAGCTCATATTTTAGAAAGACTAAAAAATAGATTTAGGCTCATTAATTAATAAAATGTAAGCCCACTTTTAGTCCATTTCACTTGTAAATAAAATGTAAATTTAGCTAACTTTTTTTAATAAAATTAACATAGTTTAGACTTAGGGACAACGCGATTTTAAGTGCATTTTTTACTTGTAATTTTATTGACTTGTTGCCTTTTTGGGTAGATAGATGTTAATTAGGGTTTAATAAAATTACATGTAATTAGAGGATGAAATTATCATTTATAAAATTATTCTAAATGAACATGAGACTAAGAGAAGTTAGTATTCCGTATCCAGAATCTCCTGGTTGTGGTGCTAATTTTCTTTTAGAGAATCGAGTACCACCAATCAAATTGTCCCAGTTATTACCCTGGGTGGTGACTCCTCATCTCCATGCCATGTCTTGGTGACAGTGGTTAGTGTGTTTTCTAAGACCCTGAGCCTAAACAGTGTCGCGGTTGCTAAAATCTTAGAAGCGCGCTAAATCCTACCGTCTACACACGTTTTACGAGAAATCTATCAAAATTTTAGCAGAGTCTCCTCTGTAAAACAAACATCTCCCTACAAAAGTAGGTCCGATCCTATACAGAAAACACACTTCAAGAATACAAAGCCATACAACCCCTCGGTCGGATTCTCAAACTACCATTCTACCGACTGAGGCTTACAATTTACGAGATATACACAGAACACATTTAAATGCCAGAAATACCAAAAATACCCTTGAATAATCCAAATATAGCAAATCAGATATTTAAAACACTGAAAATAATTATTTCACCGATAATTACATAAAAAAAACCTAATTTTAATAAAATATTATTAAAAATTAACAATTCTCGATAAATTCATAAATATTAGCCAAAATACATTTTATAACTCCAAATTACATAATTAGCCCTAAAACATATTAAAAATAATAAAAAACTCATTTATTTACAAAAATAGTATATTATATATAATTTGAAAATAATTTACAAAAAAATAGTTTTAATTACTTAAAAATACTAAATAATTTTTAAAAATCATTTTTATACCTCAAATAATTATTAAAATCAATTAAACTAAATTTTTAACCAATTTATCACCAAATTACCAAAATACCCCTAGTTAAATATAAATTCACATAAATCACTATAATTATACAAAAATTCACTAAAAATAATATAATTACTCAAAAATTAATTTTTCAACATATAATTCAATAATATCAATAAATATACTCAAATAACCAATTAATTTTAACAAAATACATAATTAACCTAATTTTCTAAAAATCACATAAACTAAATAAATTCACAATAATTATATAAAAATCATAAAAATTAAAAATAAATTTATAAAATGCATTTTAACACCTATAAACACCATAAATCACAATTTCATAATTTATTTAATTAATTTACGAAAATTAGAAAATATTAATAAAATAATCAAAAATTCACAAAAATCAAAATAATTCCCAAAAATTCCACAAAAATTAAAGCATGTAGATTGAGCTACTAAAATCAATATTTGTGAAGGAAGTTAGCTTGAATCATTAAAATTGAAGCTAAAAAAAATCAAGAACTCAAGTTAACCGAAAATAAAATCAAACTCAAATCCTTACCAAATCAAGTTTTCAAACTAAAGGAAGCTTGGAATTGGCTTCTATGAAGTTTTAGGAGCTCAACGGCACCGGAATCACAGGAAATGATGACCGGATGAAGGAGAACGACGGTGATGATAGTTTTTGGGTTTTCGGCCAAAAATCGAGTTGAATGGTGCTGGAGAGGACGACAGAGCTGGTTGGGATGATGGTGGCACGCCGGGAGGCACATCGACAGCTTGTGACCGGAGTTGTAGAGTGAAGGGGTGAGAGGGGGGGGGGGGGGTCGTCGAGCGTTAGAGGTAGGAGATGAGGGTAGGAATTGTAATTTCTTTAGGTTTATATATATATATATATAATATAACTTTATATTATTTTAATATAAACCGATAATAATATATACACATTAAACACACACCACACATAAATATATACATATATATATATATATATATATATATATATATATATATATATATATATATATATATAACACATAATAATAATAATAATAATAATAATAATAATAATAATAATAATAATAATATTCAATTTTTTTCAATTATGCATGAAACCATGCAATTTAAGAAAATGAACTCACGTAAATAAATAAATTATTATTTAGATATTATTTTCCCAAAAATATAGATTTCGAGGAAATTTTACGTAAAAAAAACTTAGAATAATTTAAAAATGACTTTAGTTATTAACAACACAATTAGATAGTCAAACATATATATAAAAATTATTAATACTGCATATCCCAATGCAGTTTAAAATTATTTAAAAACTCGGATATTACACTAACCTTCAAATTCTTTACCCTCTCTCTCATGACCCTCCACCTTTCTTTTAAGGCCTCTCACTCTTTCCCTTTTTCAATTTTCCAAAAACCATTTTTACCCTCTCCCTTTTTACTCTTTTTCATTCCCCATGTTTTTTTTTCCTGTTTTTTTCCTTTCTTTTACGTCTAAAAATGACAAACTTTTTAGCAAGTGAGTCTTCAACCACTGCCATAAATGCATTTAATGTTGCACATAATGGGTGTGAAGAGGTGTCGTCTCTTCAATGAGGCGTCGCCTCACCGATGCTTGGGGTGAAGAGGCGACGCCTCTTCGCTGAAGCAATCGCCTATTTACCTAGGACAGGTCAGGGCTCTTGGGTTAAGAGGTGACGGGCTTGAGCTTGGTTTAGTGTTATAGGTTTTTCGAGTCGATTTTAAAGAAGTCTAGGACTTCCTTTGCATTCAAAACTCAAACTTTCTCATAATCGAGATTTTGTTGCGAGCCGATCAAACTAACAGTGTCCACACTTATAAATGTTAATGTGACATTTAACATAATCTATCCTCCATGAGTAATTTTTTTTTTTTTTTTTTTTTTTTTTTTGAGAATGCCTCTATGAATAATTCAAATGAAAAAATGTAAACATTTAATTATGAGCTTCCCTTCTCTCAACTTTATTGTAGGAAATTACTAAATCACTTCAACCACATTGTTAAAAAAACATTTAACATAACCTCGGATATGTCTATGACGTTTAATTTAGCATTACATATTAAATGTCACAATTAATGAAATATTGATATAAGTGAATTTATAGTACTCTTTCTGTTCTTTTTTAACTGTCGTTTAAAAATTGTGTAAAATACTATATTACCTTTATAATAATTCCCTCAATCAATTATTAATTTTGTATATTTCTAAAAATAGTATATATATAAATAAGAGTGTAATAAAAAAAGTAATTAAAATACATTAATAATTAAAAATGTCAAATAAATTTAAACAAAAAATTCAATCTAAAATGACAATTAGTAAAAAGGAATCCAAAATGACAATTAGTAAAAAGGCACCGAAGTATTTATTAACGATTTAATTTACAAAATTACAGGACACTTTATCGTAAATGCTCTAATTGAATCCTTTTTTTTGTTTTTTAGTGATCGACAGCTACGCTCATCGGTCGAGAGAAAGGTGGAAAGCGAAGCACAACTGCACAGGCGATCATATTCACACATTGTTGCCATTGGATGTTGCAGAGAAGGAAATTGGGGAAACCAAAATCCCGCTTTCATGGATAACAAGCTCACTTGGTCCAGACAGAGAGTAATAGGAGCAAATGATATAGAACTATCTGAAAATGACAATTTAAGATTTTTTTTTTTTTTAAGCCATTGTAATATTAATGAATACCTACTACCCCCACCACCACCACCCAACAACAATAAATGAACCACAAATTAGTTTCTGTTCGTTTCCAACACAGAACTTGAAAGGACAAAAATAAAATTTAGAAAAAAATATGCCACAAATTTACAATGTGTTCCCCAGCTAAAAGGCCATAATTCTGGAGCATCCAGACAACCTGGAACAGGTGCCATCTCCAACATGCGCTAATAAAATCAATCTAAGTTGAACAGGCTATTGGCAGGAGAGAGCGAGAGGGTGAGAGCATCATCCCCATAAAAACTTTTGACTCCCCGAGTTCCAAATGTAGAGCCATTTCATAGGAGAGAGTGCGAGACAGATGATGAGACTTCAGGAACAACTAATTACACGAGCTTACAGCTTTTTTTTTTTTTCATGAAATAAGAAAAAAAATATAATATATATAAATGAAGAAATATATATATATATATATATAACTCCGACTGAACAAAAGGACTCTACATGGACATTGTGGCATCAGGAGATTAATGCTACTCGGGTTGACAAAGAATGAAATCTTTAAGCACTTTTGGCTGGAATCTGACCTATAATCCCAGAGTTGCTTGTGTACTTTGGCCTCCACTCAGTCCTTCCCCTCACTATCTCAGCTCCATCCTCAAGTCGAAGCAAGTGCTGGCACTCAATGTCTCCAGCACTTGCTAAATTTCCAATACCATTTCCAGATACAGCAGTCAGGGACTGCAGCACGCTGTCCCTTCCACACTCCCTCCTGTACTCCAGGGCAATAGCAGACAGTTCATGACTCTCCAGGATTGGCAGCGGAGCACTCTGCATCAACATGCATCACAGGATGAAATAATCATTCAAATTAAGAGAGACCAAAAAAGTGCGATGAGATACTGTGCATAGAATTCCGATCCAACTCCAGGTCACGGACAGTTCAGCATGACAATGAAGCAAAAACTAGTATCAAATGATATCAAGTTTTTTCATTTTTTTTATACTTGTCCACAGGCACGAAATCCATTTGGTTCAAATTGGTAGAGATTTTAAAATTTTCACATGGTTCATTTAATTATTAGAACCCAAGCATCAGAGAGTCATTTAACATATCAAAGATGTTGATATAAGACATGAATCGTGTCTGCATTCAAAAATATTAAATCCATTCAGATGCCCATGATTAACAATATTTACTTCAACACTAGACAGGGAATTCAAGCTTTACATATTCTATTCAAGGCCAGGCCAAAATATACAAAACTTTAGAACAGCACAACCATGTGGGTTGACAACAGGTGTGCTCCTTTTTCCAATAATAAGTCCAGCTAAATTGTTAAAGAAGACAGGTTAAGAGAAAACATGATTGATTGTGTTCGTAAGCTGTGTCATGAGACAATCACTATGGAAAGAGACAATATTGGTCTTATCCAGTCCAGCTGTCAAATTAGTGATCAAGCAATTGACTATTTCCGCAGATTAGAAAATTAAAAGGTAGAAAAGTTATTCCAAGCATAACAGATAGCTAATATTATACGCATAGGTTTGCTTGAGTTCTGACAGCAATTAATCAATTTCTTTTTCTTCATGCATTAAAAAAATTGTTTAAAACATAAAGGTACATAATGTTTTTATATTAATATATAATATAGATGATCACAAATTTAGCAGACTCTAAAATCAGCAAAATGACAAATGAATTTCCTAATGATTGAATAGAATATATCGCTTCAATGATTTCTGGCAGAGTTGAAATTGGAAAAGGAGAAGGAAAGGAAAAAAAATGGGACTTTTGTTGACTGGCCATTTTAAAACCAATCACAGAGCTTAATGTCTAAAACTATTTTACCAACTGATTGTTAAAGACAAGAGGGCGCATTAAAAAGCAGATTTTTCTAGGTCAAGAAGATATACCTCAAGAATCCAGCCAATGTACTTCACATTGTTAACATGTTGATTGATATCTAAATCACTCCATCTAGGCTGCAAATCAGACAGTAAATAAATCCCTAAGATACCATCATATTAGCAGTAATTACAAGAGATGAGACATCCACTAAGCTCACTTACAGTTAAACCTTTGCGAACATAGTCTGCAGTGCTGTCATCAAGCTTTGGCAGTTTTCTGCTATCCTCATCGACAATAGGATCAGAATTCAAAAAGTAAGGCTCTATTTCCCCTCGAAACTTCTTCAGGAATTTTAGATAACCTCCTCGTCAGTTTATTCATCATAACCCACACGCTGGAGATATCAAAACAAATGCTCCAAGTCAATTAGTCGTCAGATTTAAGGAAAACAATGGGAAAATAAAAAAAAAAAGGAATGATTCCCTACCTGGAGGCTCTAGTTAAAGTTTCACCAGTTTTACTGTCACGTACACACCAATCACGCCGCATGCCATTTTTTCCTGATGTACTCACCCACGTATCTACTTGAACAACATCACCCCTGTAAGACATAAATTCAGCTGATTAAAGTTGGATCATCATGTAAAATTGCTCTACTTCAAAGTCCTTGCCAGAATGCAGAGCACCAAACTCAAAATGCTTCAAGCTGTGGAGACAGATTGTCAAATATCTAACGCTCCTAATGTTTATATAATTAAATATATTATCAATAGTTAACTGAAAACAACCAAATGTTCAGTCACAGAACAACCACGAGTAACTGAATTGTGTACTGCACCTCAATTCATGCCTTGTTCAGCTGTGCTTTAATGGAATTTTCTCAATGCTTTACCTAGACTCAAACATTTTAAACACACTCTAATCAAACTGCTATAGCCATCATTGACCAGTGCTAGCTGGGAAAATTATAGATGCCAACCAATGATTGCAGAAGTGTTATGTGCAGCTGCAGAGGAATAATGAAGAAATAACACAAAGCTACATGAAATTAAAAACTAAAGATACAGGATTGAAAGAATTAAGGATCGTAGGATGTTATGCACAAAAAATTATATGCAACAGCATCCACCTTCCACTCCAATTAAAAATAAAAGTTGGAGAGGAGCATTTGAAAGCAGTTGCAAGTCATATATTACATCTCGTCTACTAACCAAAGTATTAACCAATAAGCTTTAGTATGCATTGCAGGTCCAATCCTAAAAGAACAATGATAATTGTACAAAATTTACACCAGAACCATAGCTAAGCTCTCTGAATCAACCTATCAAATTACATAAAAAAGGGCAAAGAATCATAGGTAGAACTGTTTATTTTGCAGATAAGCCCAAGACCAGCAATTCCAATTCTGCGGTCTTGGTTATATTTGTGGCATGGAGAATAACAGCCCAAAGAGTTTCATACCAGAGAGAAAATCAAAGAATATTTGACACCAAATCGATTTATTTAATGGTCAAGAATGCAAACTGATGTATTGGGGGCTTACCATGTTGGATACCGATCCACCAGAACCTGCATCCGAGTGACCACCCATATCAGGTTCCTTTTACTCATCTCTGGAGTTGAACCAAATCCATCCCCAAGAAGTCCAGCAGTTTTGACATGATTGAGTGCAGTTTCCTGCAAGGAAATTAAGAAAAAAAAAATTGTGAGGAACTAATAAGCTTTTTGTTTGTTTCATATATCCAGCTACGTAAAACTCATAAAAAATATACCCTAAGTAAAATAAAAGAACAAATACATGGCTGTACCTGTAAATGATTCATCAACGTCTCTATGGATGCGGTACGATCAGCACCAATTTCATATGATCTGATGGAAAAATTCTGGCGGAAAACAAGACCATCCTGAACAATTCTACCTATCCCAAATGGGTCAATAAGCACATCGGATCGCCTTGGTTTCCAGTCGAGCATCATCCACTGCTTTTCTGCTGCCAAAAATATAGTTGTAATAGCAGCAAGAAGCATGCTCCAATCAGGCAATTGGTTGATAAATGTTCTGGCGGGAGGCGATGATGGCACGCCATCGTCATTCTTCACAGTGTCCACAGTTGTTGTCGTCAAGCCTACAGGAGATCCATTTATCTTGGGAGGAGCTTGCGCGTTCGCCTTAACCTGTAAACTCCCAGAGGAGGAAGTAGATTTCGATTTGATTGCTCCTACACTTGAAGGTATCTTGTTGGATTTGGCATCTGAAGAAGGAGGACGGAACCGGAAAGAAAGAGGAAGTAGCAGCAGTGGCAACCATTGCTGTAATTGAAGAATCGACAAATGGCGCAGGATTCACAAAAAGGACAAAAACAAACAAGTTTCAGAATCTTCTAGGTCTCGCAAATTCACTCCAGCAGACTTCTGCAAAAGCAATTGTAAACTTGAATTGAAAGAATCAGATTTCTGTTCATCAAACAAATGAAAAAAAATTCAAAAAAAAAAAAGCACTAAACCATTTTGCAACCACAAAAAAGAGAAGCAAACAAACAAACAAACAAACAAAAGATTCAACGCGCATTGGCGGCGCAAGAATTAAAAAGAAAAGAACAAACAAACATCAAAACGTATTTTTTTGAAAAACAGAGCAGATCTGATCTGACCAAATAACCGCAAAATTTTAAAAAGATAGATGGAAATGAAAGAAAAAACATTTCTGGCAACGAGCAAAATAAGCGTTTTCCCCGTACACAATAGAAAATGAGCACGAGAGAGAGAGAAATGATTCATGCAGTGTTTGATTGATGAGAAAATGAAAGATAAGGGAGAAATCTCAGATCTCCGAGTTAACCAAACCTAAACACGTCCATCTGGATGATATTTCAAACTTTAAAAAGCTAAAGCATCACCTCATTACCTCAAAAAAGAAAAAGAAGAAAAAAACTTTTTTTTTTTCCTCAGCATCCAAACAGAGAACAGAAAACGGAACAAAACAGGAAATGCGAAAAAAACAATAAAATACAAGAAAAAAAAACCAGCATCGACGACCGTATCTTTACCTAGCCAGCCACCGGAGAACAACGAGAGAGCGAGAGAGAAGGGAGAAGGAGGAAGCAAGGCAGCTCAACAAACGCTAGACAATTTGATTTTCTCTTTTTGTTTTCTTAATTTTTGAGAAAATAAAATAAGCATTACAAAGGGGCTAATAGGTCATTTAGCGCGTAGCGAAGCCCGTTTTCCCGTTTCGGTTGGCTTTTGTATGGGAAGCTGAGCTTTTTGGAAAAGCCAAAAAAAAACAAAAACAGAAAAAGAAAAGGGTAAAGTAGAGGAGGAGGGAGGAAGGGGAGGAGGAGGAGGGAGGAAGGGGAGGAGAAGGAGAGGCAGGCGTAATTTAAATTCAGAGATTTCTGCGAAGTGTGACACAGCGAGTGGCTGAGTGGAGTGGATGAGTTTTAATATATAGTGTCCTCTGTCCACATGGCCCCTCATCCTCCCGCCTCGTTCTTCAATTCTCCATTTCCACCCTAGCTTTGCTTTCTTCTTTATTTACCGTTTTACCACCCCTTTCTATTTCTCTTTTTCCCTAATTAATACTTTTATTCTAACCATTAATTTTATTTATCTGATCCACAAATATTTAGAAATCATTAAATTCTAATTGTGTCGTTCAATCATAAAAATAAATAATTAATTTAATATAATTATATACATGAAGTACATAATTAATTTTTAACAATTATTTTTTTCTCCTAACATGAATGATTATATACATGTACTAATGTTATTGGCATTTTATTCAAAGTTGGTGAGTTTTTTTAACCAAAATATTGTTAAAATATTAATATTTTTAATTTATGAGGAGATTAGGGATTATATATTTTTTTAAATACATTCATTTAAAATTAGTTTTAATTTTAATGTATCTAAATTACTCAAACCTAATTAAATGAGGTTGTTGGAGTATGATAAGTATTATTTGTAAGGAAATTTGTTGCTTATATTCAAATTAAGCAAGAGATCAACTCTTATTTTTAGCATAAATTACATTCCAAGCTTAGCTTAAAAAGTAATAGCTTCTGTTTTTAGAGGGAAAAGTCTTCAAAATTTGGGTTAAAGTATTCTTCTACATTTGTCTCTAATAATATTATTTGTCATTTAATCCCTCTAATACATAGGTATCAATCAAATAAAATATATTATATTTAAAAAATATTATTTAATTTTAATAATATTTTACATATAATTTTTTTATACATCAATACAATTAATCAATGTGATCTTACATATAAAAAAGTGCTGTTAATATCATATTATCACCATATCAGCTCCATATACCCGAAGAGATTCTACATTGGCACCATATTATATAATGCAATACTACGTTAGTAACATACTAACATTTTTAATATTTTTCTTTTCAAAAGAAAATTTTTAATAATTTTAATACAATAAACTTAAATTTATATAATACAATAAACTTAAATTTATTAATTGCAAAATTACATATTTTAATTTATCATAAAAATATTATATACAATAATTTTATAAAAAATATTATTCTTTTCTTTTAATTTTCCTTCATATTTGACTCACTCACCTCTTTCGCATTCAATAATCATGCATTAACGTGCATTATTCACATAAAGTCATAAAATGTACATATATTGCATTTGTACCTATCCGGTACTTAAAAGTCATAAAATGATAATAAAGTCCATCTGTAATCAGAAGGTGCTATCAATCATAAGAAATACTTCTATTACACTATAAATTCAAATTTTAATTTTATAATTTATATTAATATAAGCAATATTAATAAAACTACGTTTTCCATCATCCTAATATTAATTTTTATCATTCTTATTAATATGAAGATAATATAATTCATATATTAATAATCTGCACAATAAAATGTATACTCTTAGTCACTATTTTTGCTATCTTTGCACTGGCTTATACAATGTATCACCACATTATTCAAAATCTCTTGCTTATAACATTATAAGTGTAAAACTAAAATAATTATATCGTATCAGATTGATATTATTTAATTATTTATATATTTTTGAAAATATTAAAGAAGAGAATTTGTGAGATGATTTTAAAGTTTTTTTTTTAACTATAATTAAATAATAAATAATATTAATTACTAATCTAATATCACAATTTTTTTTTTATCAAGTTCTGTTTTAGTTTATCTGAAAACAGAATATTGATAAAAATAATGAAAAAAAACCACAGCTGGCTCGCACCAAACTTGGATAGAAATTCAAAGAGAAATTTTTGTTGAGAATATTGGTGGAGTCGATTTACGTATCAAAACAGCTTTAATATTTTGATTTTGACCACATTAACAGTCCACCTCCAAACAAATAGGAAAGTAGCTCAACTGTCATCCTTACTCCTCTTACAAAGAAAGCAACACCGCCTACAATTGCAGCGATTAGCAGGCAGAGACTATTTTCGAGTGAAGAAATATTAAATTAATTATTAAAAGACGTATATTATTTTTATAATTATATTTAGATCAAATTAAACTCATTAAAATTTAATAGTTTAAATAAAAAATAATAACAATTGTTTAAAATGAAACATAAAAAATAATAATTTATATCATTTTAAATTTTATGAAAAAAAATTCATCAGCTTCTTTTTTTTTAAAAAAAAAATAAACAATGAACTTGATAGCTCAAATTGCTTAGTTTTTTATATTATCGCAAAGTACTAAGTCTAAATAATATAGAAATAATTGCCTATATCTAAACCTATTGACAGTTTAATTCAATATTTTATGAATTTGCACTTTACCTAGTAAAGTTTGCTGCTAATGTGGGCATTTTAGTTAAAGTGGATATCTAAAATTTTGATACATAATTTAATGTTTAAGTTATGTTTGGTTGGCAGAATGTATTAAAAATAAAATAGTTATTTCATAAGAAATAATTATTTTTTATTTTAATTTAAATTTTGTTATGAAATATCAATTTTATAAAATAATTATTTTATAATATTTAAAAAAATAATTATTTTTTCAAAAATTAAAGAATATGTATTTTTTACCCTTAAAATAGATTTATGCTTTTACTCCTCTATTTATATTTAACCTCTCTTAATGTTTATATTATTATTTTCTTTTTTTTAAATAATTTAATTTAAATTTTTTAATATTTTTCTTTTAATTTAATTTAATTCAAGTTTTACAAACATAAATTATATGAAATTTATTTATTTTATATGTTTGTATTTTTATGATAAAAAAATTTTAAAATATTATTTATTTATATTATTTTAAAGGAACAAAATATATATGCTAATTTTTTAATATATTATATATTTAATTTTTTAAATATAATATGTTAAAATTATATGACTATTTAATTTTAATACTAATAATAAATTTATTAATAAGATTATTAATGTCATTTATACTTATATATACTTATCCTTCACAAAAATTTGAGATCATAAAACAAAATATAAATATAATTATTTAGAAATAATTATTCTATAAATAAATATTATATTCTTTAAAAATTATAATTTTATTTTACAATTTTTCTATTTTATGAACGAAATATGTCCTCAGGGTAAGAAATTAATATTTAGTTGTAATTTTATTTTTTAAAATATTTTCATGAATAAAATTTTTATATATAGGCAGCTTTAGGAGAGGCGGAGAATAATTAATTTTATGGATTTTGACTTGTCCTTGGTGATGATTGCCTGTAATTCAATTATTGTGTCCGCGGTCTGCAAGCTTAAGCCATCGCCACTCAAATCACTAATTTTTGAAACCTTAGACAAATGTCAAAACCTGTTTAATATTAAAAGGAAAAAAAATAATATACTTATTTAATATTTTCGATCTAAATCTATAATTTATTTTTTTTTTACAAATTTTAAAATCTAATTAATATAATTTTTTATATTAAACTACTTATATTATTTTAATAAAGTTAAATGATTCATAAAAATGCATTAAATAAAAATCATTAATATAATAGATGAACTATTAATTTTGAAATAAAATAATGTTTATTTAATTTATTTAATATAATTAAATATGTAATAGTGACTATTGCTATGCATTGAATTTTTTATGTACATTTTTTTTAATTTTTATAATAATAATACTAATAATAATACACACTTATATTATACTAAAATAATAAAAAGCAGCCAGTGAGAGATTAGTTAATTGATAACTCATTTTCAAGGACCGTTATTAATTTAAAAAGGAAGGATTGTCTATATTATATAATCTATTAATGATAAAGTTATATAACTTTTCAATTTATCAAAAAAAAATATAAAAATATTTAGAATAATTTTACATATTTATAATATTATATAATTATATGAGTTGATTTTTAAACAATTTTTAACATAGAAATTTCAAAAGTTCAGCGTTGTTGATCTAATGGTGAAAATGTTAAGAGACATTTGATGTCATATGTATTCAATCTCCCTTTAGAGCAATAGAGATTATTTACATTCAGTTCATAATTTATTACCTATTTTTCACTATCGTCCTAAAGAATAAATTGGATACATAAAAATTTTCTCACTTTTAATTTTAGTAACGGTAATCTCTCATTTGTCAATTTTTTATGAAATTAACATTGAAATGTTAACATGAGCAAATAAAAAGATAATGATGTGACAAAATTATTTTCAGTAATCTACTAGAGGCATGTGAACCCCTATCAAATTTTATTGTGTAAATAAAAAAACTCCACATGGGATGACCTTTAATTTATTATTGAAAATAATTTTACCACATTCTCATCTCTTATTTGCCCACTTTAACATTCTGGTATTGATTTTATCGGATATTGAAAAATGAAGAATTAGTATTATTGAAATTAAAAGTTAGAAATTTTTGTATGTCCAATTAATTTTTTGTGACAATGGTAAAAAATAGGTAAATAAATTAGGAATTGTGAAAGTAAATAATCGAAGCAGTAATAATAAAAAAATTTTAAAATATAATATAAAGTATTAATTAATTTCATTAATTATATATATATATATTTTTTATTTTGAATCCTGAAGAGGGAGGAAAGGAAGATTTGATCTCTTCCTTATGATACCTACCCGCGGATGCAAGGTCCATTGACTATACCAGGTGGATAGGTAATATATATATTACTTTTATATGACATATAATAACAATAATTTAAATCAATTTCATTGTGGTAAAGTGGGTTTGGTCCAGCCGGAACTACATGAAGATAAGTTATGGTCAGCTAAAGTTTGGTCTCGTATCGTGAGGCGTTTGACTAATCGTAGTATATAGTTTATACTTTATAGTAAAGAAACTATCTAGAGGTTTCTACGAAGGTCCAGCTGGAATTTAGTGGCATTACCGTTATTATTATACACGACACAGGACAGAGTTGTAATGTGATAAACAGTTGCGAGGGAAGGCACCGTTGGGCGTTGGGGACTATGACTAAATGCGTTTCCTTTTGCGGTCCCAGTCTAGGGGCATGTATTTGGCAAATCCAGGAAATTTTTAGCATACATACAACCTGTAAAATACATATATCATATAATTAAAAAACTTTAATTTTTAATATATAGTTTTAATTAATTTAATGTAACTAATTCCAAGTAAGCATTGGATGTGATTGTCACATTAACTCCTATCATATAAATTAAATTTGAATTTAATGGATAATTTTTTTATTAAGAATTTGATGTAAGGGGAAAAAAAAGTTGTCAGATGTATATTTTTTTAATTTAATTCATCAAAAATATATTTTATATTTATATATATATGTTACATATTAAAAAATAAATTTTATTCGAAAATAATTTTTTCTAAATATTTTTTTCCATGAAATTAATTTTTAAATTTTTTATAAGTATGAAATTTTTATATTTATTTTTTATATAATTTGTTTAAAAATATAATGTGACATAATTAACATGCACGTCATTTTAACTGTATTAAAAAATATATAATTTTAAGTATATTTTTTAACTTAATTGGTCAAACAATAGAATGTTACTAATTAAAAAAATTTTAATTTAGTATACTAAAATAAAAGTTGGCATGAATTATTATTTTTATTAGTTTAATAATAATAATAATAAACTAATTTTTGATTATTTACCTTGCATGCACAAAAATGTAATCGGTGATCCGCATCCATCCATCTATTGCCATGTATTATCTAGTTTTCTGCACTTAATTTAGTTTAAGAGAGTGTTTTTTTTAATAGGAGCTTATATATATAAATTTTGACAAACTGCGTAATAAAAGATAATACTTTTATTAAAAATAAGATATCATTTAATTATTTTTTATTAACGGTTTAAGATAGCATTTAGTTAAACTGATTTAGCTATTTAATAGAGATTTTTTTTATCAAATAATTCAACGATAGGAGTTTTGATGAAATTTCCAATTAGCTTGTAACCATTTCCATATAAGATTTAGATTTTTTTTCATCAGCTCAGAACTTATCTAAATTTGTATTATAGCACCCTCACTAGAAAAAACTAATAACAATTACTTTTTTTTTTCAAATTAAATGCCTATAATTAATTTTAATAATTCATAATAAAATAAATATTATTTAGAATTATAATTATAAGTTAAACGATTATGATGTTTATATCTATAATTTTTTTAATAAATTAGAATTAGAATTATAAGTTAAAGATAATAAATTATTATTTATTACTATATACCATTATTAGGATACAAATATATTAAATTTAAGTATAATCAAATGTAAAATAGTTCTAGGAATAAAATAAAAAGGATTAAATATAAATATAAATAATAAGAGAAAAATATTAATTTGTTTAAAATTATGTAGTTTTGAATATACTAGAATATGTAAAAATATATTTTTTTATTGAATTATTTTAAAAATTCAAAGAAATTTGAAACTTTTAGAAAAATTTTAAATTTTTTATTCAATTTTAAAGTAATCCTTTTTAAAATTACGAAATTAATTTGAATCGTTATGAACCGATCTCAGCACTAGCCACGGTGATCCAGTATGACAAAAATAGCTTTACCATTTCTTTTCTATAGGTTCGTGAACTATAAATTTTGATACATAAATAAATCCAAACTTGGATTTATTTGTACATTGGAATATAGATTGAAGTTCCAATAGATTCGACCCTTCTAATAAATAATACAAAAGCAGAACAATATGAACATGTTTCTTTAGAATCAAGAAGTTAATCCCCACATGGTTGATACGAGATATAAATATATATATATGCAAATAGAGTGACAAAAGAATAGACACGACGATTCTAGGTATGGTAGATGTTTGCGTCTTATCAACGATATCTGCAATCTAATAGACACGACTTCGACGTAAAACAAATTAAGTGCAGAAAACTAGCCAACACTTGGCAATAGTCATAGATCGACGCGTATCATCGATTGCATTTTTGTGCGTGCATGCAGAACCAGGCAGAAGACTTGTAAACTACAGACAATCGTAGTAGTCATGGGTGGGATTTAAAATATATATATATTTTTATGAAAACCTCTTTTATCTATGATATAATCTATTATAACTGATTCAATCCCATCTTAATAGAATAATGAATAATTAATATAAACTTAAATTTAAAATATTATTAAAAATTATTTAGTGTCGAAACTCGCAATATAAATAATAATATCACAAAATTTTACTTTTATCAGAAAGTCTTTTAATGATATTTTTGTAATTATATTATCAAATTTTTAAAAAAAATTATTTATAAATAATAAATGTTTAAATTATTGAACGACTGGTTGCTGATATACACTTTAAATTTTAAATTTATAAAAAATTAAATTTTTAAAAAATTAAAAGAGGTGTAATGAACATTGCCACGAATAACAATATTACTATAGATGTCGCAACATAAATCCTGTATAGCTGGATTTGGACCTTCATTGCTTAACTGAGGGAAAAAATAAGGGGAAGAGAAGAAAATAGAAGGAAATTAATTTTTATTTATTTGACTTTTAGAAGGGAGAAGAAAATTGGCCGAAAATTATTCCCTTTATTCCTCTTTTATAAGGTAAAAATTATTATAATGTCTACTATTAAACATTATAATTTAAAATTTTATTTATTTTTTAAACATTTTCTTTTTTTCTTTTTATTAATTATTTTATGTTAACACACCCAATAAAATTCATAATTCTTATTCCTTTTCCATCTCTTTCCTCTATGCTTTTCATGCATAATGTTCAAATATTTTAGAAATCAAATAAATTGAAAAATATTGCATACATATTAATCAATACCTGTTGGTTAAATTGTAAAAAAAAAAACAATTTCATTAAATAAAATTTTAAATTTCAATTTTGTATATTAAAAAATAGATATGAGAGATTTTTTTCTCCTTATAGAATCCACTTGACTCCATATAGATTAATTAGAAGTCATGTGACTACCATTTAGGTGACATTGGTTTAATCACTCTCCTTTTGAAGTAAAGCGACGATTGTTTCATGACGTTCGTGGAATTAATTATAATCGTTTAATTCCTATGAACTAGCCTATCGGCTTTGTTTAGGCGTTTAATTGTCTTGTTTTTCAAATAAAAAAAGAAGTCATATGACTATTAAATATAAAAATAATTATAAAAAAATTACACATATTCTCTATTTTTTGTCACAAATTAATATCAGTGTCCATTTCACGCTCAAATAGCACTTGACTTGCCCGTTAGCTAAACTTAAAAACCATAACCAAAGATCATAAGATCTCAGCAGAATAGAACTTTTTGCCAACCATATATAACACATCACCATTATGGATTAGAAAATGGAGTTTGTATGGGAGAATTTGGTGGGTGATTGTTGGGTATGCTGTCTCAATCGCAATATCTCCCTTTCCTTCATTGTAATTGAGCCACGCACTAGCTAGACTAGCAAATCATCTCAAGCATATTAATTTCCATTACAGCAAAACTAAGAATTAGCGAAAACTAGCAAGCAAAACAATGGCTCCACAATTAAAAGAGAGAAAAAAAAAAAAAAAGCAACCAAATCTTAGGGAACTTCCTAAGCACGGGACAGTTGGTTGTTAATTAGTAGAGGGAAGGAGATTTTTATGTGTAACCCATAAATAGTTGATTATGATACTTAAAATATATTTATAAGATATTTGATTGATTAATTAAGTATAAAATATTTATAGTATATGTTATACATGTGAATAATGGATATAACGTACCAAAATTGCATGCAAGTCAAATGCATTTTAATCAAATGATTACTTATTCACTTAATTACAAAAATGCATGATCATTTTCATATAATTTATCTGATTAAAGTATAATTTCAGTTAAAATATATCTATTATTTTATTTATCAGTTTAATTACCAATGCTACTGCTATGCACAAATTATAAATATCATTCAGGGCGTTAAAAATAATAATATTTATCGAAAAAAAATTATTTGAGTTCAATGATAACACAAGATCATTTAAGATATAATGTGGAACGTATAAATTTTTTTCTTAATGATAGAAAAATGTTAGTTTGTGGTTTACCAAAAAGAAAATTAGTATCACAAGCTGATTTCTTTTTAACTTTGACTAATTTAGTTCTATGTAAATAAAAATGGTACAAATTTTTTAATAATTATATAACGTGACTTCATATATCATAAGTCGAATTTGAATAGTTTCTATCAATTGATTCGAATGATTATTAGTAATAGTTTCTATCAATTGATTTGAATGATTATTGGTAGAAGATGATTTATTCTAATAGACAAAATCAAAGTTCTCGAAACATTGTCTTTCGAAGGTGAAACTTGTGAGATTAATTAATTTGCGAAGCTTATGTATATAATTTATTGAACTTGAAAAAAGCTATAATCTAAATGACTAGTGCATACATAATGGTGGTTTGTTAATTAGTTGTAAGGGAAATTTTTTTTTAAGGTGATACCAGGATAATTTATTCTTATTTCATAGTTATTTTGATTCAATTTTTGTGTTTGCAATGGAAGCAATTAAAGCGCACAAATAAACAATTCAAACACAAAAGAATAATGGTAAAATAAATAAGTAGAAAAACAACACATAAAAATTTACATGAAAAACCTCAAGATGGGGAAAAACCAAGGGCAAAGAAAAGGATTTCACTATATTGTAAAAGTATACAAAGGAGTGTTAGGGCAACTAACAATTTGAAGAACATTATTGTCAAACCCTAAAAGTAGGTATTTATACTAATAGGGTAAAAGTGGAGTCAAAATAAGGAGAAAAATAGTTTCCTAAATTGAGGTTAAAAATACTTCTCGTCACACGACTGTGTCATACCCGTGCTTTAAGCCATGCTACTTTCTGGACAAATTGGCAAATCCTGACGTAGCCATGACATGACTGTGCTTAAAGTCGTGTCACATTTTAGATAAAATGGTAGATTCCAATACAAGTACCAACACGCCCATACTTAGGCCGTGCTTACTTTTGAACATAAAAAACACCTCAACACGACCTAAGTATGGCTGTGACATGACCTAAAACCTCAAAACCATCAAATCTCCATAAAATTCACATAATAAATTTAGCAATCTCCACCTTGATGTGAATTCCTAAGGTACTTATAAAATCAGCCCCAAAACATAAAACACTCCATAACACACACAACAACACAAAACTCCACCTCTTCCATAAAGCCCCTAAGTGTACTAATCAATGAGAAACATCAATCAAGTCCAAGAAATGCATAAAATTTGGACAAAGGAAGTGACTTGGTCATAATATCAATAAGATTATCAAGAGTACCGACCTTTCTACAACAATGTCACCCTTAGCAACAATTTCTCAAATAAAGTGATAGCGAACATCAATGTGCTTGGTCCTCTCATAGAGCATCTAATCTTTAGTGAGGTAAATAGCACTATGACTATCACAATACAATGTCATGAGCTTCAAATCATCACAAAGCTCACTAAACAACCCCTTTAACCAAATGGCCTTCAAAGGTCTGAATGAACATAGTCAAGTGTCCCTTTAGTGTTGTGAATGCCCTTACTAAAACTCACCCTTTTCTATTTCCTAAATATGCAATGCTCACAAAACTCCAATTTCCCAATTTGACCATCAATCAGTCCTCTTTTGCTCAACTCTACCAAGCCATTCTCACTTATATGGCCTAAGTGCAAATGCCAAAGTGTAGTATTATCTAACTCAGAGGAAGTGATGGTTGCATCACCTGTAATGGTCGACCCCTCCAAGACGTACAACTTAACATGTCTTAAATGCCCTTTCATCATAATAAGAGAGCCCTCAGTGATCTTCAACACTCTACCTCCACTTAAGTAACTGTAACCTTCACTATCAAAGGTAGAAACAAAAATAAGATTTGGGCCTAAATCAGGAATATGCCAAACACCCTTAAGTGTCTTAATGATTCCATCATGCATTTTAATTTTGGCCGAACCAACACCGATAATTTTACAAGGAGTATTATTCCCCATTAAAATAGTCCTCATATCTCTCAGTTTATAGGTTGTAAACCATTCTCAATTGTGTGTCATATGGAATGTGTAAGCTATATCCAAGATCCCCTTAATTATCAAGATTTTCTACATCTTCAATAACACTGACCTTACCATTTTTATAATCACCTCTCTTAGTTCTATTATTTAACTTCAAACACTCCGCCTTGATATGACCCTTTTTTTTGTAGTAGTAACATTTCACAATCTTGTTCCTGAACTTGGATATACCCTTTCTAACATCCTACCATGAATCACAAGACTCTCTACCTGAGTCTCAGGATTAACCATTAACTATTTAATTTTCTCCTTAGAAAATAAAGCATCATACAACTCTTCAGCAGAAATCTTATCGCGATTATACAACAAGGTATCAACAAAAGTCACATAAGATGAAGGTAGGGAACAAAGAAGAATTAATGTCAAATCCTCATTCTCCACCTTTAGCTCCATACTTTCTAGGTTAGAAACTATCTCCTTAAAAATAATTAAATGATCCTCAAGGGACGTACCTTCTATCATGCGATGAGAGTACAAACGTTGCTTCAAATGCATTTTACTAGTAAGGGTTTCCTTAATACACAACTGCTCAATATTTGTCCACGATGAAGCGATGGTCTTCTCTTTCAATACATCTTGTAATATATTATTAGAAAAATGAAAATGTATTTGTGCCAAGGCTTTCAATCTTTACGCTGCTTTTCTTCACTCGTCCACAATGTAGGCATGTAATCAACCCCTACAATAGCATTATCCAAATCCATCTGTGTGAGTACATCGTGGATCTTTACTTGCCATAGCGAAAATCTTCTGTTGTGATCCATGAGTGGAATGTCATACTTCATTGAAGCCATTATTCAAATTAAAATTATCAAGATTAATAAGCCCAACAAAATCTTAGTTCTGATACTAGTTTGTTGCACAGCAGAAGCAATCAGAGTGCACAAACAAACAATTTAAACACAAAAAAATAATAATAAAATAAAGTGTTAAAGAAACAATACACAAAAATTTAAGACAGGGAAAAATTGAGGGCAGAGGAGAGGATTTCACTATGTTGTAAAAGAGCGTACAAAGAAGTGTTAGGGCGGCTAACAATTTGAAGAACTTAATTGCCAAACCCTAAAAGTAGGTATTTATACTAATAGGGTAAACGTGGAGTCAAAATAAGGAGAAAAATAACTTCTTAAATTTAGGTTAAAAATATTTCTCGTGACATGGCCATGTTGTGCCCATACTTCAAGCCGTGCTACTTTTTAGACGAATTAGCATATCCCAACACAGCTATAACATGATCATGTCACCTTCTGGATAAAATGACAGATTCTAACACAGACATTAACACACCCATACTTAGACCTTACTTGCTTCTGAACATAACAAATACCTTAACACAGCTGTGGCATGACCTAAAACCTTAAAACCATGAAATCTCCATAAAATTGACTTCACAAACTCAACATATTCTTATTGGAATTATTTCGTCAAAAAATTATTATGTCAATATTTCTTTTCTATTTTTTTTTTCGGTGCTATTCCTAAATTAGAACAATTTTCTATTCATAAATATTTACCGGATGTTATGAAAAGACCAACTTTTATGTCGACTCTTATATATCTTACTACTATAGTCGCGGCAAACATTTTTCTTGTAGTTCGACTTTTTTACTCCTTTTATAATCACTCCTTACATAAATTCTTCTATTATACGTGCTATTTAGTGGTGATGATAGACATTATATCATTCTAATATTATTGGTTTTGTAAAATTGAAATAGAATCATATGTTTCCCATGTTGTAGTTCATGATATATACGGATTAGAGTTCGTATTTATATTATTTTATTTCTTTTTTTAACCATTAATAGATTTGACTTATTGTTGTATGTTTATCCCTATGTAATTAGTTTTATCATGATGAAATAAAAATTTTATTTGTTGTTAAAAAAAAATTTTATATAAGGCCAATAGCTATAAATTTTGATTAATTATTTTATGATCTAGGGGTTGGTAAAAGCATAATAATTTATTGCATTGGTGAATTTATATACCATTCAACATTTACATGGTTTATAATAATCGTAGCTAACCTAACTCTAACTCCTGTATTTAATACAACTTGCCCATAAATTCCCGTATATACAGGTTGAGTTGGGGGTTAGGTTGGAGTTTGTTTAACTACAAATAATGAAAAAATCAACCACAAAAACTATATAATTTCTTTGCTATATACTTTCATGTACACTACATTATTAATGTACACAAATCACTTGCTTAGTTATACCTAGCTAAATAATAATAATAATTCCTTTGGTTGACTTTCTTGTCGTGGTGCAATTGAATTCAGCCTCCCAAATCTTCTGGCCGACGGTTCATGCAAATTTTAGATAAAAGAAAATTTCAAAGATGTAATTAATTTAGTTGGTGGTTGCATAACCATATATCGTTATGTGTAGGTTGTACATTTCTCACCGATAAAAAATAAATAAATAAAAGAGAATATTGAAAACTTTTATAAACATACGTCTTTGCCGTGTGTGTATATATATATATATATTTATTTATTTCCTTGTATAATGCCTTCCATTTCACAATTCTGCTCGAGAAAATATCGATTCCTAATGATTAAGACTTAAGAGATTTAAAAACCATGCTTTTTTTACCATGTGGAATTTTGATTTAGCAATAAAAATAAAACTGTTCTAAAATATAATTAATTCTGTGAGCGAAAAATGATTTTAGTAATAACTATTTTTTACAAGAATTACTTGAGATATGAAATTGGAATATTAAAAAGACCGTATTATATTATATAGTTTTTAAATATTTAAATTATTTAATTTTTTAATAATTACAAAAATAAGTGATTATTTTATAGGAGTTATTATTCATAATAAACAAAAGAAATTTAATTAAGAAATCATCACTTAAAAAAAAAAAAGCACGATTAGTAATAGGTAACTAGCAATGGACACAATTGACGGAAAGTGAAGAAGGAACAAGATCTTACAGTGAGCGGTAGAAAAAAATTTCATCCTTAAATAAAGGCGCAAAAAATGCGCCAAAGAGTTGAGATATGAATAGCAACAATAATAATCCGTCGTTACATCATCGTAAAATAATGACGGGTATATGAATCCGTTGTAAAATAATGGCTCCATATGGTGCCAGAAAATGGAGATGAAGTTGTGATAAATTTCTATCAGAAAATTAGTGACGTTTATATTATTCACCGCCTAATTAGCGACGGATCAATCCATTACTAATTTTGAAGATGGGAAAATCCTAATTTAGCAACGCATTAGTTGGAAAATACACACAAATTACAAATTCAGTAAATATTTTTTTTATTTTTCATAATTCAGCTTTAGCACCGGATTAATGATCATTAAATTTTATTTGACTAAAATCATGAATAAAAGATTAAATTCAAACATTATAATTAACAAAATAAAAATAAACAATTAATTTTTCATTTTAATATGATAAATAAAAAAAATACTTTTTTATTTTTAATAATTTTTTAAAAATAATTAGAATAAAAAAATAAAGTTGAATATAAAAAAAAGTATTTAAGTCAGTTTACTGTTTAAAATTAGATTTATAAGCACTTTAACTTATAAAACCTGCTAGAGATACTGTTTTAATTTTTTTAGGTTCAATACTTAATTGTAAAAAAATTATTCGTATACCAAAATAGTAAAAGTAAAAATGTTTGAACACCATTTATGTATTTATGAAAAAGAAAAAAGAAGTAAGATAAGATAAGTTTTTTAATTTAAGGTAAACAAAGGTAAGGTTTTAGGAGATAAAGTAGAGTTTTTAATTTGGCATATTACATCCGCAAGCACCTATAATTACATTAATTTGTTACTTTGCCCTTTGTATTTTCAGTTTTGCTAAATTAACTTTAATAACTCTAGTTTTTAATTTATTTTAATATATAATGAGATATACAGTGTTAATAAATTTAAAAATTTAATTTAATTATTTTACTATTTTGTGATTAATTACTATTATGTTATGTTTAATTAAATTTCTTACGTGAATATATTATTTTGAAACTCATTATTTTGGACATTTAATTTGCGTTATTTATATTTACTATTTTCGGATAGTATTATTTTAATAATATGTAATTTAGAGCATTATTATTTTTATTATTGTTTTATCAAATTGTATTATTATTTTAATATTATTATTTTTAATAAATTACATTAATTGTATTATCATTATTATTTAGTGTTATTTTATGTTAATTGTATATATGTTAATGTTTAGTGTTATTTTATGTATATTATTATTAATTTATTATAATGTGTGTGTGTGTATGTATATATATATATATATATATATAAGTGTGGGATATTTATATTTGTGTGGTGATAAATGATTTAATATAGAATAATATTATACTATATAGTTATAATGTAAAGTTTTGTTAATAATATATACGTATATACATTTAAACCGAACAAAAAACGCAAGAAACACATTAAACCTACTGTAATCCATCTTCTTCCTCGCGCCATCCCGTTCCCTAACCACCGGTGTGCTTCCCTCGACTTCGCCGTCGACCACCTCCTTCCTCTGCCAGCTCCGCCGCCTTTCTTCTTCTTCTCCTGCGCCGGTAGTAACTCAAGCAGTGACAGTGGCAGCAAGGCCATTTTCCGGCCGTTCTCCCTCTTCTGGCCACCATTTCTCATGCTTCTGGTGTCTAACGACTCCCTAAGCACTGGTGAGCATGAATCCAATCTTTGTTTTAGCTCTAATCCATCCGTTTTTGTGTTTTGTTGATTTTTAGTTTTTGAGCTATTAGGGTTTCCAATTTTTTTAAGTTAACTCTTGTTGAATCTTGCAAACTCCCTTTTCTAAAGTTGATCTTGGTAGCTTAATCTACATGTTCATATTTTTTTTTTGAATTTTTGGAATTTATTTTAATTTTTGTGAATTTTTGAATATTTTATTATTATTTACTGAATTTTCGTAAATTAATTTATTAAATTATAAAATTGGTTAATTTGGTGTTATATTAGGTTGATATTAATTTTAGTGTTGACAAATTAATTTTTGGGATTTTTATATAATTTTTAATAATATTTTTAGTTTATGTAGGTTAAATTAGTATTTTTGTTGAAATTATTGGTTAAATATATGTTTCAGTTGATATTAGTATATAATATGCTGAGAAAATAATTTTAATGATTTTATATGATTTTTATAGAATTTTTTGAGTAATATTAGTATTATTATGGATATTTTTAATTATTAGGGTAATTGTGTAATTTTGTAATAATTATGGTTAAATATTATATTTTAATTGGTTTTATAATTATTTAAGGTAATAAAATGATTTTTATAAACTATTTACTATTTTTAACTAATTAATGCTAATTTTCAAAAATTATTTTCAAATAATATATTATTTACTAAATTGGTAATTAAATGGGTTTTTAATAACTTTTAATATATATTTAGGCTATTTATGTTATTTGAATATAAAAAAATGATTTTTACTAATTAATATTGAATTATCGAGAAATTTGATTTTTAATAATATTAAATTATTATTTTGGGATTTTTACGTAATTATTGTGAAAATAATATTTTGAGTGTTTTAATGATTAAATATGCTATATTTTGATATTTTGAGTATATTTGTGAAATTTATTGATTTTAGTATATTTATTGTATTATTTAGATTTTGGTGAATTGTGGACTTCGGTTGGGAATATTGTGTAGTTTGAGATCCCAACCGAAGGTCTAAATATTTCGATTTTATAAGTGCATTTTTCTTGCAGGACCGACTCTACTTTTTAGTAAAGAGATGCCCATTTTATAGAGAAGGTTTTGCCGAATTTTTGATAGAATTCTTGTAAAACGTGACATCGGGTCAATTTTAAAATTCTGTGTCTGTTTGTGTTCTATAATCTTAAATCGAGTCTCTTTAGAGGTTTAAGTTAGAATTATCCTAATATTCATTATTATTTTATTGTTTAGTTGCGCCGAGACCGAGACCTAGTAGACCGGGCCCGTCGAACAAGTCTTGTGGAGTACAAACTTGTGAGTTGTTATTTTATACATACATCACACTTAGGTTGCACGTTTTAGAAAATACATGTTTTGATTTGTAATTCTTCGTAAAATGTTTTATTAAATGCTTAAATATATTTTAGGTATATTTTTACTATATTTTTGGTATATTTTGAAATAAATGCATGTTATACTATTGATTCATACTTTTTAAGTATATTATTGGTTTATTCTTAGTATATTTCATGGTTGATTTGAATTTATTTGACATATATATACTCAAAATATATTTAGCTTATTTTAGGTATATTTATGGTATAATTATGGTTTATTTTGGTCATTATAAATGATATTATACATTATTTATTTTTCCATATGAATGTTTTATTTAAATGAAGGATATCAATAGAACGTGCTACCTAGTGGGCAGCACTAGAACCGTGTACGTATCAGTGCGATAAATTTATGGTTGAATGAGAATCATTTGTGGTATTATGATTTAATTGAGATTGATTGATTGATTTAATATGTGATATGATTGATAGTGTGATTGCTGGAACTTGGTTGACCTAATGTCTCGGGGCCAATCACACTAACAGTTAGACTGCTGGAGCTCAGTTGACTTAATGTCTCGGGGCCAGTCTATTGTCCATATGGAATAAGTGAATTTATTTGGAATTAAGTGAGCCTGTATGGCTCCAGTGATGTTATGGTTGATTAAGGTTGCGATTTAATAGGGTTCTATTTGATCCTTCATAAACTTATGTTTTTCAGTATTATTATATAAGTGATTTTCAACATCTGTGTGAAAATGATTGTATATGTACTTATTATATATGAATGTTTGATTGCAATTGACATATAGGAAATTCATGTATATATATTATAACAATTCACTCAGTAAGGTCTGACTCCCCTCAGTTGATTTTTTAGGAGATTCTTCTTCTTCAGATCTCAACAGTAGGCCTATCCACCGAATTTCTTCAGCCCCGGCTTGTTTATATAAATTATCTACTTGACTTTTATTTGTACTCTAGAAAACTGCAGTAGTGAGTTGTATTTTGTATTTACTGTATGTGGTTCTAATTCAGAGGCCTTTCTCTGAATATTGTATTAATATATTTTATTTTATGATATGACAGTTATATTTTTATTATATTGATTTGAGTTTTATTCTAGTGCATATTTTATTTTAATTATTGCATGCTTTTATTTTAAGGCTTACTATGGGTTCCGAATTCAAAAGAATTTTCGTTCCCTAGCGCCGGTCTTGGCCCTCGGTTTGGGTCATGACACCTCAACTTTTTATAGCTTATCATATAAACACATGTTTACACTGTTAACAAAACATGTAAGATGACACATCAACATACATATAATGGTAAAGTGACAAATTCATGTAAGTATAGAGGGCAAAATGGCAAATTCATGCAAATTCAGGTGTTTATATAGTAGGCTATGGACAAGAGATATTAATTTAGCAAAATCAGCAGTGCAAAGGGTAAAGTGACAAATTCATATAAGTATAGATAATTATAGATGTATTATGCCTTTAATTTTAAGTACTCTGAGAATAAGGATTTTTTTAAAAAAAAATATCTTCTCAAATTATGACAGATTGAGAGTTAATGAGCTTTGAGGTTTTTAATTGATAATTACTAAATCTTATAAAATTGTGCATATTTATGCTTTTGAAATTTTACTAATTAGTAAGTTATGCATTGACTTTTAATTTTAATCTTAAAATTATAAATTTTATTATTTTAAAATAATTCAAATTTAAGAAATTATTTCTAGGGAAAATACGATTTTAGTGAGAGGAATGAGGTTCTTTCTCTAAGTATAGTATTTTGCAAGCTACTCTTTTTTTAACCATAGAGAAGAGAGAAAAGTCTATAAAAAATAAGCTTTCTTTTTGTATTTCTTTACAACTTCTCCATATTCTCTTCTTGGGTTCTTACAACTTCTACATACTAACATCTCATACAACTTGCACATATCTCCATTATGTAAGACAATAGAATCATTACTCCTTCATTTTTAATGCTTAAGCTATGTGAAAACCAAGCTAGCAATTCCAAATCTAGGCTTCTAGAAGAGATTAGTGAATTAACCCAACAAACTTGTTCCCTTAAACTAGAGGATGCACCGACTATGGATATCCCTATGGAAAGATCTCAGGTAGCATAAAATATTCACAATATCTTATGAAACTCATCATTAGCTAAGTATGGTCTTTTGTTGACAATCTTTATATGTAAGAACTAAACACTACTAATGTCTTGAAGGAACTCCTTAGTTGATTCATAGATACATGTTTGTTATCAAAGAATGGAATCCAAACCAAACTTTAAAGGAAATTGATTTTAGTTATAAAAATATTTAGGTCCAAATTACCAGTCTTTCACTCAACCAAATTACTAGGATGAATGCAGAAAGCATTGCGAAGACACCATTCGCAAGTTTGGTGAAATTGGAAGGGCTTATGTTTACGAATGAAGAGTGGGATATTGTAATGCAAATTTGAGTTAGCTTGGATCTAACTAAACCACTTCCTAGAAGTTTTAAGAGTAGAAGGGGCTCCAAAGAGGATTGGATTCACTTTCAATATGAGAGTTTATCATCTTTCTATTACTTATATGGTTATTTTCATTATTTAACAAATTACTGTAGGATAGTAAAGACTCAAGAAGAAATTGATCACAAAGTTAGTAGTAATCAAGTTTATGGTCCATGATTTAGAGTCATTCCAAAGAGGCAAATAAATTTTCTCATTAAGTCTCAGAGACTTAGAGATATAAGAGATAGAGATTAGGCTCTGTTTACACATACTTCCAAAGGGAAAAGAGGATTCCATATCCAAACAAGGCTGAGAGATGACAAGCGCAGTTTCTTAAGTGCACCAACCTTGTTTAGTGGTAATGACGGAGGTGCCCTGCCACATGCAAAAGTGATAACAACTAAACTAGTTATGCTGAGCCTTGATCAAAGAAGGTCTCCAAAGAGAGAAATCCAATATTAAATGGGAGAAAAGGGAAATACAAGTAAGACTCTAAGCACAAGAGGAAATTAAGGGCAGTCCAAGCCAAACATCTAAAATGCTTTAGAGCTCAAGCCCCAAGAGCCTAAGTGAAATGACTTAATTAGCTATTTGAGAGCAAGACAGCCCTGAGGAGGACAACACCCCAAACAGAAAGAGGGCAAGACCCATGATGGAGTTCAAAGCCTAGGCCTTAACTAAAGAAGCTTTATTAAGTTTCTCAGGTAGTAAAGCTACTATGGCAAATAGGCAGAGAAAATAATTTAAAATTAAGAATATGGCTAAAAGAACTTTGCCTTAGTCCTCCTTTATTGTTGCAGATGATAATGATGTTCTAAACTGTCCTGCTGCTAAAGCTCCAAAAGAAGGCAATGTTCCCAAAGGGGAATGTAGTCCTTCTCTTAGACTAAATCTCTATCTTTTTGCTTTTTGTTCTCTCTAGCTAAACTATATTTTTTTGGTATTAACTTAGTTAGTGGTTGTCATATCCATTTACTCTTACTTAGTATATTTATTATAAGAGTAAGGTGAGTGACACCATGATTGATGACAATTCTAGAAATGAATCTTTGGCTCTTTTTGTGAGTAAGATTTAGTATCCCACACTAATAATCAAAATTAAAATACTTTTTTTAATATTAATAATTAATAGTTGTAATTTGATAGAGTACTAACACAATTATGGTTAAAAAAAGAAAGTTTAAGAATATAAGCAAAGGTTCATTTTGCATAATCCAAGCAAGATCTTATTTTTGAACAACAGGGAATTACAACTGTAAATTTTATATATATATACGTATATCTATCATATTATCTATTATATTATCTAATAATAATAATAATATTATTAGTTATATTTAGAGTGTTAAATTTGTCTAGCGATGATCAAGAATTAAGAGCCTTAATATTACACCTATTAGGATTTGAACCCATAACCTTAGGTCATGTGTGTCTCCACTTAGACCATTTGATCTAAACTTTATTAGAAAGCAAGATTTTTTTTTACCAAATGAAAGGATATTATATATTAACTAAGCAAATAGTACATCAAGAAGGGCCAACCCAATATAGAAGGCCAGAATACATTTAGGCTTTTACAGGTTAATGGGCCAGTCTTATGATTAAGCCCGAAATCAAGGTTTAGGGTTCGAACCCTAATGTGTTGAGAAAGCTTGAATAGTAGTCATACGACGTTGGCAGAAGTAACAACCTCTGGTCTGTACAAGATGATGACGTCCAATAACTGATGCAACAGCTTCAAGTAAGATTGAGAAAGGAAGATCAACCTCCAAACTAAGGCATTCAACCTCTAAGGACTACGATCACCTTTTATCACAGTAGAGTTATAAAGCCTTGTAAAGGGAATAACACTTTGATGTGGTGGCGAGATGAATCCAAATAGAGAAGAAGCTTCAGTGCTTGTTGATGTAGCAAAGATTCAATACACCTTAGCTATCTCGGTGAAACAGAAGGTGACAAAGCAACCTAATTGTCTACACCAAAAGCTATAAAAGCAAAGGGTGATTGATAACTTATTTTTGGAACTCTTGAGCTGGAACCCTACAAGTGGTCAATGAAGGGTAAGGTAAAAGGTGGGGAGAATCCCCACAAACCCTCTGATGCCTAAGTTAGAAAATATAGAGAGAGAGTTTAGAGAGATAAAGAGAGCAATGAGAATAAGAGAATAGAATGAATAAGAATGAGAGATATGAGGTCCTATTTATAGGGATAGTGATGGTCAAATCTGAGAGAAATAGGATTTTTCTTTAATGAAAGTCCTATATCAACTAGGAAAATGTTTCTTCGTATTCAGGAGTCTTCTTAATTGAGAATCTTTTCCTATTTGTCTTGGGCGTCCTTTTTCTACAAGTAACCCTGCATAGGAAAATAAAGACTTTAATTAAATAGAAATATACATATGGGGTATCAGCAGCAAAGCAGCCTAATCGACTACACCAAAAGCTATAAGAAACTAAACTATGAAAATACACATATTATTTAAAGAAAATAAATAAACCAACACAAAAGGAGAAAACAAGGATAAGATTATTGGTTAAAAACCAGTATCCACCCCCTGAAAAACACATTGTAAAATCAAAGCTATAGCACTGTTTAAAGAGAAACTTCACATAAAGAAGACTTTTGTGCGTCGGGTATATTATTACTTACTCTCACTTCAACCTTGCAAGCAAGATCTCATTTGATATGTTAAAAGACAACCATCTATATTATGGGATTTCAAAGAACAAATCCTAGTGTAGACCTTTTTATTATATGTTTAGATTTTTTTTAAAACAACTATATGTTTAAATACATTTTCTTATTATATGTTTAGAGTTGGGCATTAGATTTGAGCATTGGATGTGACATTCATCTAAAAAATAAAAGGATAGCCATATCCATCAAATTACACTACAAATGCCATGCATAAAATCAACTAGACTATAAGTGTATAAACCATATGAAATAATTTTTTTATTGGCCAATTACATTGGGAGGGAAAGGTGGGTCTCGATTACAAGGCAACATAATATATATATATATATATATATGTCAACAAGAATATCATATCATACACAATAAAAGACATTTTTCTTTTTAGAATATCATAGAATTTGAACTTTATATTTTAAAAATATTTTTAGAGAAAAATTACTCCTTGATTATTGATTACTCCAAATTAATATTTTTCCATGGAACCTGCATCGACGAGTAAAATGGGTAAAGAGGCAGAGTTTTCCCTATAAACACTTCAAAGATTAAGTCAGTAATGATATAAAGAAAAAATATAATAAAATGAATAGGCATAATAGAGTAAAGAATAAAAAGTGATTGCTTGGATGATGTGGTGATGGAATGATGTCTTGATGATATTGTATGATGAGAATGGGGAGATGAGTGAATATGAGAATAAATGACATGAGATGTCATGAGATGTATTTATAAGATAAGATATTACTCAAACCTCTTAGGAATATGATTCCTTAGTCTTGTAAGATTGCCTTGTTTAGGAGAGAATGAGACTTCCTTTATAGAGTAATCTTCTTAATTGAAATAGACTTCCTTATTAAGTTTTCTTCTTATTCAAGTAATTCTCCTATTTAGGGGAATGTAATCCTTATTAGAATAGGATACTGATATGGGTTATCAAGAGTCCCCCCTGAAAGTCTATTCAAATATTTATATTCGATGTATTCGGGTCTGTAAGGTAATGGAAACGTCATTCTTCCGTCGAGAGAGAGACTGCTTGAATCACTACGTTTGATATGGAAGGGTGAGCTGTGGTGGCCAGCCTCAGTCACAGGAAAAGATAAAGCTTAGTATCGAGTCTTTAAATCATTATATAAGAACATATTAGAAGTGTCATGTAATATCCCGAGTTTTTAAATAATTTTAAATTGCATCGGGATATGCAGTGTTAATAATTTTAATATATATTTATGATTATTTAATTAGTTTGTTATTTATTAAAGTCATTTTTAATTATTTTTAAGTCTTTTACGTAAAATTTTTCCGAGAGTTTTATTTTCGGGGAAATTAAGACGTAAATAAATAAATATTAATTATTTTAGACGCTTTTGTGAATTTGCATGAGTCCATGCATGATTTTTAAGTGTCAAATAAAAATATATACATATACATGCATATATGCGCATTTAAATTAAATTAGGGTTTATTTTAATTAAATTAAATTATATTATATAGTTTTAATAATAATTAAATGTGTATTTTATATATATATGTATATATATTATTATTATGTGTGTGGTGTATATTAATTTGAATATAATATTCATATATTATTATAATATAAATTAAAGTTATATATATATATATATATATATAAACAAATGAAAGTTTGTCAAATTTACATTTCTGCCATTGATTTCACCATCTTCATTCCCGACGACCTTCACCCATCTCCGGCCACTGTCACGTCAGTTTCTCACCGTTGGTGTGCCTCTTAGCCTTCCTCCTCCACCTCCAGCCCATCCCACCGCCCTTAGCTTCCTTTTTCGGCGTTGTTTGGCCAGATTTTCCTCAAGAAGCCGAAAGTCGACCCTAACACCGATCAACCTGATTCTGGTCACCATTTGAAGTGCCACTGGTCTTTATCTCTTCCTTGAGCTCTGATGAGTGCATTTCTAAGCTTGGTTTCACTTGATTTGGTCTAGATTTCCCTAGGTTTTCAATTTTCAATTTTGGCCACTTTGAGTTCTTGATTTTTTTGAGCTTCAATTTTAATGATTCAAGAAAACTTTCTTCACAACGATTGATCCTAGTAGCTCAATCTACATGCTGTACTTTTTTTGGAATTTTTGGAAATTATTTTGATTTTTGTGAATTTTTGATTATTTTATTAATATTTTCTAATTTTCGTAAATTAATTAATTAAATTATGAAATTGTGATTTATGGTGTTTATAGGTGTTTAAATGCATTTCAGAAATTTATTTTTAATTTTTATGATTTTTTCATAATTATTGTGAATTTATTTAATTTATGTGATTTTTAGAAAGTTAGGTTAATTAGGTATTTATTAAAATTAATTGGTTAATTGAGTACAATTATTGATATTATTGAATTATATATTGAGAAATTGATTTTTGAGTAATTATATTATTTGTGGTGAATTTTTGAATAATTATAGTGAATTTATATATAGTAGGGGTATTTTGGTAATTTGGCACTAAATTGACTAAAAATATAATTAAATTGGTTTTAATAGTTATTTGAGGTATAAAAATGATTTCTACAAATTATTTAGTGTTTTTAACTAAATTAAACTATTTTTCGTAAATTATTTTCAAATTATATATAATATATTATTTTTCTAAATAAATGAGTTTTTATCGATTTTTAATGTGTTTTAGGGTTAATTATGTAATTTGGAGTTTTAAAATGTATTTTGGTCAGTATTTATGAATTTATTGAGAATTATCGATTTTTAATAATATCTTATTAAAATTAAGGTTTTTATGTATTTATCAGTAAAATAATTATTTTTAACGTTTGAATTTCTAATTTGCTATATTTTATTAAAGGGTATTTTTGGCATTTTAATGTGTTATGTGTTATGTGTTATTTCATAAATTGTGGACCTCGGTCAATGGAATTGTAGTTTGGAAGTCCGACTGAGGGATTGTGTGGCGGTATATTTTTGAAGTGTGTTTCTTTGTAGGACCGGCTCTACTCTTTGAGTAGAGAGATGTCTGTTTTACAGGGGAGGTTCTGTCGAATTTTTGATAGAATTCTCGTAAAACGTGATATCCGATCGAATTCCTATTCTGATTCTGTGTTCGGTATTTCTAGATCGAGTTTCTAGAACTACGCTAGATTTTTTCTAATTCCGTATTGTCATTTGTTTATTTCGTTGCGCCGAGACCGAGACATTGTGGACCAGGCTCGTCAGACCCATCTTGAGGAGTGCAATAACTGTGAGTTGTTATCTTATATAAACGTGTTCTAGGATGCATGTTTTTAGAAATGTATGTTCTAATTTTATAAAATATGCATAAATGGTTTAATAAATGCTTAGGTATATTTTAGGTATATTTTTAGTATATTTTTGGTATATTTTAAATTAAATGCATGTTTTATTATGGAATTATACCTAAAATGCTTTTAAGTATATTTATAGTTTATTTCTGGTTTATTTTATAATTAAATTGAATTTAATTGATGTATATATACTCAAAATATACTTAGTTTATTTTTGGTATATTTCTAGTATATATATGGTTCATATTGTTATTTTATTTAATATCATTTATCATTTAATTTATGAATGTATGTTTTATATATAAATGAAGGATATCAATGGAACGTGCTACCTAGTGGGCAGCACTAGGACCGAGTACGTACCGGTACGATGATAGACTGTAGGTTAAATTATTAACCTATTTGTGGATTATGATTGGATTGATTTATTTGATGTGAGATGGGATTTGGGAGTGTGATTGTTGGAGCTCGATTGACCAAGTGTCTCTGGGCCAATCACACTGACGGTCAGATTGCTGAAGCTCGATTGACTTAGTGTCTCGGGGCCAGTCTACTATCTAAATAGAATAAGTGAATTTATTTAGAATAAGTGAGCATGTATGGCTAGAGCGTTGTCTAACACTATTTGAGGTTGCAATCATCTAAGGTTCTATTTGATCTTTCATAAACGGATGTTATTTTCAGTATATATATAAAATGATTTTGCTACATTTGTGTGATTTTGCTTGTATATATATTTATTATATATTTTTTTGAATATGTGCATTGTCATTTAGATATGCATGTATATATATTATAACAATTCACTCAATAAGGTCTGACTCCCCTCCGTTGACTATTTTTCAGGAGAGTCTTCGTCTTCAGACCTCAGTAGCAAACCTTTATGCCGGATTTCTTCTGCCCTGGCTTTACTATATAAACTGCTCACTTGATTTTATTTTATATTCTAGAAACTGCAGTAGTTGTAGTCAAGTCATGGGATTTATGTATTATATTTGTATGAGATATGTATTCTAAAGATTTGAACTGAGATTTGTATTAAAAGATATTATATATTTAAGATGAGTTTGTTTTATCTAATCTGTCGATGGATTATTATTTTATTATTTATGAGATTTATTTCTGCTGTAAAATATTTTATTTATGTTATTATTATTGCATGTTTTTATTTTATTTTAAAGGCTTGCTACGGGTTCCAGATTCGAAAGAATTCCCATTCCCTAGTGCCGGTCATGCCCCTATTTTGGATCGTGACATGCCAGCTGGACTTAGACGTATAAAACCTATAATAAAAAAGGATATATAAGGGATTAACCCGCTAGTATAGAGACAACATGATGGAACCACTCATCACTGGAGATTTAATGCTCGGTGCATTAAAAGCGTGGCCCGAGTGTCGAACCTCAGTACTATATAAGTGACTTAAGGGTGCCAGCTTCAGTCACTGGACTTAGATATTCGAGGCTTAGATGCTTAGTGTAAAGACGCAAGGCTTATATGCTCGGAACCTCAATACTGTAAAAGTGACCTGAGGGTGCCAACTTCAGTTACTGGACTTAGATTCTTAGTGCATTAGAAGCGCGACCCAATTGTCATATAGTCTCAGTGCATTAGAAGTGTGGCCTGAGTGTTGTATAATATTGCTTGATTTATAAATTTTAATAACTCTATTGATGGCAGTTGCCTAGTCAAAATAATGATTGATGTTGATTCTGGACATTATTACTGCAGATGTTTGATTTTTTGAGCATTTGTTATTTTTAGTATTTTCACAAAAGGAAGGATGTTATGATCCTGGTAGTGAGTCTGAGCCCTTTCAATCTGAGCTTCATAATATAGGATAGTAATTTAGTGACAGTTTTTTAAATGATGGAAGGTGGGTTTTGAAGGACCAAAATTTTTGACTTGCTCAATCCAAGTCATGGGATGAGCATTGTAGTTCAGGTGAAAGGCTAAGATTGCCCTTTTTCTTAAATAGAAGATTTTGTGTGATGCTAGTTAGGATGTTTAGAAATTGTGATTTGGTTTATCTGGCTACTCCATTCTTGAACTTTCTTTGTTAAATATTCTCTGAAATCTTCCTAAATAAGGATTTGCTATAGAGTAGGATTTTCCTGAATGTTATTTGATTTGAATTTGAACATGAACCACCTTTTATTGTCTGAGCATAAGTGAGTGCTTGTTTATATTAATGTTGTTTGGTAATGTGTCTAATGTCTTTTAATAATTTTTGCATGTTAATGCTGAGTGAGATGATCAGAGTGTTCTATTGTTTGGACTAATGGGTGCTTTAAAGTAGCATTTTCATCTGTAATGAGAGATAAAAGAACAACAATTTTAGGATCGTTCGATTGATTTTAATTAATAGTTAGCCCTCGTGTAATAAATATATCAATGTGATTAATGTATGCTTTGCATGAAAAATAATCATTTATATATGAATGAGCATCTATGTGTGGATGTATAAACGTACTTATGTGACAAGCTATAAATATTCATAAAAGAATAAATAATTAAGCAAAAATAAATGGTAAAATAAATAATTAAAAAGGAAAATTTATCTTTTGATGACCTCTGGTCCTACCTATGAGTGAATGAATATTTATGTTTGTGTGTTATTTGCTCCATTATTGAAAAATAATCTGGAGACGTTGCCATGTCTTTTTGCTTATGTAACTTTAAATGTCTGAGCCTCAATTTGGTGCCATGTACTATCCAAGTGTGTGTATTCAATTCCTTAGCATTTTGTACTACCTTAAACTTATCTGACGCTACTATTGACAAGATTCTCTATCTTTTTATTTTGAAATTTTAACTTTAGAGCTGATGGATAAGTGTATCTCTTTTCCATGCTTCTTCAAGTCACGCTAATAACACTTACTTAATGATCTTCATGCGACCTGTCCGACTATCAAACTCATGCTCAAGAATAATAAGAACAACATTTAACTAAGAAATAGAACTAGATGCCCTTACTAACATTAACTGCAAACTAAAAAATGTTAAATCTGGGTGATAAACTTAGGCTTCGTTGAATATTGTTTGGAGTCCGAGTGCTCATGAAGTCAGTTTCGATAATTTATGGTCAGTAGTCATTCAGAGAATCTTAGTATTTAGAGCTTCAGTGGATGCTTAGCTTTTAATATTTTTTCCCAGCTGGTTTATCTTTCATAACATGCCAAGGTTAAAGATCCATCAATGTAACGTAGTCATCTAACTCCTTTGGGTATAATGTCTCCTTGTCATGCTACCTGTGATGATGGAGACTAAGCATCTTGTTCCAGCTTGAATGAGGATTGGGATAAGGATTCAAGCTGCTACTATTTTTTGTAATGTGCTTGAGGTTATTTTAGTGTAACTTTCTTGACTTGCATACCAAACAAGACAGTAGATAAGCTTTTATTTTTAAGAAATTACTGATACCATGAACAAGTTGACTTGATAACTCTAACTTGTATTGGTAGTTTATGGCTATTAGAATTAAATATATGCCCAGTCATTGCTGTTGTTTTTTTTAAACACTAGTAATCCTGTAATTAATCATTCTCTGTAATTGCTATTTTTGCTGTCGATGTATTCAATTCCCATTCAGCTACTCCAAATCTTAAACATAAAGTTTGTACCCACTAGTTCACTCTCTCTTTAGGTTAGGTTGATTTTTAACTACACATGCTTATAAAGATGGTTGTTTGCATAGTGCTTTCTACTCCAACTATTAGACTCAATGCAATAATGTTTCGGTATTCCGATGGATGTTCATGAAGCTTATGTCTGACTCTTCATAGTTGCTCATTGCTCAAAGTTTGAGTGTCCATAAAATCAATGCTCGGTAGAAGATGCTCGAATTTCCAAGGCTTTAGTGGACAGTACTCGTGTTGTTCAGATGCTTAGTGAATGGACATTAGCATTAAATCTCATCCTTGTAAGGCTTCGTGCAGTGTTCATCAGACGAGGTCAGACTCAGGTATTTGATTATTGCTAAGCTTTGGTGTTATGAAGCTCAGTGCTCAATGGATGCCTAGAGCTTGGTGGGTACTTGTATCTTGAACATTGGGAGGAATCCTGGCTATAGATGACAAATCTGATGTTTGAACAGAACCAAGTACCTTAGTGCTTGTTCTGGGTGTTCGACAGTCTCTACATTTTAATACTCAGAATCTCAATGCTTTAAAACTCAATGCTTAAAATTTAATATTCAAACCTTAAACTCAGATGCTCAATAATTCGATGTTCGGAGCTCGGTGAATGCCCATGGAGTGAATGGTTGACTCTCTCATTCCTTACTGTTATTAGTGCCTATGTCCATGAACTTGAACCAATAAGAGTTTTGCAGTAAGTGGCATTTGTAAGCACTGTACTGGTGGATCCACACTCACTATCTTTAGTGAAGCTGTTGATTTGTCAAGTTTAATTGACCATGGATATTGGTAATTTTGAGTTGTGGCTCTAACATGTGAAGATGATCTCTGTATTCTCACCGCTCTTGGCACATTTCTTCCTTCTACTAATGGTCTCCTTCTACTAGACTGCCTCTTAAATGCATTTGGCCTTTGTTTTGATGCACTATGAGATCGAGCCTTAACTTTTGAAAATTCTATATTTATCATATAATTTGGTTCATAGGATGCTAATTCTGCATAATCTGATTTTGGAAATGAAAATGGATCAGGTTTTAATACTACAAAGCAATACTGAGGGCTACTCTATGCCGTGCTAAAAGAGTAGTCCTCAAAATGCCCGTTGTAAGCTCTTTGGCTCATCTCAATTAGAGTTGATGGAGTCGGAGAAACTTGGTTGTTGTCTGCATAGAAAATGCACGATTTGATGGTGCATAATATATTAAAATTCTATATTCTGCTTGTTCTATTTTCGGATGATTTGAGTAGCTATTTCTGCTCTTTGTGTTTATTTTTTATTGTCCAAGATCCATGTCCACAATTTTGATGTTCTCTTCCATCCCTCTATCAACATCCTATATATATACACACACATGAAACCAAAAATTATAATTTTTTTTGGCTTTGACATTTGTCTTCCACACGAGGACCATGCACCTCGGGAGATTATTAAATTCAACACTGTAGTTCTTACTTGATTGTTTCACCATTGGTAATTATTGTGTTGATGGTGGCCACTCCCTTATTGTAATATCCCGTGTTTTTAAATATTTTAATACTGCATCGAGATATGCAGTGTTAATAATTTTTGTATATATACTATGATATTTTTACGAGTTGATGTGTATTTAAAACCTATTTTAATTATTGTATATTATTTAAAGTCCTTTACGTAAAATTTTCCCGAGACTTTCATTTTCGGGGAAATTTTCACGTAAATAATTTACTATTAATTATTTTAAGTATATTTACGGACTTGCATGAACTCATACATATTTTAAAATACTAAACGCCGTGTATACATGTAATTATTTATTTAATTAGGGTTTAATATTACCCTAATATTTTATTAATTATTTATTAGTTTTATTGTTATTTAATTATTTTTATTTAGTATAAATTATTAAAATATTAAATTATATGTGTGTGGTGTATATTTAATGCGTGTAATTTAATATTATTTTATTATATAGTGTAAAGTATATATATATACACATTATAAGTCAAAAATCAAAAATTTTGGAAACTTACGTTTTTGCCCCCGATTCCTTCTTCTTCCTCGATCACCTTCCCCACACAAATCAGGTCGCTGCCATCCCGATCCCTTGCCGTTGGTGTGCCGTCCAGTGTGCCACCACCTTCCTCAGCCTCTTTCGCCGCCTGTAGCAGTTGTTTCCAGCGTTTGGAAGCCATTTTTGGCCGGAGAAGCCGAAAGTTGAACCACCATCGATCACGATGATTCCGGCCACCATTTTCGATACCGCCAGTCTCTTTCTTCTCCTTGAGCTCTGGTGAGTGTGATTCTAGCTTTGGTTTGAGCTGAAATGGTCTTGATTTGCTTAGGTTTTGAATTTTTGATTTCAGCCATATTAGGGTTTTTGATTTTTTTTGAGCTTCTAATTGCTTGATTCATGAAAACTCCCTTCACAAATGTTGTTCCCCTTAGCTTAACCTACATGTATGAATTTTTGTGGAATTTTTGGAGATTATTTTGATTTTTGGGTATTTTTGAATATTTTTATTATTTTCTAATTTTCGGAAATTAATTAAATAAATTATGAAATTGTGTTTTATGATGAATATAGGTGTTGAAATGAATTATAGAAATTTATTTGGAATTTTTATGAATTTCTATGTATTTATTTTGAATTATTTAAGTTTATGTAATTTTGGAAAATTAGGGTTAATTGTGTTTTAAATTGAAATTAATTGGTTTATTGAGTCTAATTATTGATATTATTCATAAATATGTTGAGAAAATTAATTTTGGATAATTATACTATTTTTGGTGAATTTTTGAAGTAATTTTAGTATATTTATATGTATAAGGGCATTTTGATAATTTTACACAAAATTGGCTAAAAATGTAATTTAATTGGTTTTAATAATTATTTAAAGTATAAAAATTATTTCCACAAATTATTTAGTATTTTTAATTAATTAAAACTATTTTTCGTGAATTATTTTCAATTATATATATAATATACGGTTTTACTAATAAAATGAGTTTTTATCGGTGTTTACTATGTTTAAAGGTTAATTATGTAATTTCTATGTATAAAATGAATTTCTAGGTTATAAGGGTATTATTGGTATTTCTAAAATTATTCTGTGTTTGTGGACCCCGATCGGTAGACTGTAGTTTGGAGTCCGACCGAGGGGTTGTGAATGTAATTTTACATTTATTTTCAAAGTGTATTTCTTTGCAGGGTCGGCTCTACTCTTTGAGTAGAGAGATGTCCGTTTTACAGGGGAGGTTCTGCCGAATTTTTGATAGAATTCTCGTAAAACGTGATATCCAGTCAAACCCTAATCCTGTTTCTGTGTTTAATATTCTAGATCGAGTTTTAGGATTTTTTGTTAGATTTATTCTGATTTCTGTCGTTATTGTTTTTCTAGTTGCGCCGAGACCGAGGCTTAGTGGACCAGGCCCGTCGGATCCATCTCGTGGAGCGCACTAAGTGTGAGTTACTATTTTATATATATGTGCTTTAGGATGCATGATTTTAGAATATATATTTTATTTTGATTAAATATGCATAAATAACGTGATTAGTATTTAAATATATTTTTGGTTTATTTTCGGTATATATTAAATTATATGCATGTTTTATTAATAAATTATATTTAAAATATTTTTAAATATATTTCTAGCTTAATTTATAATTTGATTGAATTTATTTGACATATATATACTCGAAATATACCTGGTTTACTTTTGGTATATTTCCAGTATATATATGGTTTATATTGTTATGTTATTTAAATTCATGCATCATTTATTTGTGAATGGATGTTTTATATTTATTAATGAAGGATATCAATAGAACGTGCTACCTAGTGGGCAGCACTAGGACCGAGTACGTACCGGTACGCCTATAGCATTTAGGCTATATTACTAACCAGTTTGTGGATATTGACTGGAATATGATTATTTGATGTGCGAGATATGATTTGGGTGTGATTGCTGGAGCTCAGTTGACCAAGTGTCTCGGGGCCAATCACACTGGCAGTCAGATTGCTGGAGCTTGGTTGACTTAGCGTCTCGGGGCTAGTCTACTGTCCAAATGGAATAAGTGAATATATTTGGAATAAGTGAGCCTGTATGGCTAGAGTGTTGTCTAACACTGTTTCGAGGTTACGATATTCTAGGGTTCTATGTGATCCTTCATAAACGATGATTTTCAATGAAATATATATAAAATGATTTTATTGCATCTGTGTGTATTTTCCTGTATATATACATATTAGATATATACTGTTGATCACTGAGTGAATTACTATAATATATATACATGCATCTGTGTGTATTTTCCTGTATATATACATATTAGATATATACTGTTGATTGTATGCATTGTCATTTAGTATGCATGTATATATATTATAGTAATTCACTCAGTGAGGTCTGACTCCCCTCCGTTGACTAATTTTTCAGGAGAGTCATCTTCTTCAGACCTCAGTAGCAGGCCTGTACGCCGGATTTCTTCCGCCCCGACTTCTTTGTGTAAACTGCTTCTCTGAGTCTTGAGTTTTATTTTATCTAGACACTGCAGTAGTCATTTAATATTTAAAGAGATGTTGTATTATATATTTGAACTGGATTTGTATTAAAAGGTTTATATATATATTAGATGAGGATTTAATTTAAATTCAGTTAGTGCAGATGTTATTGTGATATTTATGATTTTTATTTCCGCTACATTATATATTGTTATTACTATTGCATGTTTTATTTTTATTTTTTTTAGGCTTGCTACGGGTTCCGAATTCGAAAGAATTTCCGTTCCCTAGCGCCAGTCATGGCCCCTGTTTTGGGTCGTGACACTTGTGTTAGCCTTTTGAACTTTATAAAGAAAATAAATAAAGATGGAATTTCCTTACTTTTATAATGGCCGAACCTCGAAGTCGCTCATATAGGAAGGTTTTCTTGCCTTGTCAATGCTCATTCCTGTTAATTTATGTCAATCGATTCTTTTAGTTGCAGTTTTACTTTTTGTAAGTTGTTGGCTCTATTCTTTCTTTTATTAATTCGGAGGTGAATTTTTAGGTTGATGAAGCATGGCTTGAATCCTTATCAACTGAATGTCATAGGTTGTCATTTGAAAGTAGGAAGACTTGCATTGTGGGAAGCATTTTGGTGGTGCTTTTTATTTAAATCTCGAATGGACTGCCTAGTGCAAATTGCTTTCCTCCTCTTTGTGGTAGTGGTGCAGTGTATAGATCATCTAAGGCCCCTTAAAGACCATATCTCTGTGGCAAATAGCATAACTTGCTAACACCGATTTTATGGTAATATCCCCCATGTACATGCAAAAGCTTTAACTTAAGGAGCGAATTCTTCATGATTATGCTTAGAGAAAGTGTAATTTGGTTGCATCTTTGAGTGGTTGAGCTAGATTCCAACAAATAACAATAATTTGGAATTTAATTCAGTTATGCCTAGCTCTTAATTATTTTATTTTAAAACAAATAAAATGAGCTAGATTTGCTCCCCACAGACAGTGCCACTTGATAACTCCAAATTGATATTTTGCCATGGAACTTGCATCGACGAGTAAAATGGGTAGAAAGGTGGGGATTCTCCTATAAACACTCTGAAAATTAAGTCAGTAATGGTATAAGAAAAAAATATAATAAAGCGAATAGGTATAATAGAGTAAAGAATAAAGAGTGATTGGTTGGATGATGTGGTGATCGAATGATATCTTGGTGATGTTGTCTAATAAGAATGGGGAGATAAGTGAATATGAGAATGAGAATGAATAACATGAAATATATTTATAGGAGAAGATATTGTTTAAACCTCTTAGGAATATGATTCATTAGTCTTACAGGATTGGCTTATTTAGGAGAGAAGAAAACTTTCTTTATAGAGTAATCTTCCTAATTGAAATAGACTTCACTTTCTTATTAAGCTTTCTTCTTATTCTAGTAATCCTCCTTTTTGGGGGAATGTAACCCTTATTAGAATAGGATATTAATATGGGATATCAATTACTGTCTTAATGGCAAAATCAATAAAATATATTGATATTATATGGTATATATCTTTATTTAAAGAGTAAATTATATTTTTCTGCTTGAAGTTTGATCTAATTTATATGTATCTCTCTTGTTTTAAAATTGAACTTTTACCTTTTTCAATTTATATTTTGTTAATACTTAAGAATTTCTTTTAGGGTTAAACCATTTTTTCTATAAATGCTATATAAAATGTCTGAAATGCCTTTTTAAACAAAAAAAACTATAATTAATGATAAAATACTAATAATATAATAGTTCTTTCTATTTAGTAACATTAAATACACACATTTTTTACTTCTTAATAATATCGTTCATAAAAAAAATCATATTATTAATATTTTATAGTTATTTATAGTTCTTTACAGTTTAAAATGATATTTTAATCTTTTTATATAACATATAATGAAAAAATAGTTTATCTTAATCAAAGTCCTTAAATATCTACATAATAGAAGTTGAAAGAGGTAAAAATTTAACTTTTAAATAAACAAAAAAATATGTATTAATTATGTCAAATTTTAAAGAGAAAAATGTAATTTGCTGTTATTTTAATTATATATCGGTCGGACCATGATCATTTATTGTGAATTAGTTTTAATTACATCACATACGTTAACGCCCAAATTCTCTATCAAATTAATTATATTGAACCAATTATACTTTGAATAATATTTTTCCATACAATTCATACACAGGTGTACTACTTTAACACCTTTCATTTTTATCTATACAAAATTATATAGTCCAATCACATAATAGTTTTAAACAAGTATTTGTAGCTTGTCATATCTTTCTAACTAAATTATACCAACCACATTATTACACATTATTATAAAGGTGGTTCTCTCAAATTTTACATTTTTTTTACCAATAAAAAGGTCAGTACAATTTAAATTATAATTTTGAATAATATGATCATATGAGAATCTACAAATTTATTCTACTTAAATTAAAAAAAATCTAAACCTTGTAGAATTTGAGTTATATTTCAAAAATAAAATATATCAACTAGTTGGTGTGTGTATATACATATATATATTATATATTTCATGGTGCATGCATTCTACATTAACTTTGCTGTTTTTATTTTATTTTTTACTTTGCTTCCATCATGCTGAATAAGATTGTAATAAATAACTACCAAATAACATCATCTCTAGAAATTTCCCATACAATTCATTATTGAAATAGAAGCCAAAATACACAGATTGACTTTTTTTTTTTTAAACTTGTCCATATCACAAGATAATCAAGTTAATGATCTCAGAAAGCTTCTGAATTACTAGGAATTTGTGTAGGGTTAACTTGCGTTAGTATCCACGTACCTTGCAGAGATGATCAAAGTTGATAGAGTGCAGTTGATTATAATTACATATTTTATTTACCAACAATAATAAGATAACAAAACAAGGATTTGCTAATGGTTTAAGTAACAACTAAGATTTGAGAGCATTACTGTACACAGTATGTGCTGTTTTACCAACAAATGACTGTTGGGATTAGTTGATTTGGACTATTTTCACTTAAAAAATTTTTTGGTTGTATTTATTTATAAAAAATTATTCTAGTTTTTTAAAAAAATTTTCAAAATGAAAATTATTTTCACCGTTTTCATAATTTTAAGAGAAAAGTGTAAAATAAATTTTTATTATTTTTAAAAAATTTTCTTATTAAAATATAAAGTGAAAATACATTATTTTCACACTATTTTTATCATAGTATTTTTTATTTATTATTTATTTAGTATTAGAAGATAAAATAAACTTTATTTTTTAAATCCTAAATTATCTATCTATTTTGGTATGTCTCATTTATCTCTTTACTTTAAAAAATATGTTATAGATGAAAATAAGTAAACAAATTTTTTGTTTTAAAAAAAAGAAAAATAATTTTCAATTTCTAATAAGTAAACTTATTTTATAAATTTTCTATAAAAATGAAAAGTTTTTATTTTCTTTAAAAAATGAAAAATGAAAATAGAAAATAATTTTTCATAAGTAAACATAATTTTCAATTTCAAGTTTGAATCGCGATGTATACAGTTACATTAAATTAATTAATTATTGAAACACTTTACCATTTTTATAATTTTGTTTCAATCAAACTGAACTGGTTAGAGTTAAAAAACTCTAAATATCAATGTTTAAATAGAAAAAAAATATTATTTTAAAAATTAATAGGAAAAAGATTATTTTGCCTACAGGAGAAAAATATATATTAGGTAATTAATAAGAGACTATAACATTAAATATCCTAATTCATAGCTTTGAACAAGATAACTATGGAGCTATAAAATATTCCTAACTAGGTTTTAAGGGCACCTTTATAAAGCTATACAATAATTCTAATTAGTTTTTTCTTGATGGTTGCTTTTAGAATGCTCATTGATACATCTCTATATAAAATTTTATTATTTATTTTGATGGGACTATACAAAAATATTATATATAAACGGAGTATCATTGATTAGCAATTTTCTTTTGATGCTAGGTTATTATCAATGGTAGTATTTTGTGGTGTTCATCATGTGTGCTACTTAATGAAATCTGCTTAGGCGGCGACTATCCATAAATTCGGCTACATTATGTTAACAAAGTGATCATATTAATTATCCATTAATAGTTATAGTATCTACACTCCTTCACTAATGTTGTTACAGTATTAATAATACAAGTGTCCTCAACTTTTAATAATTTACTTTTTATTGTAATTTTTATAAACTTTTCTGTTTCTAATTATCCAAGTAAATTACAACTCTTACAAAAAATAAATTAGCTTTAGTTTTTATTATTTGAAAACATTTTCGATAAAAATATTTTTTATTTATTAATTAACTTATATATTTATAATTTTTTTCAAAAAAATTATTTACATTTTTTTCAAAGGTCTTTTATTTTTGACATCAGATGATACACCAGTACATCCTAATTAAGCTACCACCTCCTTAGCATTTATATCACACACCAAACTAAGAAATTTATCAATAAGAAAAATAAAAAAGTTAACAAATACAATCAGAAAAAAGGCTAAGGAAAACAACACAGTGCAGGAACACTGCAAATAAAAAGTACAAAGAAAAAACACAGCTAACCAAATCTATAGTTAACAAAGTCTATAGCATTATACTGCATTAACTAATGACATTCAGAAGGAAACATTGGCCACCAAGATTCAATAGAAAGCAAAACAGTAATGTTGGACAACTTGTCTGTAACCATGTTCCCTTGCGAAAAATATGGCTGACTTGAACCCGAAGATGCAATATGAGATTCAAGCACTGACGTCATTCTCTATGGAGATGCCAAGGGACTTCACAACTCTTGGACTGGATAAGCTTTATAATAATGGCAGAATCACTTTCTATCCATAAAGGATTATAGTTGAAATGAACAACAAAGCACACAACACCATAACAATATACAGTTCGACGTTAAAAGCAAAATAGCTACCTAAGTTAATAGCAAAAGCATCAACAGAAAATCCATTGAAGATGCATAAAATACCTCCTACACCCATAAGGCCAGGACACCCCTTAGCAACACCATATGTGTTCACTTTGAACCAATCACAAATAAGGGAAAACCAATTCATTAGACGAGGAACCAAAACCAACTTCGGAGATCCCGCAATATTCAAGCACTGAAGAATAATGAAATCAAACTATGAATTTCGCATAGTGCCCATTTTAAAGATTTTTTATTCTTTAATATATTGACATAAGGACCAAAAAGAAACAGAAATGGGAGTGAAGCAATCTTTAAAGGATGCCTTCTTATGAACTTTCTAAAGAAACCAACAAATGGTAATATGGCTAACCTTCTAAAGGGCTTGAAGTTGACTGGAAAAGGATATGGAAGAGGCAACCTTAAATAATTCAAGAGTAGAACTAGCAATAGGAAAATGGACTTGAAATAAATCCTGAAATGCTTGCCACAAAGCCATTGAATAAGGTCATGAGACAAGAACTTGATCAATTATCTTAAAAGCATTAGAATAAAGTCAACAATAGGATACCAAAACCATGCCTTTCCATTACAAATTATCATCAGCGAGTAATATTTGATAGAAGGCACGCCAACACAAGAGAGAGCGACTTGGTAGAAGGTAATGATGCCATAACTCTCGACACCAAGCAACTTTATGACTAGGAACTCTGAAAAAATCAGTGGAAAATTTACAAGAAAAAGCCCTATTTTGAGAGAACTTCCACATAAATAAATTAGAATTATTGGTTGAGAAAATAACATTATATAAATTTAAAGCCACATTAAGAAAAGCAAGAGAAAAATCACTTGGAAGATGCCATAGACCATCCTAAAAAATATCCTTAATATTAGTTTCAAAATGCTTGCACATAGAAGATGAGATCCTAATTCTATTAGCAATTGAGTAACCAAGGAAATTCGAAGTCCAAAAAGAAAGCTCACAGTTTGAAGCTAGCAGCCATTAAGAAGAATTTTGAAAATCATGATAAATAATTTTTTGAGATAACCAAATCGAAGAACAAACATAAAAAGTTTTAAGAGTGCCATTTTTCAAAAATATATGCCGAACAAAATCATACACAAAAGAAGAATCATAGTATAATTTCCATATGATTTGATTGAGAAGAGCCTTATTAAAGGAAAATAATCTTTTAAAGTCAATGCCTCCTTCATCAATAGGAGAGTAACATCTATCCCAATTAACCGAAATTAATTTTTTACAATGAATAGAACCCATCCATAAGAAATTATGAATAACTTTCTCATATATTTCAAAAGAGAAGGAGGCCATTTGTAAATCATGAAACAATGAAGCAGAGAACTATAAATGGAAGATTTAATTAAAGAAAGTCTTCCAGCTATAGAAAGAGAATGACTATTCCAACCCTTAAGTTTAGAAATTAATCAATCAACATAGGGCTTTAACCATTTATTTTTTAGAGCACCAATAAACATAAGAACACCTAAATAAACGAAAGGGAAAATCTCAGGCCTTATTCCTACTCTAGTATGTAAAGAATTAGCAAAATGAGTAGAAATATCATTGCTAATAAATAACTCTAACTTGTCCCAATTAACTTTTAGCCCAAATAGCAAACCATAATCATTGGAAACATTGGCAAGAAGATCAATATTAGCATGAGTGGCTTGACAGAAGATAAGGATATCATCAATATAGAGCATATAAGAAGGGCAAACAAAATTACCACTAAACATTGGAGCAAGAATCCTTAAAGTAGCAAGAGAAACAAGCTTTATACTTAAAAAAATTTTTGCCAAACAGAAAATTAAATAAGAGAGAGGATCACCTTGGCGCACCCCACGCGAGATAGAAAAATAACCATTCTGATTTCTATTAAAAAGAATAGATAATTTTGCTAAAGCAAAAATATTCTAAATCCAATCATAGAATTTTCCAAAAAATCCAAAATTGTGAAGAACTGCCAAAATAAAATCCCATTCTATAGAGTCAAAGGCCTTCCAAATGTCAATTTTAACCACCATATTGCCACCTCTACAATTACACCTCATAATATTGATACACTTAAACACAACAATAATATAATCTTCAATATTCCTACCCTTAATAAAACTAAACTGGTTGATAGAAATAATTTTGGAAGCAATGGGAGCAAGTTGATGTGCTAAAATCCTATTAATAAACTTGAATAGAAAATTACTTAAAATAATAGGGTGAAATTTATCAATAGAGTTAGCACCCATAATTTTACGAATGAGCACCATCAAATTGTAATTAGGACCACCAAAAATTGATCCAATAATAAAAAACTATGAATAACATTATAAAGATCATAACCAACAATATTCCAATAAGATCGATAAAAATGACTTGTGTAACCATCTAGGCTTGGAGCACTACAGGGGTCCATGTCAAAAACCACAGAACAAATAAGCTCATTAGAAGGCATACAGGTAAGAGCCAAATTATCTGCTTTAGTAACCAAACTAGGAATCATATCCTTAATGCAAGAAAGATCATGGGGAGCAGCATCCAATGTAAAGAGCTGAGAAAAATAATTAATAACATGACTATTGATAACTGAAGCATCCTTAACTAGCACCTCATTAATTAATATGAAAGAACCAATAGTCTGAGCTCTACGTCTAGCAAGAAGAGCATGTAAAAATTTAGAATTATGATCACCATCAAATGCATAAAAAGATTTTTAGTGTCTAATTCTTAATGATGCAAGTCATAAGAGAACCCATGGAACTCAATCTCATGCTAAACCAAAATCAAAGACTACTTTGCTTTGGAAATTAAAGAATCCACATGCCTAAAAGTGTTTTTATTCCAAGCCCTAAAAAAAAGTGTAATAATTTTAATTTAGTCATCATAATAAACACCAGATGATTGATAACAAAAAGAGAACACCAGAAATCACCCAATGCAGATAAAAAATTATCATGAGAAGTTCATATGGATAAAAACCAAAAAGGCTATGGCTTAACAGGCATCTACCAATATAAGAGAAGAATAGGATTATGATTTGAACAATGGCACACAAGAGTATGACACTTAATGCAAGGCCAATTCTGAAAAGAAGAATTAAAGCATAATGCGCATCTAGACAAATATCAACACGATGAATGCCTCTCCTGTTGTTAAACCAAGTATAAAATGGGCCCTTATTATCCAAACAAGTCAAAAAGCATTTTCTCATAGAAGAAAGAAAATCTTGACAAGATTGAGCATTGGGAGGATGACCTATTTTTTCATGAGCACCAAAGCAAGCATTAAAATCTCTAATAATAAACCAACTATCAGTAATCAAAGTAGAGAGATATTCCAACTCAACCTAAAGATGCTTCCTCATAAAATATAAAACATGAGCATAAACACAAGTAAGGTATTGGGGTTGCATATTGAAATTAAATTCCACAGTAACTTGCTGAGTTAAACTAGAAGATATAGAAACATTCCCAGCTCCCACATCATTGGAAACAAGGACCTATAGAGAAGGAAGATCCAGATCATTAGAAGTAATGAAAGATAAATTAAAAGAGTTTCATAAAGTACTCAAAATCAAATCAAAAGCAACTTTTGGCTTAGCCAAATAAAGGAAAAAAGACTTATGAGTGCAATAGAAATTAAACAAAACACGTTAGGTGGAAGGGTTTCCCAACCCCTTACAATTCCAAAATAAAGAATTCAATGAGAGACATCAGAAACCTACCTTATTTGAGGTTTAGTACCTCTAAGAACCACTTTTTGAGGAGATTTTTCTTTTTTTTCATTTTGTTAGAGACCACTTGCCTATTTCTAGTGTCATGATCCATAATGTTTGCCCATGGTTATTTGGTGATCAAATGCAATTCTTGTTGGGCTAGAACTCGAGAACCAAAATCATTGTTGGTAGTAGAGGTACCATCCACTGCATCCTCTTGATTATGAAAGATGGGCAAATTGGCATCCAATAGCTGATCAGCTAGATTATCTATGTTAACATCATTAATGGTTACGTTAACATGATTTTGAACTATGTTAAGAATTTCTTTTTGATAATTATGAACAATATAAAGTGGGACCATGAGAGGAGCATTAGGTTCAGTCAAAGGGATGAATTCATGAAGATGTGCAAAAGCCATATCAACAAGAATACTGGAACTATGTTTTGGCTGCCAGACTTTCTGAATAGGTGATCAACCTTTATCCTGAGCGTTATTTTGAGATGTCTTCGATGGGATAGAGGAATCTTAAGGCTTAACTAGGCAATAAGACAAAGCTCTATAACCAATTGAATTACAAATCTAACAAAATTTTGCAAATTTTCATAGAGGATATCGATATCGAATAAGGATACATTGCAATCCAACATCATCAAATACTGCAAAGAATTTGCAAAATCAACATCTATTAATGCATGAGCAAAATGCCCAAGATCACCATTTAAAGTTGCTTTATCAATGTGAATTGGAGTGCCAATACTCCTAACAATATTAACAAGTATCTGTAGGTCCTAGAAATCCCACGGTAATCGATAAAAACAGACCTAAAGTTGAGTCGAAGTTGATTTTTGCTTCTAGGGATCAAATCTTGGAGTCCATTATTGCAAGCGCAATATGCCAATTTTAAGAACCACTGAACCACTATTTCAGACAATATCTTTATTAGCAATGGAATGTAAAAGAATGTGATAAAACCCCTTACCTAAAGAAATTAAGCGCCAGTCCATTTTGAGATTCCATAATGCATTCAGTCACTCTTTCAGTTTAGGAAGAATCCAGAGTGTTTCTCCTTTGCTTAAAATAATTTGGGCAATCAACAAATATTGGTATAAAGTGATCCGATTCCTATAAACATCATCATTGATTTTGATCGCTTGATAGGCTCCATGCTTAGGGAAACCTAGGGAAGGAAGGGGTAATGGAGTTTTACAACCAACTACAGAGGCAATAATATTTGGATGAGTAGGAGCAACGTCAGGATTGGATTTTCAAAAACATATTTCACATAAGGTTGCAAAGAAAACCATACGGTGAAAATAAAGCTGAATAGCTAACATAACCGTCGCCATTATGAAGGCCAGACGATGAAGATTCTGGTAGCCTCATCTAGGGTTTTCCTAAAGATTTAGTCCTCAATCCTTCCTTTACATTTATTATTTTTAGTTTTTCTTTAAAAAAATTATTTACATGAAATAAGAACTATATATATGTATTAATTAATTTTCTTTTTAATGCTAACATAAATTATACTTTAATTTTAAACAGTTTAATTAATATCTATATTATTTATATTATATGATTTTATTTTAATAAGTATTTTCCTACACTACTAAAATAATAGAAGATAGAAAAAATTTGGTAAATAAAATCAATAATAATTTTTACAATAATTACATAACTCAATTCGACTCTATATTTTAATTTTTTTATATATAGAAAAATTAATAATATTAATCAAATTTAAAAAACAAGAGTTTAAAACTTCTAAACTAATTTATTTCTAACACTTAAGAATGAATAAATTATTGTCCACATAAATATTAATTTTAATTTTTAAAATAACATAAACTACCAATTTATTAAGAATGTATGCCTTTTTATCACCCTCACAAAATTATTTGCAGAAAGGCCAAATGCATACTTAGCCCCCTCAATTTTTGGCCAAAATCCCATTAGTCATCTAAACTTCTAAAATGATCTTATAGACACATCAACTTACAAAATGTGACCTTATAAACACTTCAATTTGTAAATTTTGTATTTTTAAACACCTCTGTATTTTTGCTCCACCCTCTTTGACTAAAAAAATTTTCTTTTAATCCTCATAATTTTTATAAATTATCATTTTCATCCTCTCATTTTTTTTAATATTCTTTTATTATTTCAAGGCATAAATATCAATAATATTATTAATTTATGTACAATTACATAAATTAATTATTTTTTTTAACAACAAATTATTTCTTTATTTAAATTTTGAATGATTAATAAAATTAATTACCAAATTTAAGTCAAAATCTACCAACTTAACTTAACAATCTATAATAAGATGTTAAAAAAAACTTAACAAATCTAACAAAAAAAATAAAATTAAAAATTAAAAATACTAGAAATAATAATAAAAAAAGCTAATCCAACTTAATAACCTACCTTACCACAATCATAACCAAAACCAAAATAGACAATCCCCTCTACCTCGATGGGTCACCACCCTCGCCCTTGCCCTTGCACTTGCCTCTGCCTCCACCTTGGCCTCGACCTTGAACCCCCACTTTGACAATGGACATTACAGAGACAGAGACAAAGGTAGAGATGGAGACAAAGACAAAGGTAGAGATGGAGACAGAGACAGAGACAACACCATCCATTATACACCACCATTGTCCAACACCACCATCCATTGTTCTTGCGACACCACCACCACAAATCCAACACAAAATCAACAAATAAAAAAAAATCAAAAGTAACAACAAATCCATAAATCAACCATCCACCACCATCCACTGTCGAGCACCACAATCCACCGTCACCGCCACACCACCACCACCACAAATCTAGCATGAAATCAACAAATCAAAAGTAACAACAAATCCACAAATCAATAATAAAAAAATCCACAAATCACCATCTCACTCACGTTCATCTCTGTTGTTGTGGTCAAATTTTGTTTTATTCTCCGCCTCCTCTTCTCTTCTCCATCATGTCACCGATGAGGGAGAAAGCAGCAGCTCTGCTAGTTCGTGACATGATCAAAGAAACAACAACGATGTGCGGGGCAACGACAAACTACTAGTGATGGTCTCATGCAGGCGACGCAATGAGCAGGAAGAATCGGCTTCATGAGAAGGAGCAGCAACAAATGAAGGAGTTGGAGTTTAAATTTTTTCCTTTAATAATCAATTATAAATGAGTAGAATCCAAAAAAAAAGAATAATAACTAATTAATTGATGTCTTTTAAATTTATTCATTATTAAAAATTTTGTTAATTAGTTACCAAATTGATAGTTGATAATTATTAATTTAATCAATTGTTAAATTTTTGTTTAAGTTATTTTAATTTTATTTTAAAATAACTTATTTATTTGTAAATAATATTTTTATTATTTTAGTATATTATAAAATTAATTTAAAAAGAAATAATATGTTTAAATAATTTTTTCATTACAATAATATATTTGACCCTATTTGAACTTTAAATATAAATTTAAGGATTAAAAAGTAATTTATCAATAAAAGATAAGGACTGAAAAGAAATTACTCAACAAAAGATAAATTGAGCCAATTTCTTAGGTGGAGTGCGTGACGTTACTTTCCGTACGGAGCTTTCTATAAAGTTAGATTTTACAATTTAAAGTGTTTATAATATCAAATCTTAAATATAAAGATTCAATGAAATTTTTATTGTAAATGCTGGGGGTAAGTATGGGTTTTGCCTTTAAAAATAAAGTAACTATACAATTTAACTAAAATGTAATGAATGAGACTTAACATGCAGCTGAAGTGATGGGCTGCTTAATTATTTCATGGAGTTGGAAGTTGTACATTCAAGATATTCTTCCATACCCTGAAGGATTAATCACTTGGGTAAATCATCCCTTACATAAATAAATACATCTTTTTTTTTTCTCTTAATAATTAACAGTCGCGAATCTCTATAAAATATGTAACACACGACACTAATTGAAGAAAATGTAATATTGAAGGAGCCAATTTTTCAATGCTAGTTTGAATTGCAATTCAGATATTATATACATGTAAAATTTTAGAATCTTACTCTTGTTTTAACAATTTCATTCTTTAAAATTTATTTATAAGGAGTATAAACTTTATATATATATTTTTTGGAACAATAAAAGAAAATTATATTATATCAAGCGTCATTACATGATGAGGCTTTTACATTCAACTTTTGGGTTGTAACCCTAGCATGTTGAAGAGTATAGAAATACAGCCGTACAGCATCGGCAGCAACTTGACGAACAACGGCCTGGTGGTCATCTTCAATCCAAACTTGCAAGCGAAACAGAGGCAACCTTTTGGATGTATAAGCGGCGGCAGCAGCACAGAGAACAGCAAGTTGATATACTGCATCTATCTAAATCTGCTTGAACTGATGAGACCATGGATGAGACATGAAGATTGTGCATAGGCAGAGGAAAAGCAGCTTCAAACAAAGGATTTCCATTAGATATGATATTCTCTTCTCTTGCTGCAGATCAAAAGCATATCGGAGAGCAGAAATCCATCTGCACAAAAAGACCGTAAACAGCCACATATTGATATCTATCACTATTATTTTAGCTATAATCTATAAAAAGAACAAAACAAGTAGAAAAAATATAGAGGTGGGGATGATAACTGGTTAAAAACCAGTAAACAACCCCTATAGAACAAAGATATCAATAATACTCAAAACCAGTAACTCTGCAACAAGAGAAAACGAGGAAGCCGCTGGTATAAACTTTATATTAAGATAATAAGTCAGGGGATGGAGGATTATGCTTTCAATTCACCATGCAAAAGGGAAAATATGCAATGGGCTAGGCTTCAAGTTAAGCTATGATTTGCCGACTTGTGGTTTTGTTGCAAAGGAAAGCCTTAGAAAAAATAAAAGAGTGAAAAACCAATGCAAGAAATTTATTTTCTCTCTTTGTTAGGTAAGAAACAAGATTTACACTATGATTAGAAACTCATAAAGACAACATGATGAGTAGAGTCTCTATACACATGAGATGAGCATAAAATTGAATGAATCTAGAGACTCATTCTTTGCAAGTGATTATATATACACACTTCTATCATTAGAAATTTAAAATTTTGTATTATTTTTAATTTATTTTTGAAAATACATTATACTTTATTGTATATTCTTAATAGTAATTCAAAAATCTTCTATCAAAAAATTAAAGCGACTCTAAATGAATTCGTAATATATTAAAAACCTTAATAAAAGAATTTCATTATTTAATCATCTTATAAAATTTTTTAGATGGCATTAGAAAAATTTTTAAGCAATGAGCAAGATATTTTTTCTCGAACAATATATATATAAAATGATGAGTTTATCTTCGATATATATATTTGTATATATATACAAATGAAATTATATTAATATATACAAACCGTAATAAAGATTAATAATTACAATTAAATAAAAACTAATTTAACAGTTTTTTAATTTTATTCATATAGATATGTACTGTTAAGAGAGGTTGTAAGAGTTATAATATGAGATTAATTTGTTATTACTTTAGACTTTCATTTGATGAACAATTTCTCTTTTTTTAAAAAACATTAGCTCAACTATCATTAATTTATTGGGTGGTGGAAGATTTTAAAAATTTTTGGCAACAACAAACAGAGCAACTTCTTCCATGCCATTTTATTTTTCAGTAGTTCTTCTGAGTACATGTTAGCAATGGTGGAAGTAGAGAAAAATTTCATTAGTAGTCCCTGAATTTACGACTCGATTCATAACAATCCATCCATGGAATAGCAGCTAGCTACTATAACTATAGTTGGCCGGGTTACATTACATGAACATCCATGCAGCTAAAGCCATTACTATCACTCCTAATTCCCAGAATGTCTTCTTCTCTGCTCCATTATTGTTGCTGCTTGCAGTTGCCTTTGAGCCAGTGTTTGAAGTGGAATCAGTAGAAGTGGAAGATGATGATGGAGATTGATCTGCTGATGATGAGGATGTGGTAGTGGCAGTGGCAGAATCTGATGAACCTGCTTCTTTAAATATCTTCGCATCTGGTGAGTCTGGTGGGAGTTTTAGTATAGCTGCAAATATCACCAAACTAACAATCATTATACATATACACATCAACTTATAATCAAGAAAATAATGCAATTTTAGGATAATTAAGAGCATTTTTTAAGACCCAATTGCACTAATGGTGGTGTTTTTCTTTTTTTTTTTAATGGTTTAGGTGTCTGTTTCGAAGCTTTCCTGCTTATCACTAAAACAAAAATAGGCATAAAACTGAGGTAATAAATAGGTGATTTTTAAGGAAATAGTTACATGGGCAGTCAGAGACTTTGGCATCGATGTTGCAAGCAGATGGCATTTGAAGGGCTAGAGTGGTGTTGACAGGAAGACCCATGGAGGGATCAGCGCTTTCTTTAATAAGAACACACAAACACTTGGGCTTGTCAGCTTTCATTTTCTGGGTATCTTGGCAGCATTCTGGTGTTGGTTTCTTGGCAGTGCCACTCACATATGGAATGCAAGCTGCAAGGTTCGCTAGCTGGTCTGCACAGTCCTGCTCATCTTGCTGTAATGATGCCTGAGTTCCCATAACCAAAGAAACCAACAAGAAGCAAAAGACTGACAATTTTTTCACACTTCCCATTTTTTTTCTCTTGTTTTCTGTATTTCACTTGCTTGTGTATTATGGCTCTTTATAGAGAAATGCATGCGTTAGTTGCATGGCCCTCATCATTTGGTTTTAATGCATACCATACCCACCATGCAGTCTCTCTTGAAAATCTGAATCATGGATCAGTACCGGTCTCCATACGAATTTAATCTTGGCCTGTATTCAAGTGTTGCAGGTTGGTCTTTGACAAGGTGAAGATCTATTAGCTTGCTTTAAACACAAATTTCTTTTTTCTAAACCATTATTAGCCTATTGGACTTTAACCTAGCAAGTCCATAAATAATTAATTTAACATAACTATATATACTAAAATTCAAACTAATGAAATAACTTTTTGCCATGTTAACAATTGTTAAAATATAAATTAATACTATCAATCAATATAATTTTCTTCACTCAACACAACCCTCTTAAAATCTATAATTTTGACCAGAAACATCAAATGCCGTTTACATTAACTAACATAATCTTACACAATTAAAAAGGGAATAAATTGCTCCCAAAATATTTTTGAAGGGAAAAAAATTTGATTCTTTTATTTTACACGTTTTTAGGCATCATTATTTTTATTAATAAGGGTGAGAATTTTTTTTTATTTAAACCTTACTATCAAAGAATTCATTCAATATGTTATATGCTGTGTATATATATCTTATGTCAACCAATTTAAATTTATAAGTTTGGTTTGTTTAGTCCTCAAATTTAGAAAAGTGAGACTATTTTTATAGTGAATGTCAGAATTCAAGTTCCCGTCAGATGTGAAATTTTTCTCTTCCAATATTCAAAAACTAATTCCATATAAATATCTATATCCTATTTATTAATTACTTTACTAATATTTCGTTGGGTTAAAAGATCTTATACGAATTTTTTAAGGGATGAATGCATAATTAATGTCCGAATTTTTTCATTTTTGTTATATTTTAGTGTTGGAATAAATTTTTTATATAATTAAGTGTATGAACCTACAAAAATTTTACACGTGAAAGTACTTTTGTGTCTTATATATGGTGAAGTGTAAATAAAATCTATTTATATATTTATTCCAAATTTTTTATTTTGTTGTGGAAAATTTTCGTACATGACTAAATCAGGAAGGTGGTCTAAATAAAATCCAGAGGTTTGCAACAAGTGCAATCGACGGAGAGTTTTGGAAACGGCAATAAAAATAAAGAAAGGTGTGGTTTTTAGAGTTAAAATGAATGGAATATGCTACATGCAAAAAATATATGTAGGTAAAGTGTAAGAAATCTCAGAAATTAGTAAGAAGAATTGAAGAAAGATCATATCATTGGATGCAAGAGGATATGGGCTTGATTTCTTTTGACACGATTTCTTGAGAAATGGTATTCCACTTTCCAATGAAACACCAAAAATTTCAAATCATTTATTGTTTATTTTATATATTATTATTACAATTATTATTTTATTTTGAGACTCTCAATGATATCAAACGAATTGAAGCAATTCTGAACAAGAGTATATGAGTTTTCTTCAATTGTCAGCAACGGATTTATACAGAGTTTCAGCTATTGACCAATCATATTTAGTATAATGATGGTGGATATGAAACATTTCTGAGTTGAAATTTTCGAAGCAAACGAGGGCTTTGTTAAATTTAAATCAAATTGGATCGCAATGGAAATTGTAGTAAATTGAAATTGAATTAGCAATTTTATGGAAGAAAATGTTCAATTATATGATACTGAAAATGTTCAATTATACATAAACTTTTGACAATTTTATATCCAAGCATAAGCAGAAGAAAATGGTCAAATTATATATAGACTTCTGACAATTTTTAATTCCAAGCATAAGCAAAATCAATTGAAATGTAATGATGAATGCATAAAGATTTCAAAACTGCAATACCCACATGAACTCAATTTATCTGATTCTATGATACTCGAACTAATTCCTACATAAACTAAACCATGACTGCTATAAAGCCAGTATGCAGCTCGAATCTGTTCGAGCAATGTTCATACTGCAGATCACACGATATGTTGGTAATTGCTACCATCGTTATCCTCGAGTCTCTTGTACATGCAGCACAAGCTTAAGCAATTAGGTTCACAGTGCTTTTTGCTGGTACATTTCAAGCTAGCTGCTGGTGTTGGCTACTGCTCAACTACGATCAAGGTAAACTTCACAGTTGACATCATTTATTTATTTGATTTTTGATACATCGTTGCCTGCTCATACTGGTTACGATGCATACAAAAATTTGAAAGAACAAAAGTACAATTTCGTTCAAGATAGAAGGGAAGTTATGAAAGCTAAAGCTGACATCACACAAAAAATCACCTCACCTATTTATAGCAAATATAACAATTGCCGAATAAATATACAAATATTTTAAACTATACATGAAAATTTCCCCTTCTAAGTTTCTCAAAATGGCAGATGCTGCCTCAGTTGCCAAACTCATGAGGTCGTTTGTGGAGCCAGTAAACACGAGAAAAAAAAAATTGAAAAGGTAAGAAAGCTGTACACAGGCTATACAGAAAGGTATAATGCTTTCTAAACTACTGGGTCAATACTTCCACTTCTATGAAAACGGATCCTGCCTCCCATTTGAGTCAGATGCGGTGGTTGCATGGGGTCTTGCTTGAGCAGATTGGGGTGGGGGCGCTGTAAGGGCATATGTAAGTCTAGATGAAGAATTCTCAATTAGACCAGCAACTCCTGCAGCAGCAGATTGAGCACTTGAAGGAAGGAAGAGATCATGTTTCTGGTCTTTGTAGGCGCTCCAAACCTGAAAAAGGAATTCAATACTTGTAACTAGCTGCTGGTAAATATCATCATCTGTGTGCTCCTATACAACTGACGGAAGAATAGGCACAGATGGCAGTGCTACTCTAATGATATCCATGGACAAGTCCAGAAGTACAACTTGAAAATCAAAAACTTGAGAAAGAGGACAGATTGATACTTACATCAGAGGCATTTAATATCTCACGCACTTTATTACAATGTGCTCCTTCTGTTGCAAATGCATGCAAAACCTGGATAACACAATCATATTATTATTTTGTAACTCAAGAAATAACAGCATGGAAAGACCTCCATACTATTTCAAAACGAGTAATCACAACTTTGCATGTTTGAATATGTAACAGTTACTTATCTGGCAGAGGAATCTATGTTTTGGTCATTAGAAAGAGTATTAATTTCTCATTATAAAAGCTAATTTAAATTTAAGGCAACAATGAATTTGCCCAATAACCAAAATAAGAAATCAGGGTAAAAAAACTTCAATTGCCAATAGTGATGTTTCATGAACCAGCAATTTGTTCTGTAATGTGTCTTTACTTCAATGAGAATGATAGCAGACTTGGCATCAAAATTTAGTGTTGTTGTTGGCCCATGTTTTTTTATTTACCCAAATGGAGTGTTATCTATTGGAAAGTTTGAATTGAACCATAAAGGGTGCGCTAGCATTCAACAAATTCAACTAAAGTAGGGATCTATAAAACTAAATTTAAATAATCATGGACATCATCAGGTCAATTTAAACAGAATATCAACTGGAAAGCCTGACAAATATGCAGAAAAAGAAAATTTAATAGCAATTATGATTAAAAATAACCTCAATTGCAAGCACCCGGCCAATAGATGCTTCTGATTCATTCCACTTCATCTGAGAGCAAAGTCCATTCCTTCCCCCAGCCCTCCAGTCAAGAAGGCCAAGAAGTACTTCCACAAGACCAACCCTGAATTATTCAAATAAAATTTTCCCAACATAAGGAATTCTTGAAATTATAATCTCAATGCATTAATAAATTCAATTTTTGGAGAGTGAAGCTTTCGAGAGATCAAAATTCCATACTTCATCCCTTTTCTTTCTCCACTATGTTGCCATTAGCAAATGAAAATGAAAAGTTCAAATGGTATAGTAAATTATTTCAAACTTAAAAAGTTCTGCATGTTCAATCTTTGGCCATGTTTATTATGGTGCTGCAGAAATTTCATTTCTGAAATGTTTACCATCTGACCCTTGAATTCTCCAGTGTCATTTATGAACTGTTTTTTTTGCTTTCCAACTATACATGAATTCAGATATCTGTGTTGGAGAATGCTTGTTTCTACTATTCACATTTTTTAACAGGAACTAATAAACTAGCATCGGCAAGGTGCATACTGAAGCACATTGGAAATAAACACTGATGGTAGGTTAGCAGGGCTAGTTGCCCTCCCAAACTGAAGGGAAAAACACTTACTTGAGTCCTTGTGCAACTAGTGCATCCCGTGCACGATTTCCAGCAACTACAACTCGTTTTAATGTCTCAAGAGCTAATATGCTCCCACCTTGCCATCCTATAGCTTTCATGAGAAGTGGAACAACCTAAAAACAAAAATATATAAATAAAATAAAAATAAAATCATAGGAATAAGTCACATATCTCTCTCAATATGATTTGAGATTTCATAAAATCCAAAATGGCCTACTGAATTAAGCTTTGAGAATCCACATATACAGAAGTGAGGGAAAAATTAATGTAATTTCAAGCCTGATTCATCTGGAGAATTGCATGATAAACTGTATATAAAGGAGAATTTTATATGAATAATGAAGACTAACTACAACAATCAATTTCATGCCAATCAGCATTTGTCCAATTCCTCAATATACGCTTGATCAGAGACAGTTCCCTCCATGCAGAGAGAAGCAAACTTGATCATTTACCTTAACTAACCATCTTATTGTCTACATCAGGAAAAAGAATTAAGAAGAGAAATTATGAAACACACCTGTGGAGTTCCCACACTAGTTGCTGCCATGGCCTCAGCACATATTGTACTTGCAGCAAGTTGATGCAGGACACGCAAACAACTAAGACGCACACGTTCTTGTGGAGTTTGTGCAGGAGGTATAGTTCCATCTTCAGATTCATATGTTTTATCTGCATAAATGCCATTTTGCACCTCCTCTGATGACATTGTTTCTCTTCTTCCTTCATATGCTACAGCTGCCACAAGTTTAGGAACATATCCGAGATATCCAACATGATCTGCAAGTGCAGGGTGCACTCGCAGTAATGAAACCAATGCGGCAGAAAGAAGTAAAGGAAGCTCAGGATCAACAGCTTGTGTGTCATAATGTGTAGCAGCAATTGACGACAAATATTGATCTAGCAGCCCTTCCAAAAATCTCTTCGGATTTCTAAGAGGAAATTTGGGATCCTTAAGGAACAGCCTGACATATATTCCACCAACCTACATAAACATGAAATTTTGAGTTGCCTGCATAATTCTCTACAAGCATTTTTAGACTATTGTGGTAGCAACATGTAGCATATGATACCTGCGGTTCATCTCTCATTTCCTGCTGTCCAGAAGCCTGCTCAGGAACGTCCCAATCAACAACACGTCCTTTCATCTGTTCACGGTACAAGTCAGATGCCATAGTAGCAACTTGTGCAGATAAAGATGCTGCCATTGCTGGGGTCCATACAAGCTCTGGTGTCTCTGTTGTCTGCTCAAGTGCAGATACAACAGCCTCACCAGGGCCATCCCTGACAACTGATACCAGGCCATCAGGAAGAAACCTCGCCAGTGTTATTGCAACTCTGGGTCCATGCATTGGTTGTCCAACAAGCTTCCCCAACAAAGAGGCAGCTGCTGCTCTTTGCTGTAAGGGAATATCTTCTGCACATCACCATTTACATAATAAGTGAGATGTTATTTTGAAACAGTTAAGCAGGTAGGATAAAGGAAAAAGTCAATACTTTGCAAAGGCAAGAGAAGTTGCAGTATGTACACAACTCCACCATTCTTGGCAGCTGCCCAAGCAAGTTCTGGAGTGCCAGCCAGAGCATAAAGAACATGAAGAGCCCCTTCACGGCAACTTGGAGCACTGTGAAGCATTTGTAGCAAAAGGAGAAGACTGGACCCATCGGCAACCATAGCCTCCAGGCAAGGAGCATATGTAGTCAGAAGAGACAGAACACCAAGGCAAAGTTGAGGAATGTTGCTTTCTGGTGGAACAGGTACAGAAAAACATTCAAAGAGAGGCAGTAGCTTCTCTTTAGAAGAAAATATGGATGCTAAATTTGGATTGCTTGTCAATAAGTTCTGTTGATTAAAAGAAAAAGTGTCAGAAATAAATGTCCAATAACAAGTCAATCAGAGTGTGGGAGTAATGTACCTTAAGTGATGTCAAACCCAATTTTAGGTTTTTGACCAACTCCAACTCTTCTTTATCTGTTGCTTTTCCATCTGGGACCGTTGATGAATCATCAGGCACATGCCCGTTTACAGATTCATCTGCAGCACTGTTTTGAATCTCTGATGTCTCAAGAGATGAGCTGCTCAAAGCAAGCTTAGTCTGAGCATCAGAACCTGCAGCAAATTGGTTTCGCACTAGAAATGCTATGAAATCAATTAGAGCAACACAGAATGCTTCTGGTTCACTGATCTCGAACTCTGGCTGATCATTATAGACCCTCAAGTAAACATTGCCAATAAAGAGTTCTTTGGACAGTGCCTCGTACAAAAACTTTTGTGAATCTTTCAAGTCATAAGAACCATCAGGCCCCTGGCTCGCATGTTGCTGATCAACAAATTTCAGTAATTCTGCTCGAGTTGAAGAGTTCCAGATAATCTACAGTCACAAGCATTTAAAAAATAAGGATGTTAATTGAGACAAAATATTCATGCTGGCAACTATAACGAAGTATATCCAAAGCATGCAATAGAGAAAAGAGAATATCGAAGTTTCATAACATAACGTTTCATTTTCTGTTTCCTCTTCTTCATATGCTATTCTTTGCCCATAAACATTTCAATAAAAATCCTCAAACAGTATGTGTTTGGTTCCATCGAGATTCTATACCAAAAACATCCAAGTCCAGCTGCAACATTCATAAATCATAAAAGGAAATGCAAGTCTGAGAACTAATGCATATTACCTCATCATTATTACATGAAGTAAAAAAGAAAAACCACAACATTTTCTCAGAAATCAAAGAGATTTCAGTCTAACAGTCCATCCAGGAAGGATATGAATGGATGGTTTACCAAATGCCGGCAGAAATATGTGAAATAAGCAGGCAGCTTATCATGCAACAATGTAAAATGTTCTTAACCCCAAGATGTTTTTCCTTTTTTTGAAACAACTACAGCATTTACCTCTGGCGACTCCAAGTTTGTGTTTAATTTTAATAATAGGTCTTTTGGCACTTGATCTTTCAACATGCTTGCAAGTTTAGGAGTTAGCAAAGCTCCAAGTGTATCAGCAGCTGGTGCATTATAAGGTGTTGAAATCCCATCAGTGCACAAGCCACTAAGTCTTGATAAAGCCTGAGATGCTCGAATGGCATGCATATTTTTTGCAATTTGAACACTAGTGCCAACACCATGCGACTCTGCCTTATCAGATTCCTCGGCAGTTGAATCATATTGAAGCAACAACGGCAAAAGGTACCTAGAAGACCAAATTTAGATACTATAAAGAGAAAGGGTTGCTAAAAGAACAAAGATAAATAATCAAATATTTCAGCAGTCAAAATGAATAAGAAGTGGCAATAGCAGCATCCATATCTCTAATAGGCACAATGAGACACTGCAATTCAATGACTGATCACCAAGGTCTAATGAAATGAACTAGGCGCAAGCAACCCTAATAATAAAATCCAGATGCAGTCTTCCCCTCTCCCCCAAAAGAAAGGCAACTCAAATGCCAAAACACGAGGAAGAAGAAAATCCTCAAATGTAAATAAATAGAAAAACTGAAGCCACAGAACTATTCAAGGCTTCCTGTAGTTATTCATGCATCATTTCATATTACTCCATTCGATTTTGTGCCTATAGATTAAATATTTCAAATTCCAATAAATTCACCTCTCTGTGCAAACCACATTTTGAATATTTATTGAAACATGAATCAACTGCAGATCAACTGCCTTACCAAACCAAAGATTTATCTATGTCTGATACTTAACTTAATTCTAGGAACTGGAAGAAAATTTGAAGATATGCAGAGAGACTTAGCCACAAGTGAAATTGAAAATATCCCAGAATACAGTTATGAGCTCAAGATAAGTGCTGGCCAGAATGTCACCTCATTAATCTAGGTTGGAAGGGAAATGAAGAAAAAGAAAGAGTTTTGGGTTTAAATGCTTTGTAATTTAAGTCTATTATCATGCAGGATAACAGATGTCAATCTTGCACTCCTATTAACTGAAGGCAGGCTCAGAATCAAATGTATCATGATTTACCCAAAAAATTCACTTCATAAGGCAATAGTCTGATTGTCTAGCAAAAAGAATATCAATTTGTATTACATTGAAAATTATGCAAAGGAATAATTAAAATTGCATCAAAAGCTTCTCTATATGATTAACAATGGCAGCTAACTTAAGGCTTGGATGAAGAATACAAAAAACAGAGCAAATAAATACTGAAAAAGAGACAGTGGACTTACCAAAGCACACCTGCCTTCAGTAAGGCATCCTGTAATCCAGAGGACACAGAAACATGGGCAATAGTCTGGAGTGCTGCATCAACAGCATCAGGTACAAGCTCAAGTTCTGTGCAGTGCACAATGTCATTTACTAGTCCAGTTAATTCAAGGATCTCCGCCCTGGCACTCTCAAACTGACTTAGAACAGAAAACGTTCGCATCACGTTTGTCACAATAATGGCAGATGGTTCACTTGCAGAAGTAGTTGGCTGAACTACACACATGCAACGAGAAAGAAGAGTCGCAAGCAGTTGTATTCCTCCATCCCTTACAAGCTCCTCACCATTTAATGAAGAAGATGCACACCTGAATGTCAGCAATTAAAATTGACAAGTGAATCCTGTGAAATTTCTAAGTTAAACAGTATAGAAAAAGGAAGAATAAACAAAAAATTGTAGGAATGTTATTTACGTCAGCCAAGTAAGCTCTGATGCTGCAACAAGCAAAGGCGCTCTATCAGAGGATAAAAAATTGTTATCATCTTCATCCACAGTAATTGCATTAAGCAACATGGGATAGCCAGCATATTTGAAAGGCTCCAGTACATCCCCATACCTTCTGTACAAAATGCACTGTCCTTTCAATAAAAGCAGTAGCCTCCAAGGCTGAGGACCTTGCAAGCCTTGCATGGTAGCCTATAAACAACAATACAATTTGAAATAAGTTGGCCGAGTAGAGAAGAGAGCTGAAATTGATTCACCCATGAAAGTTAAAATCAATCCAGATAACACAATTTTAGCAATCTGAAATATCAGAATGATCATTCCAACATGCAGAAAACCATAGTAAGAGAATCAAACAATCTTAGTCCCACATTCAGATTGTGAATGTTATCGAAATTACAAAGTCACATGTGCATGATCATGAATTTCTATAGACAATTTTATATATTATTATAGATTCCTAATCCCAGGCAAACCAAGTAAAAATACCTGAAGACGTTCATATGCTTTCTGAACAGCAAGGAACTTCTCCCTTCCCTCAGGATTTTTGTCAGGGTGGTACTTCATTGCAAGTTTCCTATATTGTCGCTTAAGCTTTTCTTCATCAATATTCTCAATTTGCTTTGATATGCTAGTTATCTCCTCAGAAGTTTCAAAAGAATGTTTCTTTTGGGTATCATCGCTTGAGACATCTTCCACTGATATCTCTAATATTCTACAAGCTTCTTCTTCAGAAAGATCCATAGGTCTTCGTGTCAACTCTTCACGCCACATTACCAATAGTGACTGCAGAAACTCAACATGTTCAACAATCAGCCAATTTGGAAAGCGAATCTCGTCACATAAGTTTCGAAGATAATATCGGTGACACCACATTTCATCTCTTAGCTCTGGGTATGTCACCGGTGGCATGGGGGCATACTCATATAGAGAATGACAGTGCTGTGATAATTTCTGGGGAAAATCGCCCAGATGCTGCAAAACCTGGTGGAAAAATAAGGGTAAACAAGTGCCAATTTAGAAGAACCGCATGTATGCTAATTCAGAAGAACCGCATGTATGCTAATTCAGAGATACCCTTCACAAAATAATGAACAAAACCAATAAAGCACATACTGCTCCCACCTCATTTGAAGATTCTACATACCTGACGAATCAGATTTTCTGCTCGCATTTTGTGTGTCCAAATAATCTCTGGAGTGTCGGAATCTGAAACCATTGCAGCTGCAAATGCAGCTGGACCACTACGCTCCAGTACGTATAGCAAAGATTCCGGTAGAAGCCCACCCAACACACTGCGTTTTGCAAGAGGTAATGATGAGGACACAGCAGCTTCTTCACCACCATGGAATGCTTGATGGACATGAGTCACAGCAAACAGTTGTGCAATGGATAGCAGATTGGAACCAGGATATGCCAGGGCAAAGTAAAATGCACCTGTGCTGTAAAGACGTATCATGGCCTTGGGATTTCTTGTAACAACAGCCTTCAGCAATGATGCAGCAGCCTCCACAATATTTGGTTCCCCGGAAAGCATAGCCTATATCAATGAGCATTTAATTAATGATGTAGCATCTTTGCAAACTAATGCTCAAATAACAAGGAGATGAGATGTCTAAGAGGAAAATCACATCATTCCTTTTAGGCTAGGATCACTCAATCTGATCTTGAGAAAAAAGAAAGGTAGTAACATGTCATATTCTTTATTTTTTCCATTCCCCATGTATAAATCTTTGGAGTTGACTAAAAACAAGGGTTCCAAATTCCAATAAAATTTCAAAAAAGCTCAGGAAAAGTTCTCGATAATGCTCCAAGAGTATCATAAAGGCATCAATAAAATAACATGCGCAGAGATGCATGTTTAAATAGATGATAGACTAAAGCTGGAACTGAATTAATACTTAGGAAAAAAAACATATTCTTAAGATATTACCTGTGCAATATGCGGAAGGCAACGAGGACTTGACAAGATACGCTTGACCCTTGGTGTTGGGGTAACTATCTCGCCAGCATCATCTAAGTCTGAATGCGCAGACACCATGCTATGTAATATGTTCAATGCTGCATCCCCTACCTAAATTATCCACCAACAAACATGTATGATGAAAATATTAAAATAAAAAGGATAATACAAAGAAATATAATCTAACATAAAGTGACAAAAAAGCCACACAAACAGGAAGATTTGTTGTCTATGCACAAGAAAGTTGATCTAAACCAGCAATATTATTCAAATAACAAATGTAACCAGATAATGGGTTACTTTTTTATGGCTGATTTCAGAAAAATGACAATTGTACAAACAGTGCCCAAACATACAATTGTAGGTACATTCTAATATCACATGAAAATGTTACACTGATCAGAGACAGGACCATAAAATCCAATGACCACAATGAAGAAAAGTATCAAGACCATGCTTAAATGAAACACACCTGAGATGGTGTGAGGACTGGAACACGAACAGCTAATGCCCAACGAAGTTCACGAATATCACGTAATCTCTTCCATTCTACCATCCCAGATGCCCAGCACTTTGTTGTCCATTCAATTGCTTTCTTTGACCAAAACCTTCTGATGGCATCCTTCTCGACAGGTCCAACTTGTGCACCATCCTTGTCTATAAACATCCATTCTTTAAGTGGTTCCATAAAGGCAGTAGCAGCCAACAGGTTAGATTGTAAAGGGATAGCAGTCCTTTCTGAAGCTTCATGAACCACTGTCAGCAAATCAACAGCTAATACACAACCTCCAACCAAAACGCAAGCCTCCACATTAGACAGAACTTTCATTAAAACCTGCAGTAAAAAATATTAATAATCAAACTACCACATTAATTCCATGATTGGGGTAATAATAATAGTCAAAAGTCTATCCAAGTTTGTAGCCTGGCCATTAACTGGATCAGTTTTGTATTGTCCAAATTTGAGAGCACCAGTTTACTGCATTAAAACTGCAGTGTCTCACACATAGAAAATTGACATGACGAAAGAGAAGACCAGAAATTCCAGCCCTCCTACTCTCCCTCCCTCTCTCTCTCACACATGCACAAACTCATCCATAAAAATGCATGCAGAGAATTTATCACATGTTTAAATAACATTATTCAACAACCATGTCAAATGAATAGCCAGCAAAAGCTGAAGCAAGGGGGAAAATTGAGAAAACAATGCAAAAAATCATAATCAATCACTTTAAGAAAAAAGAACTTGAAAAAAAAAATAGGAGGAAAATCCTTAGTGTACCTTCAAGAGAAGGAGGAGACGATTCCTCAAGGCTCTATCATCTGTCCTATCCAAAAGAACTGTAACATGTGCAGTACCCTCAAATGGACCTATTGTATTGTAGTGTTGTTCATAGACAATGGCCATTGCTCTTGCACAAAGCTCCCTTACTGAAGAGGCTCCCCCTCCTCCAAAACCATCTAATCTTCCCATATCACACCAATCATCAGACGCACCCAGTTCGTCAGGAACAGCACCATCTACTATAAGCCCTGTGTCTGCATCACATAAAAACCGATGATATAATGCCCTAAAGAAAGCGACAGGATCGCGCAGTGGAAAATCCTGTGCCCTGCCACTGCTGCCACTATCAAGCAGCAAACGCAGATAATATTGACCTACACACACTTCTTTGGACAAGCTAGGATAGCTCACAGAGAACTCAGAATAGTTCCAAGATATTTGAGGCGCACTATCTTGCCCAGTCATCATCTCCACAGTAGCCCCTCCTGGAACAATATCTTCAGTGCGTTCCTTTTCAACATCTAGTTTATGAACCTCAGCTTGCAAAGCCTCCCTGAGTTCTTGCCTAGTGCGCTCGTTCCAGATTAGATCTGCACGGTTGTGATCAAGACTAAAAGCTCGCCAAAATTCATGCCAATTACATAGTAACCGACCAGAACCCACAGGAGTGTTCTCCACAACCACCTGTGCAGGAGCTGGAAGGCCTGTGTTCTGAAAACTAGACACATGAGTATCAGAATCAAGTGTATTAGAAGTGCTACGTTCTGCATTATCAAGTATGCTGGCTGAAGGTGTATCAGCAGAAGGAAGTGAAAGGTCATTTTGTGGCATCCCTACAGAGTGAATATCACTGTTCAAATTTTCAACAGTATGAGCAGTATAAGGTTGTCCAGAATGTGAATCCACAGCAGACTTTTGATGGCTATCTGATACTTTAAGACCACCAGCATTTGCCTGTCTCACTGGATCAGCAACTTCATTGTTATTAACAGAAGACAAGGGATCTTGAGATGTAATTCCTCTCCCTGGACGACCTCTCCGCTGCTGCAATAACTGTCTCTGTCTCCTACTGATTAGTGAACTTTCTTGATTAGCATCTTCAAGTTGAACTCCATCAGAACGTGTGTGCAAATAAGCAACGAGCCCAGGAGGTAGAACCCTAGACAATAGATCTAGAGCTGGTTGATAGGAATCAGCCCAAAGAGCAACAAGTTGCCTACTAACCTCACGTCTCTCACCAGCAGGAAGGTAAAAAGCATGCAACAAATGCCTCAGCAAGGCACCATCACGCAATGCAGCATCACGCATAGACTCTGCTGCAATTGCATCTTCTTCTGCAATAGTACGCATGATCACAGCAACTGTTTCCCTTATACTTTCAGCAGGATGAGCAAACAATGCAAATAGTCGACGCCGCAAACCAGCTACTTGTCGTAATAATTCAACAAACACCGTGTACTGCGTAGTTTCACCATGTGGTTCACATATCATAGCCTCAAGAACTTCAACAACAGCCATTGATAATAAAGGTGATACAGACATGGGTTTCAATCGGTTAACCAGGATAATAACATAACCATTATGTGCAAACAACACGGACTTTGTGTGCATTATTGTGGCATGCCTCTCCCCTTTAGAATCTGTTAATAAACTTGGATCCACCTGACCACCACCAATCAGAGTTGCAACAAGCCCTGCAGCCTCAGCTGCTACACCCTCGGAACCATTTCTAAGTAAGCCCATTATTCTTCCAACAGCAGCAGGAAAGGACATTACATGCGAAGCTGCAGTTCTTGAAGCCAATAATCTACGCAAACATGCAATGAAACCCATCACTGTAGCAGCTGCTTTAGGAGAAGGAGGTGGCAATGGAGGGGACTCTGGAGGAAGATTTGGTGTAGCTGGAAGCATTGTTATCAAGGCCATCAAAGTCACCTCAGGCACTTCGATGTTAGGAGGAACTCCACTATATGGAATACAAGCATTAAACTCCCTAATTCTACGCCACAGCTTAGCTCTTGAACCAGGAAGTGAACCACCTTCAGCAACAGCATCTTTAGCAGCTGCAGCTAAGTGTTTCAAATGCATGGATCCACTCTCCATATCAGCAATAGGACGTTGTGGTCCTACTAGTAGATGCACTCTCCCACAAGGAGGATCAATACGATGACCAGGCATTGTCAGCCTAGGTAATATAGGTACCGGGCACTGACCCTGCATATGTAGATCTCAAAAATTACACGTTGAACTTCCTATCAAATATTTGTACTAAAGGTAAACTGATAGGCTGATCAAGTGACAATCACAATCACAGCAAATGTGATGACATGCACCGTCATATTTCAGTGTATTTTTACATGCCATAAAACCTATCAATTTCCAACAGGGAACAGATATACCTACTTCTGTTTGCAACACATCCCGAACTGCTGCAAGTAAGCTGTCGCGAGAAGTGCTTGCATAAACCTATATTCATGCCAAAATATTAGAACTTGCTAATATATTAGAAACTCTATGCCATAGTAAGTCTGGGTTTCAAAATAAAGGCAATCATGCTCACATGGATAGGGCACCCGTCATTGAACTCAACAGCAAACATTTGGGGTTCCTCAGCAAATCGAACAAGCGAGCTTACTGCAGATAAAGGACGAACGATAACAGCCTGCAGACATCTAATCAATATACTTAGAATTTTATATGGAATACACATACACATCAAAAAAAATTATCGATACATACATTAAATACAACTGAAACAAAAAACTTTCATCTGATGTAAATTCTATTCACAGGAAATCATTAAGCAGAAATCTCAAATATAAGGCAAGCACAAATGCACAGTGGGTATGACTATAATAGTTTCTATCTTGATCCACACATCATGTAATCTCTCATCAACTTACCTCATAGTTTTCTGGGCGCCTTTCCACAAGTGAAACCTTCGTCAGTATCAGTTGACGGGAGACAGCATCACCGTGATCTCCAAGTCCACCTTTTGGGCCAACTGCCAAACTCAATCCAGGAACATTTAGAGTTCCATGAGCAGCAGAACGTAACCGTGTTACAGACCAACCCCCGCAAGGAGTTTCTGCTGCTCCTACTGCCTCCTTTGCTGTGTTTAATAAGTAAATAAATAATTATTTGATCAGAATACAAAAATAATGAAGAACAAGATTTAATCAGAGGAACAGATATAGGTAACAAAGCTTTCATTACTAGATACCTCTTTGCCTTATGTACTCTAGTACACTCAGGGTTTGAGAACTGTCCACAGATACTGATACACCAACCATAGACTTGGCCGTTTTAGTCTGCAAAAGCACATTCAAGGTTATTTCTAAAGTCAATGCAAAGCATGTTATACAGTAGCCAACTGATCAGATAGGCATATGGCAAAATACAAAAATTTTGTGTCATATGAAATAAGCAACTTTTATACGTACTAGAAAAAGCTCCAACATAAAGAGTATGAGTTTACAGTTAAAGAAGCATTTCTTACCAAGTTTGAGATAATTGCAGCATTTGTTGTCCCTGAAGCAGCTAGAAAGGCTTTAGATTTTCTTCCATACAAAGGGCAAAGGACAAAACCTCCATAATCACTTGCTTTCTTTCCATAAGCATCAGAAAGGAGAATAATGGCAGGTGAATTCATATCTCTAAAATCCAAGCACCAGCGTAAATCCCCAGATTTTAAATCAACCAGTTCAACTCCAACATAAGTAACTTTTAATTTCTGCACAAATTAACAGTTGCCAAACCAAATATCATAATAAGCTAATCTAGTTCAAAATCCAAAAAAAAAAAAAAAGAATTTACACAACTATAGCAGGAGCAAGTTTAATATTTTGCAGTGTCCTCCTTTGGCTAAATAAGTTATCATAAATATTCTACACAGAAATTCATTGGTAAAAGCTATAGAAAACTACAAGTAACTTGAGAACTATTAAAAATAGGGTTTTGCTTCCATGATCAAAAGGTAATGAAGAAATATAAACATAGTTAGGGTGACACTGACCCTTAAAAAGAAAAAAAAGAAGCCTTTTTAAAAGAATTCTACTTGCTTCAAAGCAACATTAATTCCAATGAACATACCAACTCAATAACAAATAAAATGAAGCACCACAAACCAAAATCAAAGAAAGTCTAAAACTTTAGCATGTGTCATAACACTAACTAACTAACAAACAAACAACATCTTCTATAGTTAAAATGCTCCCATCAAAACTTCAAATTCGAAATACACTATACATACTCATTAATTACAGCAGTGAAGCACATACCGAAATCAAATAAGGTTCAAAATTTAACACTTACATAAGGGACCCAATCGCCATTCCTTCTCTTAAGATGCAAGACGGGGAATTCAGCGACAGGATTTAACTTATTCCACCATACTCTGTACAATTCAGTCAAAATACTAGCCCTAAATTTAGAAGAAAACTTAATCCCTTTAAATTTACCTTTACCATCAGTTCTGACATTCAAATTAAACTCATTATTGGAATTCAAATTCTCATCACCACGACCAACAATCGGAGAAGCGCCATCAAAATCAGTGGCAACATTATAAGAATTCGTAACAGAGAGAGAATTAGGGTCCAAAGTAACAATCGAAGCATTCGAAATACACAAAATCCTCTTATATCGACCACGCCAGGAGTGTTTAATAACAAGATAGCGCGCGAGGTACTCAGGTTCTTCTTGAAGAGGAGCGGCAGAACTGGAATGAGAACCAGTAGAGGAAGAAGAAGAAGATGGAGCAGGAGGAGTATTGGGGTTAGAAGGTTCCATTGAAGAATGAGGAGTTGCCGTCGACGGAGCGTGGCGCGTGAAGGCTTGTTGAGAGTGGTGTTCTAGGTGGTGAAGGGTATGGTTGCGAGGGACATTATTGGAACGGAAAAAGAACCAGAGTCCCACGCCGTTCTGGGGGTGAGACCGGGACTGATTCGCACCCAGTTTTTGGGTGTAATTACGGATTTACTAATCGGACAATTAGATCGATCACGGCGGCGGCGACTATATTGGCTCTAATTGAATTGACATGTAAATATAATAATGAAAAAAAAAAAGCGATGTGCTGATTCGATTGGTAGGAGAGGTTGTGAGCTGGAATTGAAGAGGAGGGTAAAAAGGGAATTTGAAGAGAGACAGCGCAGAGGAGAAGGAGAAGAAGGAAGAGGAGGAGTTGGGACTGTGACCTTACTGTCTGTTAAAACAGAGATTATTTTTGCGGGAGGGAAAAGGGAAAAGGTTGCGTCACCGATCGGTGATTTTTTCTTTTTATTCAAACACTTTTTTTTTTTTCTTTGGGCATAAAACAAAGTTTTATTTATTTTTTTTAGAACAATTGTGGAGGAGAGGGGATCTTAACCCTCGCCTCGAAAGGACGTTAAATTTGTCTAATTTTAAGTCATGAGAAGAAAACAAAGTTTTATTATTACAGTCTCATTATCCTAGTTTAATTGGCGCTCATACACATCACTCAAAAAAAATATTCCAATATTACTTTTAATTTTTTATTTTTAAATTGAAAGTACACTGAAATGAATTCTATCGTTACTTAATTTTTAGGTATTTTTATTTTATTTATTTTCATCATTATAGAATAAAAGTATATTTTATTATGTAATAGTGATTATGGATAAAATATATTTTACTACATAAAAAATAAAATAATCATAAAATGCATTATCTGTAAATAATTTTTTATTTTTTAATAATACAATTATAAAAAACAGAAATAATAAAGTCATTTGGTCCATCAAAAAAGTATTGTAATTTTTTCGGAGCACGACACCTAATTTTATTCTTCTTTTAATATTAATTAGTCATATTTCCGCACAATATGTATATTGTGAAATAAAATAATTTGAATGAAATAATAATTAAATAAAATAAATCACATTAAGTTTATTTTTAAAAAATTTTTGTTGACATAATTTTTTAATTATAATAATATTTGTTTTTATAATTATTAGATTAGTATTGATGTATATATAATAATATTTTAGTTAAAAAATAACATTAAGTAATTACTATAATTTTTTTAATAGTTTTGAGAAAATATTTTGAATAATTTAAAGTAGAAAAATATGTAATATATAAATAATTTTATACTTTAAATAGTATTAAATATGTATAATAGTGTTTTAATTAAAAATAATATTAAATAACTATTAAAAATATTTTATTTTTAATAGCTTTATATATTAACTTTTCGAGTGAATATTCAAATAAGAAAATGAATACTTGTCAAATGTTTTATTTAATAATTTTAGACGTTAACATTTAATATATATATATTTTACACCAAATTTTATCATTATCATTATTATTATTATTTTGTCTAAATTATTGATATTTATGGTTGTTAAATTATATGATTAAAGTAGTTCCATAGGAGATTTTTGTGATTACTCATGGCCCATTGAGAGCAATCGTGAATAGCATTGGGGCATTTTTTTTATTGATTGATTTATTTAAATTTCCAAATTAAAGAAAAAATTGATGACAATTACTGTAATCATTGGAAATTTTGGTGAATTTATGCATTCAGTAGTTTATAAAGTTGGATTAATTTGAATTTGATATGGATTGGATTATGAAAGACAATAAAAATCTTCATATTAATGTCTCTACATACATTAGATCTCAAATTTAAAATCTTAATTTAAATTATTGGGTGGGTTCCACCTCAAGTGTAGGATCCATATGTTAAAAGAAAGATAAGTTACACCATCGAATTTGATGCCTACCATTTGAAAAAAAAAATATTTTTTTCATATGCAGGTAGCTATAAATAGTCATATGTAGAGGGTAAAAATATAGCAAAAGGAGCTGAAAAAAAAATTAAAGAGAGCAACAGGTGAGCATAATTTGAGTGTTCTGTGTGTTTGTGAATAGAGAGAGTATTTTAAAATGGTTTGCGAAATTTTTCTCAAATGGTAAGTGACAAAATAGTGAGAAAATTATTTTTGGGTGTTTGGAAAATACTTTGAGTATCACTATTTTTGTGAGATTTTTTGTGTACCTCTAGTGTTAATTTAGAGAAAACTTTCTCTTGTACCTACTATTTTTATAGTGGAAAAATTATTCTATTTTTGTCCAGTGGGCGTAGTCCAAAAATTAAGGATGAACCACGTTAAAATATTGGTGTCATTTTTATTATTTATACAGTCGGTTTAACCCCCTATTTTACTCACTCATTGGCTGGTTTAATTCCCTATTTTACTCACTCATTGGCTCGTCTAGCCGCCTCCATTTAATTTACTTATTTAATTATTTTTGCAGTTATATTATTTTGCCTATGTAAAATTATTTTATTGTACCAACTCTATTAATTTTTTCAACAAGTAGGATCAGAGCTTGGTTCCTGTTATTAAGGCATTATTAAATATTGCAATGATGGAGGTTAAGACTAGCAAGATGGTCAGTTTAAATGGCACAAATTACCATATATGGAAAAATAAGATGAAGGATCTCCTATTTGTGATGAAGTTATATCTACCGATTTTTACTACAACAAAACCCAAAGGGAAGGCAGATGAGGAATGAGCATTTGAGCATGAGCAAGTGTGTGGTTTCATCTGATAATATGTTGAAGACAATGTGTATAACCACATTTGCAATGAAACTCATGCACACACATTGTGGAACAAGCTTGAGGAGTTGTACGCTTCAAAGACTGACAACAATAAATTATTTTATCTAACAAAATTAATGCAGATGAAATATTGAGAAGATTCTTCTGTCGCCAATCATTTGAATGAAATGCAAGGGATTCGGGAATGGGCATAAATTTTGACAATAAAATTCTTGCTCTTATGGTACTAGCTTCTTTGCTAGAGTCATGAGAGACTTTGAAAATTTCACTTACAAACTCTACACCAAGTGGTGTAGTAAATATAGAGTTTTTCAAGAGCGATATTTTGAATGAATAGATGAGACGTAGATTAAAAGGTACCTCTTCAACACATTCAGATATCCTTGTTGTAAATTCTAGGGGGAGAAGTGAGACTCAAAGCTCAAAGCAAAGAGATAAGAGTAGAGGAAAGTTAAACAAGTATGCAAATATTAAATGTCATTACTGAAAAAAAAAAGGCCACATCAAAAAGTTCTGTCGAAAGGTCAAGGATAAGAACAAAGGCAAAAATGTGAGAAAAGATAACAGCAATGATGATGATGAAGCAAATCTTTTTGGAGAATTCAATGTCCTTTTTTATGATGATATTGTTAATCTTACTACCTATAAGACCAGTTCGGTGATTGACAATGGTGCTTCCATTCATGCTACATCTCAAAGAGAATTTTTTTCATCCTACACTCAAAGAGATTCTGGATTAATAAAGATGGGAAATGGAAATTGAATAAGAGTTATTGGTGAAGGAGATGTGTGTTTGGAAACAACAAATGGCACAAAACTAATTTTGAAGAATGTCAAGCATGTTCCAGATATTCGCTTGAATTTGATCTCAACAGGCAAGCTTGATGATGAAAGTTTTTGCAACACCTTCCATAACAGTCAATAGAAACTCACTAAAGGCTCACTGGTGGTGGCTAGAGGTAAAAAGGACTCAACATTGTACTTTATGCATGCAATCATCTCCAAAGACATAGTGAATGCTGTGGAAAAAGATAGTACAATCGAGTTATAGCATAGAAGACTTTGCCACATAAGTGAGAAAGGGATGACAGTGTTGGCCAAGAAAAATATGTTATTTGGAGTAAATCTTGTGCATCTGGAGAAATGTGTTGATTGTCTTGCAAGAAAGCAAAATAAAGTTGCTTTTAGGAGTTCTCCTCCTTTCAGAATGAAGAATGTGTTGGATTTAATTCATTTAGACTTGTATGGGCCAATGCCAAAGTCACTTGGTGGTTGTCAGTACTTTGTAACTTTCATTGATGATCATTCTCGGAAGACGTGGGCATACACCTTGAAGTTAAAATATTAGGTGCTAAATTTCTTCAAGGAATTTCACACCTTGGTGGAGAGATAAATCAAAAAAAAGCTAAAATGCATCTGGACAGACAATGGTGGAGAGTATTCTGGACCATTTGATGCTTATTGTAAGGAGCATGGTATTTGACATCAAACGACACCTTCAAAGACGCCACAGTTGAATGGTTTAGCTAAGAGAATGAACAGGACTTTAATGGAGAGAGTCAGAGCTCTATTCTCACAGTCAAAGTTGCCTAAAACATTTTGGGGTGAAGCTTTACTTACAATAGTGCATGTGCTGAACCTTTCACTATATGTTCCTCTACAATCTGACACTCCAAAGAGAGTGTGGTCAGGAAAAGATGTTTTCTATAGTCATTTATGGGTCTTTGGGTGCAAAGCCTTTGTGCATATTCTTAAAGATGAGAGGTCTAAACTTGGTGTTAAGACATGACAGTGTGTATTAAAGACAAGACATGTTAGAAGTCGTGATGTTATGTTTATTAAAGATAAGACAATCAAAGACATTGCCATAGTTGAGAAGAACATCTCTAACTCTGAAGATGATTTAAATTTAAAGTTAGTTCCTCCAACAATGGTGCCTAAGGAAGTTGAGGATGAAAATGAAGTTATTCCACTAAATAGAGTTGATGAAGATGCTCTTATTGAGATTCCATCTGAAAATGATGATGATAGTGTTCATGATCAACCACCGGCAGATGAGGATTCTCCAATGCCACTAAGGAGATTTGATAGAATCAAACAACCTTCTACCAGATATCCTCGAGATCAATATGTGTTACTAACTAATGGGGGAGAGCCAAAAAGCTTTGAAGAAGCTGTGAATGATGAGCACAAGCATAAATGATTTGAAGCCATGCAAGATGAGATAAAGTCTCTGCATGATAAAAAGACGTTTGAGCTGGTGAAGTTGCCTGAAGGCAAGAGAGCTTTAACGAATAAGTGGGTGTTCAGGATCAAACATGAAGAACACAGTCTCCAGAAAGGGCATAAACTTTGATGACATTTTTTCTCAAGTTGTGAAAATGACATCCATCCGCACTGTGCTGGGTTTGGCAATAACTTTTGATTTAGAGATTAAGAAAATGGATGTTAAAACTACCTTCCTTTATAATGATTTAGAAGAAGAAATATTCATGGAGTAGCCAGAGGGTTTTAAAGAAAAAGGAAAAGAGGACTATGTTTGCAGATTAAATAAAAGCTTGTACGGCTTGAAACAGACACCAAGATAATGGTATAAGAAGTTTGAGTCTGTTATGGGGGAGCAAGGCTATAAGAAGACCACTTCAGACCATTATGTATTTGTTCAAAAATTCGTTGATGATGACTTTATTGTGTTATTGCTTTATGTGGATGACATGTTGATAGTTGGTCGAAATGTTTCTAGAATTAAAGCTTGAAAAAGCAGTTGAGTAAGTCTTTTGCCATGAAAGACTTTGGACCAGTAAAGCAGATTCTTGGCATGAAAATTATCAAAGATAGAGGTGTCAATAAACTATGGTTGTTATAAAAGAAGTACATTGAGAAGGTACTTTAGAGGTTCAACATGTACAATGCTAAAACAATTAGTTTTCCTCTTGCTAATCACTTTAAATTGACTTCTCAGCAAAGCCCTTCCATTGACAATGAGAAGGAAGAGATGGATATAGTTCCATATGCTTTAGCAGTTGGTAGCTTGATATATGCCATGGTATGTACACAGTCAGATGTTGCACATTCAGTTGGAATTGTGAGTCAGTTCCTTTTAAATCCTGGAAAGGAACATTGGGCTGCAGTAAAATGGATTTTTAAGTATCTTTATGGAATGTCCAAAATATGCTTATGTTTTGGAGACACTAAACCTGTGTTAGCTAGATACATAGATGCAGACATGGCAGGTGATGTTGACTCGAGAAAGTCAACATCCGGTTACCTTATTACATTTGCAAGGGGAGCTGTGGCATGACAGTCAAAATTACAAAAATGTGTTACTTTATCTACCACTAAAGTAGAATTCATTGCAACAACTGAAAGCTTATAAAGAATTGTTATGGATGAAGAAGTTCTTAAATGAACTCAGTTTTCAGCAAGACAAATACGAGCTATTTTGTGATAGTCAGTGTGCTATCCACCTTGGTAAGAATTCCTCTTTTCATTATAGATCAAAGCACATTGATGTAAGAAATCACTGAATACGGAATGTATTGGAGAAAAAGCTATTGCAGCTAGAGAAGATCCATACTGATGAAAATGGATCAGACATATTAACAAAAATTCTACCAAGGGAGAAGTTTAAATTTTATCGATTAGCTGCCGGAATGGTGATAACCCCCACTTAAGGCGTGAGGGAGAGATTTGTTGAATGGGTCCCACCTCAAGTGTGGGATCAATATGTAAAGAAAAAAAAGATAAGTTAAAAAAGTAGGCATCGAACCATTTGAAAAAAAAATTTTTTTTTTCATATGCAGATGGCTATAAATAATCATATGCAAAGGGCAAAAATATAGCAAAGGGAGTTAAAAAAAAAAAATTAGAGACAGTAACGAGTGGGCATAATTTGAGTATTCTGTGTGTTTGTGAATGGAAATAGTATTTTAAAAGGGTTTGAGAAATTTTTCTCAAAGGGTGAGTGATAAAATAGTGAAAAAATTATTTTACGGTGTTTAGAAAACACTTTGAGTGTCACTATTTTTATGAGATTTTTTGTGCACCTTCAGTGTTGATCTAGAGAAAACTCTCTCTTATACCTAATATTTTTATAGTTAAAGAATTATTTTATTTTTATCTCGTGAACATAATCTAAAAATTAAGAATGAACCATGTTAAAACATTAATGCCATTTTTATTATTTATACGATCAATTTAACCACTTATTTTATCCATCTATTAACTGATCTAACTACCTTTATTTAATTTACTTATTTAATTATTTCTACAAATATATTATTTTATCTCTGTAAAATTATTCCGTTACATGATTCAACACTAATCGGTGAAATTTTAGTGAATTGCAATTCTCCCTTACTATATTTACTAGTTAAAAGACAACCAATGGTACGACAACACTTAATCACTTAATCTCCTAAGGAAAAGAGATGGTCAAAAGGCTTTACTAACTTTTTGTAAAGTTCGACAACTATACAAACAAGAAAATGACTAGACTTAGGTTGAAATGTTGGTGAATTGAAAAGGTTGGTTAGATTTAAATTACCATCTAAATAAAATAATCTGATCATTAATGGGCATATTTAACATTTAAATTGACATAGGAGATAAATCTTTATCAATTTACAAAGTGGTGTTATATTATATTAAAATATAAAACTAATTTGTTTACATTTTTTTTTAAGAGAAGAAATAGAAGAAAGAAGGGGAACGGATTTCAATATCTCAAAATGGAATCAACTTTGTAACTAGAATAATCTACCATTAGATGGGTAGTTCAAACAACTTGAACCCATAATGCTCCTAGCTCAAACATTTCTTTTTTTCTTTTGCAGTTTGATTTAAAAATATTTAATTTAATGAATATATTCAACTTTCCATTGTGAAATAATTTTATAAATCTTATTTTTTAATAAATCATTGATGCATATCTACCTTAAATTGAAGTTTAACTAATATATTTCGATCAAAATAAAACTATAAAAATAATGAATGTCTCTCATTAATATGACGAATTTAAGAGGTGAATAAAGTAAGAACCACCCTATGCGGTTTTGGTTGTGCTCTTATTTTTTACTGCAATGACATTGGCCTTTTCTAATTCCTCAATGAATAGATGTAAAGAATTCTATCTCTAGCAGCATAAAGAAGGGATAGCCAAACTCAGTTAGAAATTATATTTAAAAAGTTATTATTAATACAAACTGAATAATATTTAAAAAGAGGTGTATTTATAATTTTGTAATTGATAATAGTAAGCTGTAGTTTTGGTGTGCTGCATTACCAACTTATCACCACACTGCTATGGCAGCTTTTTCATATTAACATAATCTTCAGTTGAATCAAGACAACACAAATACTGTGTAAATCTTCTGCTAGCAAACTCAGGCAAGCAAATGCAGACTACCATGCTTCCACTGGGGTCAGAGTCTCCTTCTGGCAGGAAGACAGAGACTTGTGGTGTTGGGGTGAGGTCTATTGGACCTGCATAAACTGGTCTTCCCCATCCAAAATCTGCAGACTCATACATGGAAAATCTTGTCCATTGTGTTATTGACAATTTCCCTCCAAATTCAAGCCTTCTAGGCCTATCTACCTCCACATAATCTATTGTTGATCTCAGGTACTCCTCTGAGACGCCTATCCGAGCTTCCCGCACCAAGCGGGTAGTGTCAGCAAGCCGTCCGTTAACAAGCTCGTACACAGAGCTTACTGCACATGCCAAACATACTGCATTGCCATAAAAACCATCTTTTAATGGTGGGTTTTTAAGCTTTTGCCGAGTGTTGACAGAAAATGTCAGCCTCAGCTTATATTCTAGTGGCTTTACATCTATAGCTTTCACCCATGATCTCCAAATATGGGCTGCCATTGCATCAAATGTAGTGCAGGCAAACATGTCATTACTTTGAGCCAGAGTTTTTAGTTGGGTCTGAAACTCCCGGCTGATTCGATAACATTTCTGGATAAGCTTTCCTTGCCATAAAGACATTGTTAGACTAGATCCATCATCCAATCTCATGAATTCAATATGAGGATATTTTACCACTGGTGGGTTGCGAGGCTGAAGTAATTCCCTGTCCCAACATGGTTCAGGATTTGTCACCAAAATGCCTGACCTCGCTGTGGCTGCCCATGCGCCTAGAAACTGCATAGCGCCAAGGCCATCACAGATGCAATGACAGAGTCTCAAACCTAAACTAAAGCCACCACAGCTAAAGAGAGTCACCTGAGCAATAAGCAATGGCATGTCAAGAATTTTGTAAGGTTCCTCATTTGGGAACCTGTAAATCAAGGGTGCCCATGCCGGGTTCGGCACTGTGAGATCTCCTAGTTCAGCTAACGCCATCTCTGAGTGTGCCTCAATCATAAGAGCACCTTGTTCTTGTCCAAAAAACACCTCCAACTTCCCATTGCTGGTTTCTCTGAGCCTACCAGATAAAGGGTAGTAAGGAACCAAAACACAGGATAAAGCATCACATAATGTTTTCATGATAGGCTTTGTAGCAGAATTCAAGTAGTCTGCCCTATAGAAATATACCGTTGGGGTGAAAACACGAGCTCCAATCATATCATCAAGATTTGAGAGGTAGAGGCTGTCACCTGAGGCAGCTGGTATAGGCCCGGCAGGCAAGACCGGAACAAACTGGCCAATGGTTATGGGGATGTTTAGGTGAGAGAAATGCAACTCTTGAACATGAGAAGCCATGATTCTGTTGAAAGCTATCATAACAGGAAACTACATTTGTAGAAGAGAGAATTTTCTGGAAAATGTAAAGATACACGAGCTACACCGATGGTGGGCTTTTTGAAGTTTTGTTGGTCTGGAGCAGTTGACAGTGATATTATTCATGCTCCACACAACTAGATATTTCTTGGTTCAATCGTGCTAACATTTCTCTCTCGTCACAGTTGTGTCCCTTTTAAAAGTTTTCATGGCTCTTCACTAGTTCATTATCCTTTGCAAAAAACAATTTAGAAGCATGTCTACGGGTACACGGCAAATGCATGAAATGAAAGGTTGTTGAACTTCAAACTTTAACAAGTCTTAAAAAAATCACAAACCATGATATGGGCTCTTAAAGTATTCTCTCGAACCAAGTTAAAATATTTAACAAGGCCTAACCTATTTGTAAAGTACTAGCGTCAGAATATTAAAGAAGGCCTGTTGGCATGGCAATGGCAAGATTTGTGCAGTGGATTTCTCATTAGGTCTCTGGTTTCAGCACCACAAATGTGCAAGTACAAGAAGATGCAAACTTTCATGGCCACCAAAAACAAAGTACGTCTCGCCAACCTTAGGAGAGGCATCCAGAAAAGGGGATGCAAGAAAACTGTTGAGGGTAAAAAAAAGCAATGATCAAAGGACTTAAAACAACTTCCAATCTCAGGAAACGACAATTCACAATATCCTACTCCTGCGGTGCTGCACACCAAAACAATAATTGTCAGCCAGTTGTTTCAAATAGAAATGCTTATATATTCTCAAAGAAAATGCATCTTTCCCAGACTAGCAGACGGCTGACTAACCCGTCATTCATCACTGTCTTTTGTCAGAACTGCCATCTGCTAGTTCAAACATTCTGCTAGCACGCCTATTTATACATACTCTAGTCCGGAAGTCCTATCAGAATCAGCTTGTCTTTAGGGCTAAGAATATCAGTTGGAGAAAGTAAGAGATTAGCAAGCACAGCAGTTAAAATACATAAGAGAAAGATACACAACTAGAGTTAGCTCTTCTATAACAACTAAATTTTAGACACTCACATAAGTATATAATCATTATTCCGGTGTTCTTAACAAATTTTTGAAAAAAGCCAAGTAGTGAATGAAACATAATGCTAAGAGACATGGAATTTTTTTTTTTGAGAATACTAAGAGACATGGAATTCATTCATTCTTTCTTATTGTTGTTTAGTTTGATCTGGCTTGCATGAGAGTGCAGTAAGGTGACTTGTATATTCCAATCGATGCCGGAGATTTATAGATGAAAAAAACATCAAAGAAAGAGGAAAAAACAGTTGTAAACTAAAATATTACACAGGCGTGCACCTTGCCTTGCCTTAGGCATGTGCCTTGACAATAAGGTGCACACTCATTACTGTCGCCCACCTTGCAGTGTTTGAGGAGCTAGGACTTTGCGTCTTGAGTGTCTCACACCTCATGTACATCTTTAATAACTATCACCGTGCTGGCTGCTGATTGTAGTGATGATTCTTCTCTTTTTTCTTTGCAGCAGCAAGCTTTGCATTCCTTACAGCAGCCTCACTAGCAGCGGCTCGAGCAGCAGCATCAGTGTCTTTACTAGATTTCTTCTTTTTTGTGGACACCACTTTCTTCAAACGTGCCTTCATATCAACAGCAGATATATCATTTCCCTGCTCTGCTTCAGCCCTTTCGTGCAACCCATTTCCAATATCTTCACCATGATGCTGATCCTCAGATTCCTTTGTATCCTTCTTCTCCTTCTTTTTCTTCTTTTTCGAACTTTTACTTCCCCCAAGGGCATCTTCCTTCTTCTCTACCGTCTCATCATTCTCTGTCTTCTTCCCTTGTGCAACTGCATGTCAAATGAAAATTATTTCATACAAGTAAAATTATGGATGAAAAAATTATGTTGCAAATTAATTATGTACATCTAAGTTTTCTGCTTGACCACAACTCAAAGCAACTATTATTTCAAGAAATACATGAATCGTCAACACAAAAGTTCGACATTACATAAATGCTGCTTCCATCATGCTTCCTAAATTCTTAAACTAAATAAGAAAAGCTATAATGAACATGAACATCAGATATGTGGAACAAATGTATACTGGGACACAATGATTTCAAGGAAAAGAAGACTCCAATATGACCTAACTTTTTAAGTTCCAAACAAGAACAAGATAAATTTCACGGAGATAAAATAATTTTACATTTAGATGGTATGACATCAAAGAAGAAGTCAATCCACATATTCACAGTTGGCACCAAGAAAAAAAAAAAAAAAGAACACTGACAGACACAAACATAAAGAATACTAATGTAAAGTTACCATCAGGATAATCTTGGCAACCAGTTTCCTGTTGAGCATATCCCAACTCAGCGAGAACTGCATCAAGTTCCTCAAGCTCCTTTTTCTTCAATTCCTTCTTTGACAGCTGCCTTTCAGATTCTTTCTGTAATGGAGCTTCAGAAGGTTTCTTAACAACAGGCTCCTCTACTGCAGGTACCTCAGGCTCATTTTCATTTTCATGTTCATCCCCAACATCATCATCAACTTCATCAAGACCTTCTACCTCACTATCACTTTCCTAAGATACAAAGTATAGTGTAGATTTAGGAGTTATGGATGCCAATTTATGAATAAAGACATATGAGATAAGACAGTCAACATTACAAATACAAAAGCTAGGATATCCACTTCTTCCATTTTCAGTATGAACTGTAGTAACCAAAAAAAAAATTGCGGGAAAATAATTAAAGATGATCGTAAAAAGAGATGATGAGAAGAAGAAGAAGAAAAGGAAAACAGATAAATCATCAGATTAAATGCATAGTCAAAATACATTCAATGGCCCCAAATAAAACCATAACAGCCAAGCAGCAAACTTATCGTAACAAATGCAAGAGGATAGCAATCACACGTCTAAACATATGCAAATAAGTAGCAAAGAACATTGTGAAAACAACAAAAGATGTGATCAAATGCACATAAGAACTGCATGAAGTAGCAGCAAAAGTAGACATGTAAACATCAAAGGATGTTCATCCTTGACATAACTAAACAATCATAACCCACTTCTTCTAAAAGTCTCAAAATGTAAGAATTCAATCAAATTGAATTCTGTACAATCAATTCTCATGTTTTGAAAGATCATAGTTACTAGAACTCAATTAATTCAACTAAGAAAAAAAGGGCATTTTAAAAGAAATAGAAACATGTCAAAATTTACAAGAATTCTATTGAGTTGCAAACGATTCATGCCAAACAATTTGCACAATGAACAAAGCAGAAAATTTAGACGAAAAAAAAAAACTGCAACTTAACAATCTAAATTATAGTTTATACACGCATTGAACCACAGAAAGGATTATAACCCAAACAAGTCACAAACTCTGTTCTACATAAATTATTACCCAGCAACTAGCCAAACACATTTACAATTGAAAAGAATAATTCTCTACCAAAAGCCCAAAATACCCATTAACTTAAACGATCAAACAAATCCAAATTGGAAAAGACAAAAAAAAAATGCCCATAATTAGATATTACCTCAACAGCAGCCTCCGTCTCCTGCTTAGAACACTCCTCTGTAGCGTCATCCCAAGCAGAAACAGAAGGAGCAGTGGTGGCATAGTAATAATCATCATCTTCATCATCAACGTCACCCCATGATTTGACGGTGAGAGGAGCCGGAGCCCAAAAAACATCCTTCTGGGATGCTGTTTTTTGAGCGGAGTCTGATTTGTTGGAGGAACCCTTTTTCTCTTTATCGAATTTCTTCTTCTTCTTAAAACTGCTTAGTGCCGCAAATACATTAGTGCTGTTCAAAGTCTCATCTTTTTTACCCGCCATTTTCGAATAAAAAAATCTCTCTGATCTCTTTTTAAATCTCAAGTTAAGGCTGTAAAATGTATTGATTTAATGGAAGAGTAAAAGTAGGAAATGGGAAGTGAATTGTAATGAAAATTAGGTTTTTTTTTTTTATCTTGAAATGAATTGGGATTTTATGGAAAAAAGATAAAAAAAAAAAAAAAAAAAACGGTTTGTTTTGGTTGCAGAAGAAGAAGGAGAAGAGAAGATAACGGTGTGCGTCTGTGTTTGAATTCTGCAGTGTGATGCGAGCAAAGAAAGGGCCGATCTTAAGGCTATGCTGATGGGCTCTACGGTTGTTTTGTGTCCAAGTCAATACCCGTTTGGTTGATTTCAATTGTTATAAAAAAATTTTGAATTTATAAATTTCATTTCATTCTTTATTTTAAGGAAGGTCGAACAAAAGTTTCGATTTTTATTTTTTCTTTTTTTAATTAAAATAAATTCATTTTTCATTTGGCGGGGAAATATTTTTCTAATTTTGAAGAAAAAATATAATGTAAAAATTCTATAATTTTTTAGCATAGTAAGAATTGAATTCATAATTTTCTTAATAATACCATTCCAAGCTTGCTCAAAATGGGGAAATCATTAGGCCACCCTTGATTTTCTATTTTTACTTTCCCTTTTGTTTCTTATCTTAGTTTCTTATCTAATAATAATAGTGATAGCAATAGATATTTTGTTCATAATCTTTTTGTGCAGATGGTTACGTACTTATGCTTTCCTCTGGTGTGCATGGGACTGTGAGATGGTAGATGGTATCAGCTCTTCCATCAAACTGCAACTTAGGCGGAAATCTCCAGTGATGGTTCAAACGTTTAATTTTTTATGAATTTAATTTCATGAAATTAAACGTTTTTTTTTTTTTTCGAATCATAAATTAAACGTATTTAATACAAAATTTTAGCAAGATTAATGAAATTTGTAAATAAAATTTTACAAAATTATATGCTTACCATTAAAAGGCCTCATGTCTAGTCTTTTCCATCTATTTTTTGGCTCTCACCTCTTCTTTTCTATGTTTTTTCTGGATGAACTTTTTATTCGGTTAAGAACACCACTAGCTCCAATAATACCATCAAGATTTACGTAGTAAACTGTGGTGGCATATTGCCGGCAGACCTGACGGGAGCAAAATGGCTGATGGTAATCATGGCTTCTCTTCAAGAGTCAGCTAAACAATCTATATTCCCTAAATTAACAACAATTATCCAAGGTTTAAAAATGCGTTACTGATAAAATCGTTGTCAGCCTGTAGCTCATCATTTCTCAGAGAAAATGCATTTGTCCCCAAGACTAGCATACAAGGAACTAACCCATCATCCATAACTGTCTTCTGTCATTTTGGCATGCATGCGTACATTGTGAAGCCTCTAAATCCTACCTGTTTCAGCTTCTCATCTGGTCAAAGAATATCAGCTTAAAACGGTAAAACATTACCAAGCATGGTAGTTAGGATACATGTGTAAGAGAAGATGAAACAACTTAAGTTGGCTCTTCTAGCATATTTTGGAATCCATAAAACTATCCAACAAGGAAAAAAACCATCCAGATCTAACAACGTTTTGATCATCTAAAAGTAAAACCAAGACCCCTGTTGAAAGTCAATTCTGCAATATAAGAACCTTATATCTTATTGCCCATTGACAAAATTACCAAGTACATGCTCAAGAATGAGAATGAGAATGAAAAAAAAAAAGAAGAAAGGAAAAGAAAAGAAAAGAAAAGAAGAAACGCAAAGAACAAAATTACAAAACTTTTGCCGGCTTACCGCACCGGCTGCTGATTGTAGTGATTCTTCTCTTTTTTCTTTGCAGCAGCAAGCTTTGCATTCCGTGCAGCAGCCTCACTAGCAGCAGCTCGGGCAGCAGCATCTGTATCTTTACTTGATTTCTTCTTCTTTGTTGATACCACTTTCTTCAGACGTTCTTTCATATCAACAACAGATTCATCTTCTGCTTGCTCTGTCTCAGCACTTTCATGCATCCCGTTTCCAATATCTTCACGATGAGGTTGGTCCTGGGATCCCTTTGCCTCCTTCAATGTTTTTTCCTTCTTTTTCTTCTTCTTTGAACTTTTGCTCTCCCCAAGGGCATTATCCTTCTTCTCTGCCTCCCCATCATCCTCTGTTTTCTTCACTTGCATAACAGCTACATGTAAAATGAAAATTATTTCATGTAAGAAAAATTGTGTAAGAAATTATATGGCAAATTGATTATTTAAAACTAAGTTTTCAGCTCGACCACAAATCAAAGGAAGTATTATTTCAAGGAAATCCAAGAGCCATGGACATGAAAGTTCAAATTGTACATGTTATATGAATGTCGCTTCCCATCATGCTTCCTGAATGCTCAAACAAAATAAGAAAAGCCATTTTGTAAGAGATTCCTATTGATCACATGAACATCAGACACGGACAATAAAAGAATGCTGGGAGACAATGATTTCAAAGAACAGAGAACTTCCAATATTTCCTAAGTTCTTAAGTTCCAAATGAGGACTAGGTAAATTTTAGGAAGGTAACAAAATAATTTTATATTGATATGACATTGCAGAAGAAATCAATCACACATTTCGTAGTTGGTGCATGAAAGAAAAAGAAACGACAGATATGGAAGTAAAATATACTGACCATGGGAATCATCTTGGCTTCTGGTCTCCTGCTTAGCATATCCCAACTCAGCAAGAACTGCATCAAGTTCCTCAAGCTCCTTTTTCTTCAGTTCCTTCTTTGACAGCTGCCTTTCAGATTCTTTCTGTGCTGGGGCTTCAGGAGGCATAACAACTGGCTCCGCTGCTATGGGAGCCTCAGGTTCATGTTCCTCCCCAACATCATCATCAACTTCATCAAGACCTTCTACCTCACTCTCACTTTCCTGAGATATAATTATGGTTTCCAATTCAAGAATAAAGACTTAGAAGATAAAAGACAGTCAAATACACAATCAGGATATCCAACTTCTTTCATTCCCAATATGACTTGCAGTAAAACCTTCACGAGAAAATAACTAAAGATAATCATAGAAAGTGATGCGGTGGAGGAGAAAAAGAACAGGGTAAAAAAATAATATGTAAATCATCAGATTAATTGAACAATTGAATAAAGTCCCATTACCTTAAATGCCAATCTTAACAACCTAACTGTAAACTTATTGCACGAAATGCAAGATGATAGCACTCACAAGTCTGAGCATACGCAAATAAGCAACAAGAAACATCGTGAGATCAACCAAAAAGTGCGATCAAGTGCACACAAGAATCACGTGGAGTAGCAAGAATCACAAAATTGGGAGTTACATGCACGTATACAATTATACATCAAAGGAAATTCATCTTGACATAATTTAGCATTCATAACCGACTTCTTTTGGAAAGTCTAAAAATGCAACAACTCAATCAAATTAAATTCTATTTAGCCGTTTCTCATATTTGGACAGACCATGGTTGCTAGAATTCAATCCATTCAACTTTTTTCTAAAAAAGGGTGTTCTGAAAGAAATGAAACCATATCTAAATTCACGTTATTTTGCTAGCTAAATTGAAGTGTAGTGATCTTAAGGTCCTCCATGTGTGGACAGCCAATCAGACAGCCGATGTATTCACTAAAGGCCTCTCTTCCTCTCGCTTCTTCCAGCTGCGTGACAACTGGCTACAGAGTCTCTGAAGCAAAATAAATTCTTCTTACCAAAATAAACTGCTATCTCGTAAAGCCTATGGTTACTCACCAGTGGTTTTAGCTTGTACAATGAGTTATTCCAAAAACCTTTGGATAATGAACAAAACAGAAAATTAAAACAAACCGCATCTTAACAAGAACTCTTTACAATTTATACACAGGTGAAACAACACCAGCGATTATCCAAATGAACCACAAAGATTACTACAATAACAAGATAAATCGTTACACAAACAAATCAAGATTTCGTTGCTTATAAATTATTACCGAGAAAACAGCCAAATATATTAATAAGACAAATACAGAAAGCACAGACCCATCAACTGAAAATCAAACAAAATCTAAAATGAAAATAAGAAACATATCTAAACAACAACCACAATCTTCTTCATTAATTATTACCTCAACAGCAGCCTCCTTCTCCTGCTTAGAATAATCCTCTGTAGCGCTACCCCAAACAGAAGCAGATGGAGCAGTGGTGGCATAGTAATCATCATCATCTTCATCATCAACATCAGCCCATGATTTGGCGGTGAGAGGGGCAGGAGCCCAAAAGACATCCTTTTCAGATGCTTTTCTAGCAGAGTCGGACTTGTAGGAGGCACCCTTTTTTTCTTTATCGGATTTCTTCTTCTTTCTTAAGCTGCTGAGTGCTGCAAACACATTTGTGCTATTCAAAGTCTCATCTTTTTTACCCGCCATTTCCAATCAAAAAGCCAGCACTATCTATCTCTTTAAAATCTAAAGGTAACCCCTAAAGAAAAAACCTGAAATGGACAGAAGAAGATGGTGATGGTGATGGTGATGGTGATGACAAGGAAGACGATAATGGCTGTTTGTGTATCTGTGGGTGTGGGTGTGGGTGTGTGTTTTTGAGTTGCTTTCTTGTCTTGTGAACAAGAGAAGGCCAGATCTTAATATATGTGAAATTGGAGATGGCAAGCTACTAGGGTTGATGTTGTTATTTGCATAAGTGGATAAATAGGTTAAAATTTGGAATTTTATTATAATATTACATTTTTTAATAAATTCTTTTTTTTCCACCATCAAAATGAAATTTTATTTTACTGAATTATTCACCAATTGATTTCATCAATTTATTTGATATGGATTAATTTTCAATATACTTCCTCCATTCTAAACTAATTATCACTTTTTCAAATAAAAAAAAATTCAATTATTGGTCACTTTTATATATCCAATATAACATTAATGTTTTCTTTTCTATTTTATTCTTGTATTACCCTTATCTATATTTTTGATTTTGCAAAATTCTATAAATATTTCCAATTTTTTCAAATTGTTATTTTGTATTCCCAAAGGAAATTTTTCATGACAATTTACAGTAAATTTAATTTTAGCCAACTAATCTTTTTACATATATTCAAGAAGAAAAATGGAAATAGGTTAAGACTCCATAGATTTTGAATATATATACAGAAAGGTAATTTAATCCTATTTAGCTATTTTTCTCTATAATTAAGTCTATTAAATGTTTTTTTAATTCAAGTGAAATACTAAGACGCGACAATTAGTTTGGAATTGATGAAGTAAGTTAATATATTTATTTTTATAATGAATGTTTAATAAATATATGAAATAATTTGCCAGATGTAATTAATAAATATCGACATTTATTTAATTATCAGCTTGCATATGAATCTTTGTTGTTTAGAAATGTTGATTTCTTGAGTTCGAGTCAAGCAATGAAAATTTTATGTATATTTGTATGAACTTTTTACAAATATATTAATACTTATAAAATTAATTTATCAAAAGAAAAATTAAAATTTGATAACGATAATTTTTTTAAAATAAAACTCATAAATCCGTATGACATACGCATTTTCTCGTTCAGTTAGAATGTCAACTCCGTCAGTTTCTTCACTAAATTTTACAGAAAGAACTTTAAGAAATGATGGCAGTAAACGGTGAACCCAACTAGGGCAAATGCTGTCACCTGGGGCAAGCTGGTCTAGTTTGAGTGGTAAGTGGCATTGTGGAATGGGATTTTAGGTGAGAGAAATACCGCTCCTGAACACACAAAGCCATGGTTGTGCTACCATATCATGCAAAACTATACTTGTAGAAGAAAGAAATCATGAGCTATATCAACCCGTGACTATTTTAAGTTTGATTGGTCTAAAGTAGCATAGCGCCAGCAGGATTTGTGCGGCGCATCACCGATTCAGATATATGGTTTCAGCACACAAATGTGCAAAAAGTGCAGGAGAATGCAACCTTTCACGGACACTTGAAAACAAGAGGGCAGCGTCAAGGACCAAAAATAACTTAGGAATGGGAATCCACAATCCCCTACTTGAGTGGCGGCTCACTGATAGCACAATCAGCTCATCAATTCTCAATAAAAATTCAATTTCCCCATACCAGCTGACCCATCATTGTTCGTGACCGTCTCTTCTCAGTATTTGCCATCATCTCGTTTCAAATATTTGGCATGCATAAATTATACATACTGAAACCCTCTATATCCTACCAGAATCATGTCATTTGGGTCAACAAATATAGATAACAACGCACAGTAATTAAAAGATATAAAAGATCATGGAACACTAAAGATAGCTCTCCTATAACATCTGAGAAGAAACCATATGTATCTACGTACCTTTTCATCCTTTAAAGTAAGACCAAGAATTTTGTTGAAACTCATTTTCACAAGATAAGAACCTGATATCTTATTACCCATTGACAAAATTAACAAGCACATGTTCAAGAATGAGATGGACAATGAAAGAAAAGGGGAAAGAAATGCAAGGAACAAAACTTCTGCCGGCTTACCGCACCGGCTGCTGATTGTAGTGATTTTTCTCTTTTTTCTTTGCAGCAGCGAGTTTTGCATTCCTTGCAGCAGCCTCACTAGCAGCGGCTCGGGCAGCAGCATCTATCTCTTTACTTGATTTCTTCTTCTTTATAGATACCGCTTTCTTCAAACGTGCTTTCACATCAACACTAGATATATCATCTGCCTCCTCTGTCTCAGCAATTTCATGTGTCCCATTTCCAATAGCTTCACCTTCAGGCTCTTCTGGGGATTCCTTCGCCTCCTTCAATGTTTTTTCCTTCTTTTTCTTCTTTTTTGAACCTTTGCTCTCTCCAAGGGCATTATCCTTCTTCTCTACCTCCCCATCATTCTCCGTGTCCTTCACATGCACAGCTGCAAGTAAAATGAAAATTATTTCATGTAAGAAAATTGTATAATAAAAATTACATAGCAAATAAATTTTGGATAACTAGATTTCAGCTTGATCACAAATCAACTACGTGAAGCATGGACAAAAAAGTTCAAATTATTAAATGTTATAAATGCTGCTTCCTGTCATGCATCCTAAATGCTTAAACAAAATGATGGCTTACATGTTTTGTAAGAGAATCCTATTAATCACACTAACATCAGATACAGACAACAAAAGAAAGCTGGGATACTATGTTGCATGGATACTTCAATTAGCAAACATTTTCCCGTATCTGTATCCCCGTTTCTCCGTATCCGTACTATATAAACACTTCTATTTAGAAGGTAAGCACTCCAATGAAGCCGTTTCCGCGTATCCGTATCCCCCTTTTTTTGCCATCTCCATGCAAGATAGCAGGGATACAATAACTTCAAAGAAAAGAGGACTATAGATATTTCCTAACTTCTTAGTTCCAAACAAAGGACAAAGTAAATTGCAAGAAGATTTAAAATAATTTTAGGTTGACATGGTATGACATCACAAAAATCAACCTAATCATTTACAGTTGAATACAGTTGAAAAAAAAAAAAGGAACTGAAAGGTATAAATGTAAAATATATAGTAATGTCAAGTTACCATGAGAATCATCTTGGTTACCAGTCTCCTGTTTAGTATATCCCAACTCAGCAAGAACTGCATCAAGTTCCTCGAGCTCCTTTTTTTTCAGTTCCTTCTTTGATAGCTGCCTTTCAGATTCTTTCTGTAATGGAGCTTCAGGAGGTTTCTTAATAACTGGCTCCACTACCACAGGTGCATCAGGCTCATGTTCATCTTCATGTTCTTCCCCAACATCATCATCAACTTCATCAATACCTTCTACTTCACTCTCACTTTCCTGAAAGTTAATGTATAGTGTGCATTTAAGAATTACGGATGCCAATTCAGCAATAAAGACTTTTTAACAGTCAATGGTACAAATACAAAGTCATGATATCCAGCATCTTTCATTTCCATTATGAGTAGTAATAAAATCTTAAGCAGAAAATAATTAAAGATAATCATGAGAGCAATGAGTAGGAGAAGAATAAAAAAAGAAAAGGTGTGGAAACAGGCATGAAGTAAATCACCGGATGAAATGAGCAAGTACAATTCCATTAACCCAAATAGGAATCACAGCAGTCTAACAGCAAACTTATAGTAACAAGCACCAAGGAACATCATGAGAACAACAAAAAATGAGACCAAACGCATATAAGAACCACAATAAAAAATTGGACATACAGACGCACAAACATCAAAGGAAATTCATAGTGACTTAAATAAACGTTCAGAGGAAAGTGTAAATGCGATAATTCAATTAAATCAGTTAATTCTCATGCTTTCAAAGCTCACAGTTGTTAAAAATCCAATTCAATTAATTCAACTACGCAATTTTCATAGAAAGGAAATCATATCAGACTTAACATGTTTTTGCCACATAATTTATTCACAAGAAATTTTATAGTTCATACAATAAGGGTTACCATAATATAACAACACAAACTATTACTCAAACAATTCAAAATTTTGTCCCCGTAATTACAGTTGCAAGTCCTAAAAAAATTTACCAAAAGCACAAAAACCCATTAACTTAAACAATCAAACAAATCAGAATTGGAAAAGAAAACATATTTAAACAACACCTTATTAGTAATTACCTCCACAGCTGCCTCCTCCTTCTCCTGTTTGGAATAATCCTCTGCAGCGCCAACCCAAACAGAAGCAGATGGAGCAGTGGTAGCAAAGTAATCATCATCATCTTCATCATCAACATCAGCCCATTTTTTGACGGTGAGAGGGGCAGGAGCCCAAAAAAGGTCCTTTTCAGATGCTTTTTTAGCAGATTCAGATTTGTTGGAGGAACCCTTTTTATCTTTATCGGATTTCTTCTTTTTTCTTAAGCTGCTGAGTGCTGCAAACACATTTGTATTATTCAAAGTCTCATCTTTTTTACTCGCCATTGCGAATCAAAAAAACTGTATGGAATCTCTTTGAATCTCAAGCTAAAGCTGTAACACTTATCAATCGAAGAAAAGGGTATTATAAAGTAGGAAAATCGGGAGAGAATTCAAAGAGAAATTAGGGTTTTTAAAGTGAATTGGGATTTCAAAATTAGCTGATTTTTTAACAGATTAATGGGTGTTTTTAACGTCTCAAAAAGTTATATAACAAAATAAAACAATTCAAGAAGATACAAACTGATAGATGACAAGAATTGGTTATGAGGGTAAGCCAAAAGAAAGGCTCGTTGAGCTGCGGTAGAGTAGAAAAAGGAAGATGAACAATGGCGTTGTTTCCCTGTTATGGGTTAGGGCAAGAGCTTAATAATATGAGTAGGGTTGCAAATGTGGACAAAGGATAAATCCTTAAAAGGTTAAAATTGTAATTGCATTATATTTATATTTTATTTTTTTAGGTGTACCATCTTATGATTAATGTATAATTAGATAATAATTTTATTAATTTACTTAAAAATTGTACCTATTGTTTCTACAAGTAATTCAAATGTTAAAAATTGTGGAAATTTAGATATAGATAGTAACAACTTTATTCTCTATCCCTTTCTATTTTACTGTTTGTGATAGATAACTAAACCACTTAAATTTTATCATTGAAATCATTGTTGGGAAAATAATGAATAATTTTATCATTAAAAAATATGAATAGAGAGAATTTTTTTTGATAAAAATAGACATATACTTCTTATATATTTATAAAAATAATTTTAATTTAATTTTTAAAAGTTTTTAAAATTGATAAAAATAAATTTAATTTGTATTTTAAAATTTAATATTTAAAAATAGATGAAAACAATATTACTTTTTCATATTAATTTTTATATTCAATAATTATATTATTTTTTTTATTTTTCATGCATAATATTTAAAACTATCATTATGTGAATATTTTTAAATAATTATCTTTAATGTTAGTATTTTTTTATAATAACTCAAAATGTAATATACATTTTATATGAATTATTATCAATAATATATATTATTTATTATTGACAATTTATTTTATCAATATTATAATAATATTTATTTTTAATAAAAAAATTAACATAAATTATACTTTTAATAACTATTTTAACCACGTGAATGCACATGAGGAAAAACTAGTCAAACTAAAAGTAATGTGCAACAATGTAATAATATAAATTTTAATTATAAACTAAAAATATATTATTGGCAAAATTGTACTAATACCTCCCTAAATTTTTCAAATTTTTGATTTTAATCCTCTCAAATTTCATTTTGTATATTTAGACATTTGTATTTTATAGGTTGAAAATTTTAAACTCTTTTATTAATTTTTAATACAAATTATTTTATATGGTCTTGAAATTTTTTATTTCTAACATTCAAATTATTTTACTTTTTTTAACATTTATTTTACATTTACAATTTTTCACCATTAAAAAATAAATTTACTTATTTTAAATTATAAGTTTTTATAAAATTTTAAAATTTGAAATTAGACCAAAAAAAGGTCTTAATCAAACAACAAAAAAAATACAAACATCCAAGTTGACAGCCAGTTTGAAGTTCCAAAGTAAAAAAAATTCGAAGAAATTATTAGACACATTTTTCCAATTTCGTTTATAATTAACAAAAAAAATATATATGAAAACATGGAGTTTTCATTTCATTAACAGTCAAATCAGGTTCTTTTTTTATTTTTATTTTTTCATCTTATATAGCTAAAATTGTATTTGAATAATAATGCTAATGTCTATTACATTTATTTGTAAGAGATTTAAATAGTAAGAAATTTAATTTTTTAAATAAAATTTTAAATCTAAATTTTATATAAAAAATATATGTAAATAAAATTTCGTCCACCAACTAATTATTTAAGGTCATTATACTAAAATAATAATAATAATAACAATGCTTGTTAAATTGCTAGTGTTTGTTGTGAGTAAAAATATGGACTCATTTAATAATTTATTAACTTAATTATGTAGTCATGTTTAAAATTATATTTATTTTATATTATAATTTTTTAAAAAAAAATTGTATGAAAATAAAATAAAAAAAGTATTAAAAATATAAAATTTAAATATTTATTAAATATTTATGTCCTAATATTTTTAAATTATAATTTTCTCATTCATCATAATATTTTATTATAAATAATATAAATTTTATTATTGTGAATAATAATAATATTATTATATATGAATTAGGGACAAATCACGGGTGCTCGGTTTGGTTGGCCCACACCAAGGCTCGATGATGAGAAAACGTGAAGTTTGAATACAAGTGAAGTCTGGAATCCTCTTGGAAAAGATCCGAAAGCCCAAAACCTCATAAACCAAGCTCAAAACTTTCTAAAAACCAACCTAAGTCACCTTTGCCCCACCAAGCCTAAGGCAGGGCAGACTAGAGAGGCGACGCTTCTATGAAGAGACAATCGCCTCTTTGGTAGAAGCTAATGAGGCGATCGCCTCATCGTAGAGGTAACGCCTCTGTGGTAGCCACTTACCTCTACATTAAATTCAGAAGTGACAATGTTGATTAATGGTGGGCCCACCTTGACTGAAACTCAGTCTTTAAGAGGAAGAAAAAGAAAATTTTTGGTGAAAAGGAGGGCTAAAAAAAGCAAAGATGAAAGGGAGGTAATAGGGGCATAGCCTAAGGGAGAGAATAAAAAAAGAGAAAGGAGAGAGAAACAGAGAGGCTGGGAATTCTAAAGAAAAACTAAAAAAAGAGTTCTAAAACTAGGGGGGAGAAAAGGAGGACATTTTGAGTGACGAAGGGTAGGAAATCAAGCTAAGAAGGTCATTTTCCAAGAGAAATAAGGGAAAAGAACTCGCATTCAAAGGAAGTCCAATCTGCATTCATCTCTGAGGGCCAATCATTTTTGGATTAATAAGCTCATTTTACAGTAATTTTCCTTATCTTTTTCTTGTGATTGTGTTATAAGCTTATATGCTCTTTTGTCAAGTTAGTTAGCCTTTAAAGTCATTGTTTGTTCACTTACTTTCTCGTGTCTACTATCAAAGATTTGCCATGATTTAGCATGATTGATTGAGTATTAAGCATAAGAGTGTGTTTAGTGACTTTATTTCCAAGAGGAATAAGGGAGAAAAGGAGGACATTTTGAGTGACGAAGGGTAGGAAATCAAGCTAAAAAGGTCATTTTCCAAGAGGAATAAGGGAAAAGAACTTTCATTCAAAGGAAGTCCAATCCGCATTCATCTCTGAGGACTAATCATTTTTGGATTAATAAGCTCATTTTACAGTAATTTTCCTTATCTTTTTCCTATGATTGTGTTATAAGCTTATATGCTCTTTTGTCAAGTTAGTTAGCCTTTAAAGTCATTGTTTGTTCACTTACTTTCTCGTGTCTACTATTAAAGATTTGCTATGATTTAGCATGATTGATTGAGTATTAAGCATAAGAGTGTGTTTAGTGACTTTATTTCAGTAGTCATTTGCTTGAAACGCAAGTTTTTATCAATTTGAAAGTCATCCGGGTTTATTAATCAGGCGATTGCCTCTTCATGGAGGTGTCGCCCCCCTTTTCTGAGGAGATCACCTCTTCACAGGGGTGATTGCCATTTTGACAAGCCTTCGCACGATCCTGCTTCTTTCCTTTTGCACATTATAGTCGTCGCCCTGCTGATCGGGTGATTGTCTTTTTGAAAAGGTGCTACCTTATGGTTATAAGGCGATCGCCATTCAGACAGGGTGACCAATGCCTTTTTCATGAGACTTTTTTATAATATATACGTATGACCTTGATTTTTAAGCATGCTTAGGCACCCATATTTTGCTTATTTGTACACGATTGTTTGTACTATGTCTTTTAAGTTGATTTGTTAAGTCTTTAATTTCCATTCGCATGAACTTATTTTATGAATTGCTTGGAGTGCATTCTTTTTTAGAGGTTTCACACATTTTAAAACTAAAAATTTAGTGATTGTAGGATCTTTGAGATTGACTTTCTCTGAACTGTTAAGGATGTATCTCTTAACTAGTTCTTAAGAGATTTTTATGGATCTAAGAAGTAGTTAGTCCCGGTTTATTTTTGGCATATGTATAGTTTATTTTTTGTATCCTATACCTTTATCGATCTAAAAGTATTGTAATTCTTAATCTCTTCCCCTTTAATTTTGAGTGAATGGTTGTAAATATTGATTATTTATTTTTGTTTACAATAAATGTTGGGACAAAGTGTATGAAAAAGATTAATGTCAAATCCATACTTAATTATAAAACTTGGCAATTGTCTGAAAGCAATCACAATCCATGTGGCAATAAAGAAATAATGAAATAATTAGAGGTAATAATTCACAAAACACAAACGGAAGCTAACTTCGAGGTTGGGTGAGCATTCAAATGCTCATACCCAATTTTCTAACCCGATATCTAATGACAGCTTCTGGGAACTTTTGTGGAATCCAGTTACTGTATAAGTGTGTCTTGATTTTTACTCGAGTTGCGACTCAATCTCTGACTAGGCTTAAAACCTATCTCGTATTTCCTAGGGGGCCTCAAGCCCATATAGTATCGTAATCGCCAAACATTTGACCGCGCGTTAAACCCCGTGACCTATACCTAATCTTAATTTGTTTATTTATTTTTAAAATTTAAAATTTTTCAATATATAAACTTATGTTTATATTTTAATTTAAAATATTAAAATAAAAATAAGTAAATTTATTTTTTATAAAAAAAATTAAAAGTGAGATAAATATTATAAAAGTTAAAATGATATAAATATTAAAAATTAAATTTTAAAAATTAAAAGAAAATAATTTATGTTAAAAAATTAATATAAGAGTTTAAAATTTTTAAGTGGTGAAATATGAGGGTTTAAATATAAAAAATAAAATTAAAAAAACCTAAAACTAAAAATAAAAAAAAATTAAGGGACGAATATAGGTTTTACCTGAATTATTTCAAAACGTAGTTTTTTATTGATAAAAATATCACAAGTTTTTATTGATTAACATCATTTACTATAATTTACATATAATAGGATGTAAGAGTTAGAAATTAATTTTTAATAGTTTTATTTTGTTTACAAATTCTTATTTTCACCATTTTATTTTTTATTTAAAAAATAAACATATAAATTAAGTATATAACTTTTTAATAGAAAAAAGTAAAAATTCAACTCTTAATTATTAGCATGTTGAATACCATAATTTTTTTATGTATGAAATTGTGAATCCAACGTCATGACGAGGGCTTAAATGCTGCATTTAATATTTTCGCATTAAATTATTTTGGAAAAATATTAATATTTGAGAATAATTGGTAAGGAAACATTGTAATTTAAGTGCAGAAGGATAATGTGTGTGCAAAAGTAGAAACGTATAGACGGATAAGAAGGACATTTGTCTGGCAAGCAAAGGATCTGGTCCCGCCATGGGTCACCAAAAAAAAAAAAAAACTTGTCAAACTCATAAAGCTTAGACAATTCGAACTTTAATTAGCTCTTTTGATTTTTTTTTTGCATACATGTTAGTTATCAGAAATTTTAAATTCAAATTATGCATTCATAATTATTCGAGATATGTGATAAAATTTAATTGATTTTAAATATTAAAAAATTAAGATATATAAATTAAAAGTGGAAGTGAATTTTTTAAATTATCATTTTATTACAAATTATTGAAAAATAAAGTAAGTTAATTAATATTTTTAGTAGTTAAGGAAAGTAATATTTTGGATAAATATATTTTGTTAAGAATTAAAATATATGCTAAAAATTAAATAACTAAATAGTAGATATTTTTCTATAAAATTAAAAAAAAAATGTAGATTTAATTTATGATAACTTAAAAAATGAAATTTCATCCTTTCAAGTTCAAAAAGAAAAAAAAAAAAAAAGTGGAGAGCACATGGTTTGCTAGGCCACCAAGAATGAGAAGAAATAATTTATGGCCATTATAGTATATTGAAAGTGAACAAAAGAGAGTCAAATTAGTGGTGCTATTAGGGTCCAATGGTAGAAAAAGACACTAGCCATTTGGAACCTTTTTCATCCTCCTCTTGGAGTAGTAGTAGTATCTAGAGAAAATCCAGAAACGTCCTTTAACTCAAAAATCAACCAGGAGCATACGACCAACAAATATACATAATTGAGGGCTACAGTCCTGTTGCCAAAAATGAAATTGAGAGGTAACAACATTGGCCCAAAGATCAAATAATGCCAAGGGGAAAAGAAACTTGCAACTGTAAGTAATATTCATCTCTAAGAAGCCAACTTTTCAGAGAGAAATCTACAAATAATCAATTGCATATTGAAAGTGATGCAAAAACTCAGTGTTTAAAAAAGCATTTCTTGTTTAGATAAATTTAAACAAGGGAGAATACCGAAAAGTGCAGTGTCAGGAAAAAAAAAAAAGATATATATAGCATATATCAAGATGAAGCAACCTGAGAAGAGTTATCAAAGGTTGTTCCAACATGTTGAATGACAAATCCATAGATTTTTCGCTTGAGCTTCTCAATCTTTTGCATCAGAGGTTCATCATCTTTTGACACTGCACGGTCCAACCAATCGTTTACTCTTTTCAACTGGGATAAGACACCTGCAATAGAACTGGAGCTTAGAGGCATCGCTTTGACTCTATTACCATCAGCGGAACGTTCCCCTAATGCCCGAAAACCAGCATCTAGGGACTCCTCCACAAACTTTACAAACCAAACTTGCATTTCAGTCTGCAACTTCTTTGCAAGCTCTACTGTTTCCTTCATTCCATGGCCCCTTGTCCAAACTCCAACAATCGGATCAAATGGTGCTGAAAAACTGGACTTTATAGATTGTCGCTTCGACAAACTTTTTGGCAGAGTTGTTGGAGGATCATTACTCTTGCTGTTTAGCAGAGAAACAATCTCAAGATCAGTAGCCAAAGCAGCTTCAACCCATAGAGAAGCAGATTTTGATTGCTCAGTAGGGGTAGCATGTTCATAGGAGTGGCTAGCAGCAACTGATTCAGCAATCCCAGTATACTTCACAACATCATCATAAATTGAGAAAAATCTGTCTATGGTTGGTAAAGGATTTCCAGCCTTGGAAACAGAAGAGAGTTCCGAAAATACACTGCAATTGATAGATGGAACAAAAAGACATGGATCAGACTCAAAAAAGAAAGACAGCCTTAAGAGAACCCAAGTTATGAATGTGCATTATGTTCAATATATAGCTAATGCTCTATGAAATTTGGAACCAAAAGATTGGTCACTTCATGAGACTGTGAGCCTTTGCACAAGATATGCTCACAAGCATACCTTAAATTCCTTACAATAACCTCAGTAGCAATAGCCTCCTCCAATGCTTCAGATGCGGCCGTAGAAGCAAGGATCCTCCTCTGCATTGCCTCCTGCATTTAGTTAAAACGTTAAAGTATTATCTCCATTCTGTGATGTAAGCGATTTCGTTGGATTGGATTTTTGCCTCAACTATGTAGTCAACTTCCCTGGCCCACGTCTGGTAAGTATAAACTGAAGCTTATGCAAATCTCCCACTTAAGTGCAGAAGATTAAGTATTAATCTAAACAAAATTACATGTTCTTACCTTTCCAAGTTTTGCAAGGTCCGCAGAGACTGTATCCAAAGGAATACTGCCATCAGTCCATTTCTTATCATGTACAGTGAATCCCAGAGGTGTACAAGCAGTCTTCTCTTTGTCCAGACCTTCTGGTGAATAACTCTTTATTGTTTCGTTGCTCGAGGAATCATCATCCTGACTAGATTGTCCACAATTTGCATCACTTAGACGCCTAGAAAGGGCAGCCTAAATGCATCCATTGAAAAATTAGTTTTCCAATATATAAGAAAACCATCATCCAACACAAGGCAAACACAACAGGCACATATGAATCAAATAAAACAACAGCAAAATAGAGGAAACTAATCTACCAAGGATGAGAGAAGCTCAAATTGAAGATTTCAATTGTTGATTTCCACTTATCATATACCCCTTCAAAAATTATCTTTTACTTAGCGGAAGTAGAAGCAAGCTACATATCTGAAAGTTGTCCAAACTAGAATTTATTGGCTTCTAACTATACTGAAACAAATTTGGAGTTACTAAAGAGAGGGATAGCATCAGGTTGCACTTTTCTGCCACAAAATTATCAATTTTACTGGAGGGGCATTCTACTACCAAAGTGATACATAAGAATCATCAATTCAGTTATCAATCGAAGTTTCAACTTCAAAATGCTGTCCAAATTTTAACAAAGGTTCGTTTCTAATGCTTTAGATTGATTGGCAGAACCACAATAATCTAAACTTTAGAAACAAAACCTAAGATAATACACAGGCAATCGAAGAACATAAAAGGTCCAACAAGTAAAGATAACAATTCTTAAAAAAAAAAAAAAAACTCTTCTACATAAGCTTATTAATTAAAAAACATAAGCCTCCTAAACCAATAAATAAGATAAGGATGAGAATTTACCTGAGTTCTTAAAATCGCTTGCAAATCGGGTTTCTTCCTCACATCACTCTTCTCTTTCTTATCACCAGAATCCACAGCAGGTGGCGTCTCATCCCAGCTCTTCCTGCTACTCTTTGCCGACAAAGCAAGCGTCTCTGAAGCTTTCGAAATCCCAGCAACTATAGTCGCCATCTTTTTCTTACCAGCAGAATCCGCAACAACAGGCGACACTTTCACGCCCCCGGACAATCTCCTCCCAGGAGAAAGTGAAGCTCTTCGTGGATTCGGAGATGCCTGCTTCCTAGAAGGCGATGGTTGTCTATACCTGGAGGGAACTATAATGGCTGGCTCCCTTGAAACTTTCCTATTCTCCTCTCGTGCTACCACCAAGCTAGGAACCACACATTTCGAAGGCGCAGGAGATGATGATCTCTTCCCTTTTCCAGCAGGAGAAGGATCTCGTTCCGCAACAGCAACAGCATTCATGTTTCTTTTCCCAGTAGAAGCAGATCTCTTGGCTCCAGCAGGTGAAGAAAATCTCTGCGGCACCACTTTATTGTCATCCAAAACATTATCTCGCGGCACAAGAGGTTGCCTAGCAGCTGTTTTACTGGTCTTTTCAATTTTACTAGTATCTTCTTTTTTCCCATATCTTGTGAGGTCATCCTGTTTCTTATTAGCCAAATAAACAGCAATAGGATCTACCGTGTACTCCGAATCATCCACAGGTTGAATTACGAACTCTTTCTTCGAAGCAGAAATACGAGCAATCAGCGGCTCCGGTTTCCCAACAAAAGGATGGCGTCCAGCGATCGGACGAATGCCGCAAACCCTAGGGACAGGCGAGTCGAATTCGAAGCGATCGACATAAGCAAATTGGCCGAGTTGAAGACGGTTAGAGAGAATGAGATCGGTATCACGTTCAGAAAGGGAAATGTAAGTGGAATTGAGAGAATCAGAGAGCTGAACGTAGAAGCCTTGGTTAGACCAGAGATCAGATCCGGCCAAAGCAGGGACTATGCCAGTGACCTGAAGAAGAGCCGAGCGGTGGTCGCCTGTAACGCGAGCGGTGGAGTTCATGGATTGGAGGAGTTTCAGGAGGATTCCTGGTGTGAGAGAAGCCATTGTGTTTTTTTGTGTGAGTGTATGCAAGCGAGGGAGACAGAGGAAGAGTTTTAAAAGAAAAAAGATAAAAAAACAGAGGAGAAGAAGCAATTTTGGCCGTTACCAATTCAAATTTAAATGCCCGCTATTTTTTAACATTTGAATGAATTCTTTTCTTGCAGTTGTAGGGACGGTAAATGATGATGAATTTAACCATACCTTTAATTCACAATTCCCGTCCGATGTTACATTGCCGTTACGCAACTGAAAGGCTGGGCCTATATTGAATTTTTATTATTTTTGTTATGTATTGCCTTTGCCTATTTATACTTTTGGCCATATGTATCTATATAAATAAAATTAAAATTCTTAAATTAATATTTATTTAATTACAATTTATTAATTATTTACTCTAATTTTATTTGTATATATATATATATATATATATATATATATTGTAAAATTTTATTACTTTATATTATATAAAAAATATATATTTTCTAACGAGTAATTGGACTTAAAGTAACACACACACACACTTGTAATGTTATATACACTTTTAATTTGGGTACACACTCAACTTCAGCACTGAAACGAACAAAATTTAATGCTTTTTTTGGATGAAGAAAAGTGCGAGAACAAATTAAAAGGAGCATAGATCAATGTTACAGCCATGAACCATTTCTTATAAAATTATAAAAAAAGGGGGTTACTATGGAGAATGTTTCTTCTATTCGGGGTGGGTTATTGCGCAATTTTAAAAGATAACCATTGAGGTCACGCTGTTCTACAACAGAAAAAGCACACACGATCCATGCTACAGCTTTCCTGGCAGCGAGTTTCTTCCTCCTTAGAAATGCTTGGACACAAATGCAACCAACGATAATATTATTATATCATTATCTAAATGGGCTACAAAATAATGCCATGATTTCATTTGCAGTGGTGTAACAATACAGACTATCCTTCTTCCAAGAGGCATAAATACATGCACACATGAGGGCATTCCTTCAATAAATTAACAAGAGTTTAACGCCAAAAATTGTGAAGGTCCCTTCGACCTATCTTTCATCACTCAAGTACAAGACATTCCTAACATTCTCAATTCTTAAAGGAAGAAGGCACAAAAGAATGATAATAATAATAATAGGTGGAAACCATCAAAAGAGTGACGGAAGGAGAAAATTGATATATAACGGATAGTCTTTTATTTTCCATTTTCTCTCGTATATCATTAAGCCACAAAAAACAAGAAGATCATGAGGAATACAATCAATACAAAGAATATCTTGATCATCAGCCATCGGTTCGATGAAATACTGTTAAGATACCTGACCAGTTGGTTCTGTGCACCTTCTACATTTGCTAGTGTGTCATCCATGTTCTCATCAATCCTGCAAACCATTGCATTGTTCTAGGTGAGCTGATAGTTGATGAAAACAGACTAAATCTATTTATTTTTTTTCCATCTAGTTGATAGTTGTTAACTACTGCATTTTCATTTTGTTTCCTTATTCATCAATTGGTGGATTTGACTTCTCTCAAGCAGATACTGTCCACCAAAAGAATTTCATTTGGAGGGGAAAAATTACAACCAAACATGTAGCAGCCATCATGCTACCCTCTTTCAGTACAAGAACTGTTTTCTACTCAGTGAGACAAAAGCCCAAAACATTACCACTAACATTAAGAGGAGCACAATATCTACAAGTTCAAACATTAAAAAAGAATCAAGCACAGTAATATGCTTGTTTTGATAAGAACATCATCACGAAAGAACAAACCTGATTGCAAGCTCTCCTTGCTGTGAAACCATGGTTGCTAGTTGTGTGAAGATATTGCTCAATTCATGAATTGTTGACTCAACATTGTGCAGAGCCTCAGCTCTACTCTGCATGTAACTGTCTTGCAGTGGAACCATCTGCTGTTGCTGTTCACGGTGCTGCAAGAGTGGCTGTGATTCACCATCTGCCTGTTTGCTGGAGAGGGAAGACAAATTTAGAGAGAAAAAATAAAGGTATGTCACTCATGACCAGAAGAATAACCCATTTCAGACTATGAATTGCAACATTTTTGTTGAGGGGACTCATCCAAAGGTTTTCCATTCAATAATATCAGAGAGAAAATGTCTCAAAAATAGAAGAAACAAAAGGTCAAAACCATGAACTCTTGAAAACTTGCTGTTTTGTTACATATACCTTGGAAATAACTGGGATGAAGATGCAGAACCATTGGCCCATGGAGGAGGTGCTGGTGATGCATTGGCAGCAGATCGGGAAGCTAGTGGACGCTGTCGGACAAAAGGATTTGTAGAATCTTTTGAAGCAGTTGAAGAAAACAATTGCCTTCTGTTCTCATGAACCTTTAGATTCTGCACATATATACAGAAAATCCCAATTTTTTTTTTTTTTTTTTTAAGAAAATAGCAAATTAACAACGATATTGTCAAACTTCTTAGATATATGCTGTGTTGAACAGAAGCTTTTAATGTACCTCTGTCCGCATTGTAAGGACCTCTTTGAACTCCTTTGTAGTGCTCATCAGACGGTTCTTCAGGTTGTCAACAACAGTAGTTGAATGAGTCGTGGTGTCACTGGAGATGTTTCCACTTTCATTCTGTGAATTGCAAAGCAGTTGAAGGTCAACTACAGCTGCATTGAGTGCAGTAATATCTTGCTTTATAACTGCTGTAAGCTCTTGGATCTCCATAGTTGGATCGTCAAACACTGATGTTCTCTTTGCCACTGATTAAAAGTTATACATGAACAAATTTAACAATATCATCTTTTTGGGGGTAACCACAGTAACAATAGTAATAAAAACATGCAGTCCCACAATGCCCAACGACATTTTTTTTTCAATGCTTTTCCCTGAATTTCTCTATTTGCTCTCTATAATTTGATCATTACAGACATCCACAAAACAATTCAGGAATCAAACATTAATCTAAAATGAAAGTTATAAATACATGCACACGGAGGGAGGGAGGGAGGGAGGGAGGGAAGAGAAAGAGGGTGCGGGAGGGAGGGAGAGAAAGAGAGAGGTAAAATATCTAAAATTCAGTCTCTTTGATCCTCAGAATATGAAATTAAGGTCTCAATGCAAGCAATACAGAAAAGGTTCCATATGAAGCAGATGTGAACAAATCTCTAGGATAGTGATCAAGGATCCTCATATATTTCCATTAATCCCCATTATGGGTACACTTCAATAAGACCCTAGTCTGAAATAATTAAGGTAGGTCTTTTTTAGTGTGATGTAATTAAAACCCTCACACTATTAGCTTTTCCAGAAGCAGAAAAATGCTATTAATTAAAATAAAAATCAACTATCCTTTATTATTAATAACAACTAGACATGTTATCAGAGATAATATAACTTCAATTTCCAATCAAGAAATGTGACTTTGACATTCACTCCGTGAATCAGTCAAAAACAATGTCCCCAGAATTATAGTTAGTGATCTTTCCAGAATTTTCTTCAGATAAAATGCAAGGACAAAAAACTATTAGAAAAGCATTAGTTTCAAAACAAACAGTGAATAAAAACACTGTTAAGTTCATGTAGCCCCAACTGCAATCAATATCAGATCCAAGCACAAAGTAAGCACATTCTGAATTCACCCCCCATTTTGGCATTAGCCTATCTCTCATCTCCCATTACCTAATCAATTGAAGGCCTAGAAATTATTCAAAGTATAATCTGAAATTGAAACGAACTAAAACATAATGTCAACCTATCTCTTAACAAAGTCTAATTGCAGATAAAAACTAATTGTTGATAGTTAAACATAGCTCAACCCCAATTCCTACAAAGCCACTTCACTTCAAAACTAGCTTCAAAACACAATTTTTCCAATTCTGGATCAGTATCAATACCTATAAGCTGTTTACTTGCGAAACAAAACTATGAATTTACCCAAATAATACCTAGAGACGTTTTAAGCTATTAATTCCTGTAATAAAACATACTTCCGTCCTAAGTAACAGAAGCAAATAACGGAACAAAAAGAAACTTACATTTAGCTAGCTTTGATAGCTTCTGAGAAGTCTGATGAATACCGAATCCAATCTTGGACGCACGTTTACTAAACTCGGATTGAATCGCCACCGCAGATCGCGTTGCGTCAGGCTTCGAGATGCTGCTGCTGCTATTAGTACTCGATGACGGTGCATTGTTCGCCGAAGAAAACGACTTCTTTAGCCTCTCCGCTACGCTCAAAAACTCTTGCGTCCGATCTCTATACGACGATTTCCCCGGCACGACCGACATTTTTATTCAGATTTCAATTTTTTCAATTCAATTCAAAAAAAAAAAATTGATTTGATTTTAATCAAGAAAACACAGAGGACATCAAAGAGAGATCTCTGCAAACCCTAAATGAAGAACTGGTGGTCTGGTGCGCGTTCTCTGTTCCGGAGTTTGAGAAACACTGTCGTTTCAAACGGTCGGAATCGTAATTAGAGGATTGAAGGAGGGGCAGTATTGGGGAAGACTGAAGAATTTGGAGGTGAAATTTCGGAAAAAAGAAGAAAATTAGAGCCGAGCAGATCTGGATCTCGTAAAATTGTTTGATGCTTGATGCGCTCTTCCGCTCTTCTTTTATCCAAAACGCACCGTTTTATTGATTTGGTCGTGGCCCGTCGGCCAATTGCGCGTAAACTAAAGCGCGCTGTTTTGGTCTAAGGTGGTGATATAAAGCTAAAAAAATGCTTATATACGTGAAATACCATTATCTTTTGCTAAGTGTAAGAATTAATATTTTTCATTACAACTTGATGTATTTTTTTTTTAACCTATCACTATTTTTTATTAATTTAAAATGTTTTATGTAAAAATAATTAAAATAATTTTAGTTATATAATTATAAAAATTACAAAAGTTAATTTCATAAAAAAGGATTTTTTTTATAAAGAACAACTTAACTAACATATGTCAGATTATAATGAAAAATACTAATTATTATACTTACAAAAAATAAGACCTAATTTTCTCTTATCCGAATAAGCCAAAAAAATTGAAAAATTATTATTATTTTAATATACAGAGCTTCTTATTATAATTCTATTTAATATTTTAATTTGTTTATCTCTTAGCTTTATCTCATCCCCCCTCAATACTAAGCATATGCAATTCAGTATCATTGTAGTATTTGTATAGAGTAATGGTCCTAGTCAAGAAAACACTGAGAATAATGGGAAGAGACAAGCATACAAAGAATAAGCAGTCTCAAAAATTTCTTACATGAAAATGCAAAAATTTGGACAGTATAATAGAGGCTACAGTACAATTTATTAGCATTACAGCAATACCAAGAACAAGAACAGGCAACACCCCACTACAATCCTTACTAGTACTTCAAGAACTTTTCCATGGATTGCCAATGAATGGCCATAAGCAACAATCATAACAGGAAACTCACAGTCCTCATCAGAAGGGTCTTTGTCTGTCATTTTGCCCAGGCCAGAGAAGTCACAGTTCCAGTCTTTCTGATTATATACCTGATAATACATGTTAAAAGCATATGAAGCATTCCCTTCAACACTGAGATGATTACAGGAAGACCCATAACCTAAAGCAGTACAATCTGATTGGCTGCAGGCATAGTTGATGCTATCTGGCAATTCTTCTAGATCACTTGCATTAGGGTCTAGAACACACCACCTTCTGAGCATATATTTCACTCCTTCAACTGCAGTTAGACCCTTGTCTTCTTTCAATCCTGATAAATCCAGTTCATATTTTGGCTTACCATCATATTCAAATATTCCCCAGTGTCTTTCAAAGCTTCCTGGAGCAATGCTTTTGGTGTTTTCATCAATAAGGCTGAACAGATAAGCTTCAATCTTACCCTTTCTTGCTGGTGTCCCCTTTCCACTCAAAACATGTTGGATTAGGCCTTGGTTGAATTTCTTAGCATTTTGGAGATTGGCATGTTTGTCACCATCTGTTGGCCAGCCAACTTCACCAATTATTATCTTCATATCAGGATAGCCTGCCTTGTCTAATGCCCAAATAAGAGTGTCAAAGTTCGCATCAAACACATTGTTGTAGACCAAGTCCCCATCTTTGATTGGCTTGTTTGTTCCTTCAAAGAAAGCAAAGTCTAACGGGAAGTAGTCATTGCCATAGAGACTCAAGAAAGGGTAGATATTTACAGTGAAAGGCGCATCATTTAAATGGAGAAACTGAATTATTTCGATTGTAGGATCACGAAATTCGGGTCGAAAGTCTCCAGCAGATGGGACTGGGTTTGAATCCGGAGAATAGTAGATATCAGCGTTGAAGGGTACTGTGGCTTTAACCTGGGAGCTAATTTCAGCATGGTTGAGGGCTTGCTGGATATTCCTGAGCGCTGGTAATGTCACTTGAAGATACGAGCCATTATAAGATTGGAGGAAGGGTTCATTGCCTACAGCAACATACCTGCAAGACCAATGTGCCAAGGCCAATTAATTTATAACCTGTTCAAGAATCTGCTTATTTGATCACTACGAGAATTGGTCAGTTAGCTATGTTTGCTACCATAACACTCAAACTTAAGCAGATTTGGCTGGGGAAAAGACAAATTATAATGGACTGATGCCAAAAAATCAGCAGATTTTGGTCATATACACTTTTCAACAGTTCGACTTCAACATCAGTAATATTCCAGCAAATGGAGTGAGAGTCCAGACAACCCAAAAGAAAGTAGTACTTCCATAATTGAATCAATGGAAGCAAACTGACCCAACCTGGCACAGAAGAGAAAGAGCAGGAAAATGACATCCAAGCAGAAAAATGATTTTCAGAACACACAAAAGAAAAAAAAAAAGGTCATGGAGGATAATCAAGAGGACTAAACAGGAAGACCTGCAACAAGAATCATAATTAAATAATGGTTAGATAAGGACAAAATTTCAAGAAAGCAAAACCTGACAGATAAAAATTATAATAGAACACCATTTGAGAATAAGGGAAAAAAATGTTACTCAACTTGATATTGACTCCACCATCATACAACCAACTAGTCACGTTGGAATCAACCCAGGAAGCAGCAGCATCAGGATCAGCACTCATCTGGTGCAACATGTAATTGGGTAGAGCCAACATCACCTCAATATCAGTTCCAATTAAAGCTGCCATGATTCTTTCATCAGCATCAAACAATTTCAACTTTCGAAACCCATTTTCTTTCAGCATATGCACAACCTTTTCTGGGCTGAGTAGGTGCGTAGTCATGGTTCCCCAGTTCACCCCAACACCAGTTACTCTAGCTTCTGTACTCACACTCACAGCTAGAACAAACAACACCACTAAAAAGAAGGTACTATATGCTTCTTGCTTCAACATTTCTCTAAAAATCTTGAAGAATCTTTAGTGGGATTTTAGGTATATATGAATCTTTCTTGAATTTGATAAAGAATCAAGAATCTATACAAAGATAAAAGAAAAGCTCTAAAAAGAGAGGGAAGGGGGTGATTCTTGGTGGTTTGCTGTTGAATTTATAATGTGTGGGAAGTGAGTGCTCCCTCTCTTTCTTTACACTTTCGCTGATTGGCTATTAGGATGCTTCAAGAGCAAGGTGGTTTCTTGAGCAAGGAAAAGAAAATCAAAATGAAAAGGGTCTTTTATTATTATTTTTTTTGCTTCAAAATACAATGGAAGATGCGTTTCTTCGTTCGGTTATTCAGTTATTGGTGCATGACAGCCACAATGCCAACAAGTGTCTCAATGTTGTTAAGCCAATTCTGCTATAACACTTTTAAATTTTATTGTTGAATCCTTTAATATACTCACTCAGAGCTAAAAATTGTATTTTCTCATGCCAACATAGGCTTTTAGTTGTCATTCTTCTGTTTCATTGATGCACAACATGCAATGTAAATGTTATGATCTCCAATGCCCATCCATTAATATAACAACATTTTAGAAATAGTAATTGTGTGCTTATTTAGTCTACGTACTCAAGTGCTTTACTATTTGGAGAGAATTGAGCATTAAATCACTTTATCGAACCATTAGTCGGTAGATCATTAAATTACTTCCTCACTAATCATTAGACCACTCAATTGGACCGTTAATTTGTAGACCATTAAATCATTCTCTCAATGACCAAAATATATTTAAAGTAGGTAAAAGCCATATTAACTTCCATAGACTTATCGATTTTTTAATTTTTGACCCATAAAATTTCATTTTGTATATTTAAACTTTCAAACTTCACATATCTAAAGTTTTAAACCCTTCTATCAATTTTTAACACAAATTATTTCCTTTTGATTCCAAAAGTTTATATTTCATACTATTTTTTATTTTTAACACTTATATCACTTTTAAAATTTTTTCACCAATAAAAAATAAATTTACTTATTTTAATTTCTAATATTTTAAATTATTATATACATATTTAAATAGTTTTAAATTTTAAAAATAAACAAACAAGTTAATGCTATTATACTAAATTTTAAAAAAATTAATAATGCTCATGTTTTTCACAATATTTAACTTATTGTTAATAAATTTTTATAATATAAATTCTTTTCATGTATCCAAAAGCATGATAAAAAAAAATGAAGGTTAAGATAACGGTTATAAAAGTTTGAATTAGTTGGAAAATCTATTACCATTTTTTTTTTGTGATGTACAGACATGCATTGATATCCACTATTTATAAAAGTTATATTATAAAAAATTATTCACAATAATTTAATTAAAATTTTGTAAAAAAAACTAAAAAAAGCATTAAAAATATAAAATTTAAATTTTGAAGAATTATAAAATATTTTTTATCATGATATATTTTAATTATGGTTGTTTTTTTTATCATAATATTTTATTTTGAAAAATAGTAGTTTTATTATAATTTTTTTTATCTTAACATTAAGTTGTTTATTTATTCTTAAAATTTAAGATTATTTAAAAATGTATATAAATTTATGTTTTTAATTTAAAATATTAAAAATTAAAATAATTAAATTTATTTTTTACTGGTGAAAAAATTTTAAATGTAATATGAGTGTTAAAAACTAAAAAATGGTATGAATGTTATAAATATAAAAATTTCAGAGATCAAAAAAAAAAAATTTTTGTTAAAAAATTGATAAAACGGTTTAAAATTTCAAACCCGTGAAGTTTAAGGACGTAGATATACAAAATAAAATTTTAGAAGCTTAAAACTAAAAAGTCAATAAGTTTAGAAGGTTCAATATGATATTACCTTTAAGTAAATAAAAGTTATATTAATTAAAAAAGAAATATATCAATTAATGGATTGGAGAAAGAAAAAGATTGAATAAACTAAATTGATTGCCTGTGCCCACTCCTGGCTAGAAGTATGGTGTTCCCATTACAAAATGAGAAAAGACAGAGGTAGGAAAGAATTTTCCAAGTAGGAGGATCAAAGTTAATTGTGCAAGTTGAAAGGCCATTGACTGCAAACTTTTCATTTGTAGAAAAAGAATCTTATAAATGAACAACTTTCCAGCTTAAATCAACGTGTTTCGCCTTCATCTGATCTTTTTCTCTTTTTTTTTTTTTAATTTTTGTTGTTCTTTTAGTGAGTGAAAATTGTATTTTTCTTCAAGAAAAGAGAAATGCTTAATTAAGAAAAATTATCATGGTGCATTCGGATAATGAAGTGAACTGGATCTCCATTCAAAGGAAATGCTAACTTAACGCATGACATTTCCTGCTTTACAAAGTTTTGACATGAAATATTGCCATGTAAGACAAAAGGAATTTGAGAGCCTGCTCCTTTCCAACAATATATGCCATCCAATGATCAATAATGTTATTGGAGATCTGATTCTTGCCATAGCTTGACTTGTGCCTTGACTACAAAAGCAGGGTGATGTCTATCGCAGTGTGGAAAAAAAAAAAAAGACTTAAACAGAAAGTTTTAGTAAGCAACTGTTTTTTAAAACGCACAAAAGCATTGTGGCTTACGAAATTAACAAAAAATTGCTCCATTACAAGAAGTTAATATGCATCGTTTTAATGACTCAGCACAAAATTGAACATCTTCTATCAGATTTGCTAAACATGTTTATTTTTAACTCCCCAAGTTTGTCTCTGACACTAAGCTTTTCCTTTATGCTTCTGTTTAACTATAGAGCCAAAAGGACCTAAGTTCATCCTAATCCTAAATAGAGGGGTTGTGAAAATCTGGCCTAGAAATAAATCATTCAGTAAGTAGTTCTAAATCTCCATTAGCAGAACGAACATTGGCAACAACATCTTTCAAACAACCTTCTGGTAGCCTGAAGCTTAAACAAAACATTGCCTGCATGGAAAAAAAAAAATCTCTGAATAAAAATATCGATAGAAACAAAAACTGCTGTCGTAAGTGAGCTAATAATTTCAATAGCAGCCTGTACCTTATTTGGAGCAACATCCCTGACCCTATGGAATATTGGGTCTTGAATAGAAGCACCTATGGTAGACTCTGCCTCCTACAAAAGTTGTTTGTAAATGACATAATTTAAATAACCAATATATATATATATATATATATGAGATATTAAGAGAAACAGCTTTTACCATAAAACAGTGGTTAAAATAAGCTCAAAGTGATGCACCATTAGTACACCAAGATCAAACAAAATTGTTTGTGACAAAAAAAATCAAAGAACAAGAAAGAGGAATAACAAATTTACTGAGATAATAGATTCTTTGCTTTCAGTTGCCCGCATGAAGCAATAGCAGTGGATCAAGGGACGAGGTCCCTTCCAATCTTTCATTTGAATAATGCCCCTAAATGAATCTGAGAGAGGGAAAAGAAAGACTTATTTATTTACAGCTAAATAGTCTCAGCAACAGAACAGAATGAAACAAAGGTGGCAAACTGCCCTATAAAAAAACTATGAACCAAACCGTAAACATAGAAACAGTTGAAAGAAACTTTGCCCAGGAAAGAAGAGGATAAATTCTCAGCCTAACAACCAAAAGATGCAACAGAAGACAAATGATCAACAAAAGGTCCCCCATAATGAATGAAACAAGTGCTGACAGTATTGACAATGAAAGGAGAAAAGCATTTTGAAGTTTAGCTTGGAAATGGAGAAAAATCATAAAATGAAAATTTATATTGTGGAATGAAAGGAGACACTTGCGGGGAAGAAACGGGCAAACAGGGGGACAAATGATGTTAATGGTGACATAAAAAATATCCACAAAGCAAGAGGCAGATTTGGCACAGAAATATTGATCATACCTAGAAATTGTAAAGCAGAAGCCGGAAGGTTCATTATCACATGATCAACATGCTCCCAAGGCTTAGTATTTGGCAACTCAGAGGCTCTCATTCTCTTATTTGCACTTCCTTTTCTCCTAGAGGTGGATGATATAGCAGAACCATAGGCGTTTTGATTTTCTGTTTGTTAAATGATAAAGTCAGATATTCCAGCAAATGTGACAAAATTTGTTTATGTATCCAACTCCATTCAAGATGCTGAAATTTTTCAGGTGACAAATCCCTTATTTTGGTGAATATCATACCTTCCTGGCAGCAATTTGAAGGCCTTTTAGATGCAGCTATAGATGCATCTGCCTTCCTATGTTGATCTTGTGCCAACTCATGCTCACTTGGGATGCTATCAGGTACTTCCTTCACCACAACTGCATGAGGATAGGCGTTTAATAAAATACTACAAACTAATAGACAGACAGTGAATTAATACTCAAATTACCTGCAACTTCCATTTCCTCATTGGTCAGTATCCTGAGATTCTCACATGCATTAAGAGTGGGAGCATCAGATTCTATATCATTTTCAGAAGATGGTACTGCCATCAGATGGGAAACAAATTTTCTAGCATCCATGTTGTATGCAAAAATGAGATCCTCAACCTTGTTAAGTTTTGCATTAATCTTCAAATATTGGAAGCTATCTGGATTCAAATCATTTGCATAGACAACACATCCTTTCTGTGCTGCTGGAATTGCAAAAGGACCAATGCCAGCAAATATGTCACAAATTGTATCCCCAGGTTGAAATTGGGAAACCAGCCTTATATGTTCATGTTCCAACCTTGAATTCCAGTAAACTAAGCCATAGTCAAGCTTAAATGTTGCCCCATATTGCTTTACTTCTGTGACCATATTACTTTCTCCAGCCAGAACTTCGAACTTTGGCACTCGAAACTCATTTGTAATTGTTCCAACTTTATTGACCACAGTTTTGATCCTGGGATAATTTTTCTGTCAAAACAAATAAAAAAAATATATATTTTTAACCAAAAAAAATTATCACATTATCAGCTAAAGTCAGGGACATCAAAACAGTAAAGTGATAGAGCATGTTAAATCTAAATGAGATACTTGAAGGACAAATATCAATACATGATTATTCAGGAAAGGCAAAATGAAACAAGGCAAGCAACCCTTATTTAATAGACCAGAGTGAAAGAAAACTTACATCATAAATAACCTTGGCAATGACATCCTTGTATGGAAGTAGTTCATCATGGATATTCAGATGGGCTATGTGACCTGCATCCACAGGAAGAACTAATAATTCACTGATCAATGTTGAGTTTCTCAGTTTGTAAACTCCATTCTATCATGTGAAATGTACATGCTGCAAATATTCACCAAACTAACATGGCAATCAACAATCATTAGAAATTGCAAGACTCCTTTGCTAATATTAGCTGAGAAGAAAAGTGAAGGTGCATGGAAAACTAAGATGAACATAACATAAATTGAATACTTAACTATTGTCTCAAAAGATGAAGGGATCTCCACTCCCGGAGGCAGGATCTGCTTCAATATATGATCTGCAAGCAAAGATAATGGGCAGTCAGATAGTTAAAATCCATTTGTGAATATAGGAATTAAGTCAAGTATCTATTGGCAAAGGATTAACAAACATCTTATAATACTTATTAGAAAATAAATTTTCATGTCTTATTCCAATTATCTTCATATATTGATAATGAATTGCAGACTGACACAAAGACTGAGATGCTCATATGGGGGACGCGTGAAAATTAGAGCATGTTAATGATGTACGACATAATCATCACAGTTTAAAGTTTCAACAATTAAAAGCAACTCCAACAATCAAACAACAAAGACACAAGGAGAAATCACACAGAAAGCTAATGTGCACATGTGAGTGTACGATTAAATAAACACTGATTGATAGTTTCACATTGGAGTAACAGTACTTGTACAAATAAAGGGTTTTCAGCAACAACTTTTATACACCCGCAAGACGCATTAGAAGGTCACAGCCAACTAACCTGCACCCCAGTAAGAATACCCAAGTGTCATGGAATAAGGAGCAATTTCAATGTTGCATAATTTCTTCAATTCATCAAGTTTCTCAGCTGGAATATCAGTCAAATCTGTTCCACATCCAACAGCTCACAATTAAACGCACGAACGCAAACTCACTGTACTACAGATAATTTCATTAATCATAATGGAGAAAAAAATTTTAACCACATTTAACAAACATAAATTCATCGAAAATTTCTTACCAGGATCTTGAACAGCTTCAGATAATATGACATAACGACTCTTATCAGAATCAGGGTCTTCAGTAATGGGTTTAACGCGAGGCTTATCAAGCAAATATCTAAAAAAAAAAAAAAAAAAAGAAACTAAAACATTAAGTTACATAATTTAGCAAGCTTTAAGTTTTAAAAAATTGGGAATTAGGTTTCAATTCAGGTAAAAAACGTACCCATTTAGCAAGCGAGTTACAGTCTTGCAGAGTTCACGAGGGATTCTTAATGCCCATAACTTCAATTTCACATCAAATTTACTCTCGTCCAACATTTAATCCAATATAGCGTTGCAGAAAGACAATTGGATTTAATTTGGTATATTGGACCCTTTTTTAGCTGCAATGCGAACTGAAAAACCATGGATAAACCCTAGAGTTAATGCAGCTCAGAAGGATGGAGTTAGGAATGAAACGACGCCGTTTTATCAATTTCTTTAGCAAACAATAAAGAGAGTATATGTTTTTGTAAATTGTAATGTCCTCAAAAAATGAATTTTTAGAAATATATTCATTTCCAATTTTATATTTTAATTTAATAAAAATTTATTAAAAAAGGAAAAATGTGCATTTAGGCCTTTAACAATTGGACAAGGTTTAAGTAAATACAATCCCAACTTTACAATATTACCGTTTTTTTTTTTTTAACTTAGCGAAGGGGGAGCCCGTGGGGTTTGAATTCCAATGGGTGGCATCCTAAGGGGATGCTTTCCCACCCAGCCCCTTGACATGGGCAATGTAACGGTGTTAAATTCTGTAAAAGGTATTTGAAAAAAGTGCTAACATATAAAATATAAAGAAAATCCCTATTTAAATCCCTTTAAAACTCCTTGTCAAAGACTTCCCCAAAAACCCGTTCAACAAAAAAAAAAAAAAGAAAGGACTTCCCTATAAACAAAAGAAACATAACTCGTAAAAAAACAAACAAGAGTTGAAGAACGAAACTCAATAGTCAAAGAAAACCTTTAATATAACCACACTGTTTGATGCAAAATGTTGTTTTTTTGGCAAAATGAAAATCCCACGTTGGGAAATAGAAGAAAATAGAGAAGGACTTAAGGTTATAAAATGACATCTCCTCCCCCTTAGATAATCATTCCACAAATTTAGCTTTCTCCAATATTTAGACTATTTGTATTCTTTTTATTTCTTTTGTAACATTTTTTTAAATTAGTGAAATATCATTTTGTAGTGTTTGAGTACGTAGGTATAATTGACTGAACCTCGTTAAATTTTGATGTTTACTTTTATGTCTATTTAATAGCTATTATCAGGTATAATTGTTCTTAATTATTGTGCTATTAAATTACTTATCTTGGTAAAATTCTATCTAGGAGGTTGGTATTTAAGTGGACCATTGTATTCCACCACACCTTTCCTTCGAATCTACCTTGGGGTGATTTTTTAGTACAATCGTTTACACTCTAGTCATATGAGTAATAGTTCTTAACGCGAATTTGTTATTATCGGTAGAAATTAACTCAAATTCTACAAAAATTGGTATTCGAGCTCTTGGTTTATTTTAGTATGTTATGTGGTTGCGGCTTAGACTGCTCTTTCTACATTAGAAAAAATTTTCTTAGGCTAATTGACATTCTACATTGATAGCTATTAAATAGAGTTTATAGCAGAAATGGTAGACATCACAAAATTATCTACATTGACGTCAATAGCTTTATCATCTTCAATTTTGACAAGAAATGTTGTGACAAATCCTAGATTTGCAATGAAGATTTTTTATGGCACCGGTTATTTCGGTATATGGCAAAGTAAGGTTCTAGATGCCCTCTTTCAGCAGGGTTTAAACATTGCCATTAAAAAAGAGAAACTGAATAGTTTTGAGGGGAAAGAATGAAAGACAATTAATAGATTGACATGTGGTATCATTCGATCGTGTCTTTTTAGGGAGCATAAGTATTTATTTTCCAAAGAAACTTCTGGAAGTAAATTACGGAAGGCACTAGAAGAGAAATTCTTCAAGAAAAATAGTCATAACAAGCTCTACATGAACAAAAGATTGTTTCACTTCAATTATATTCCAGGTACCATGATGAATGATCACGTAACTAGCTTTAATTAGTTGGTAACTGATTTGATGAATATGGATATGATTTTTAATGATGAAGATCTAGACCTGATGTTGGTGGGATTGCTTCTTTATGAGTTTGACTATCTTGAAATTACTTTACTTTATGGGAAGGTTATTATGTCTTTAAGTGAAGTAACTGCAACCTTGTATAGTTATAAATTACGAAAAAAGAAAAAGTAAGAAAATACAAGTGTTAAAGTAGAAGCTCTTGTTGTTAGAGGCCATTCACAGAGCTAGGATAAAGGAAAGAGAGAGAGATCTAAGTCAAAGTCCAGATTAAGTAAAGATGAATGTGCATTTTGTCGAGGAAAAGGGCAATGGAAGAAAGATTGTCCCAAACTAAAGGATAAAGGCAAACCTAGAAAGGGAAAGGCTGTCTCATATTCAAATGTAGTTGAGTGTGATGATGTAGATTTAGATCTTTCAATTACTGTTACGCTATCAACCAACTGTTTGAGTTCATGGTTGTTAAATTCAACTTGTAGTCATCATATGACTCTCAATCGAGAATGATTCTTTGACTTTAAAGAACTAAAAGGTAGAGTTGTCTACACAGCCAATAATGCCCCTCTTAACACACATGAGATTGGTTCAATTTGCTTGAGCAATTAGGATGGATCAATCAGAACTTTAACAAGTGTTCATTATATGACAAATTTAACGAAGAATCTCATTTATGTGGGAACCTTAGAGTTAACAGGTCTCGAAGTGAGGGCAAAATATGGGATAATGAGAATAATTTTTTGTGTACTTATGATAATGAAGGGAATTAAAAAAAATAATTTGTATTACTTTCTGGGTAGTACGATTCTTGGGATAGCAGTAATAGTAGCTTCTATTGATTATCAGAATTTAGAAGCAACCAGGTTATGACATATGCGCTTGAGGCATGCTAAAGAACAATCCTTGAAATTGTTGATAGACCAAGGATTATTTAAAGGAGCTCGGGCTTGCAAATTAGATTTTTATAAGCATTACATTAAAGGGAAGAAGACAAGGGTGAAATATGGAACAACAATCCATGATATTGAGGGTATTTTGGATTATGTTCATTCAAATGTGTGAGGGCCTTCCAAGAATGCTTTATTAGGAAGAAAACACTATTATATTTCCTTTGTTGATGAATTTTCTCGAAGAATATGGGTGTATACAATAAAGACTAAGGATGAGGTGTTAGAAAATTTTCTTAAATGGAAAAAGATGATGGAGACTCAAACAAGCAGAAAAGTCAAATGTCTCCGTACAGACAATGGTAGAGAGTTTAAAATTGATCCATTTTTGAAAGTCTATAAAGATGAAAGTATTGTCAGGCACTTCACCATAAAAAATACACCATAACAGAATGGGGTGGCAGAGCATATGAACCGGACATTACTAGAGAAGGTTTGGTGTATGTTATCTAATATTGGGTTGGGTAAAAAATTTTGGGCTAAAGCTTTGGTATATGCTTGTCACCTTGTCAATCGTTTGCCATCGATTGCTATTGGTGGTAAAATGCCATTGGAGAAATGGTTTAAAAAACTTGTTACAGATTATGATTCCTTACATATGTTTAGTTCTACTGCATATTACCATGTTAAGGAGTCAAAGTTGGATTAAGAGCAAAGAAGACAATCTTTATGAGGATCACTTCTGATGTCAAAGGCTATCATCTTTAGTGTCCAAAAATAAAGAAATTAATCTTCAATAGGGTTGTTACTTTTGATGAATCTACCATATTGAGAAAGGTGACTTCAAAAAAAAAATAGAGCAAACAGATAATACTCCTAAATAGGTGGAGTTTAATGGCAACAAAATTGTCCCCGCCAATGTAAAAACTGATGATGACTCTCCTATAGTAAAAGAAAAGTAAAATAAAGATAAGGTTCAGACCTAAGAACCTCTATAGCAATATGAATCAATTACACTAAGGAAGGGAAAGAGAACCACTAGACAACCTGCTCGTTATGCTGATATGATCTCTTCTGCATTACTAATTGCAATTGATGATGTTCCTGCCATTTATATTGAAGCAGTCCAAAGTTCAAAATATGAAAAGTGGAGGATCACCATGAATAAAGAAATGCAGTCCCTTCAAAAGAATCTAACATGGAAACTAGCTAGTCTTATAAAGAAAAAAAGACAATTGGGTGCAAATGGGTATATGCAAAGAAAGATGGATTTTCTGATAAGGATAATGTTCTTTACAAAGAAAGATTGGTGGCTAAAGGCTATGCATAGATAGAGGAAATTGATTATAATGAAGTATTTTCTCCATTTGTAAAACATTCCTCCATCAGAATTTTATTGGCTTTGGTAGTACAGTTGGATTTAGAACTAGTTTAGATGGATGCAAAAATTGCATTTTTACATGGAGACTTAAATGAGAAAATCTGCATGACTCAACTAGATGAATTCAAAGTTACTAGTAGAGAAAAAATGGTTTACAAATTGCAAAAATCGCTGTATAAATTGAAGCAATCTCTGAGACAGTGGTACAAAATATTTGACAAGTTTATAATAAGAAAAAAGTGTCACGACCCAAAACAGGGGCCATGACCGGCGCTAGGGAACGAGAATTCTTTCGAATCCGGAACCCATAGCAAGCCTAAAAAATAAAATAAACATGCAATAATAATAACAACAACTCTTAATGCAGCGGAAATAAAATCATAAATGTCAAAATAATAATTCCGTCAAACAAAATTAAATCGAATTCTCATGTCATATATAAATAAATCCTTTAATACACGTTTTAGTTCAAATTCTTAAAATACATATCTTATATAAATATAATACACCACATCTCCGAAACAACCATAACTACTGCAGTGTCTAGATTATAAAATAAAACTCAATACTCAGATAAGCAGTTTACATAAAGAAGCCAGGGCGAAAGAAATCCGACGTACAGGCTTGCTACTGAGGTCTGAGGAAGATGACTCTCCTAAAAAATGGTCAACAGAGGGGAGTCAGACTTCACTGAGTGAATTACTATAATATATATATATGCATACTAAATGCCAATGCACACAATCAAAAGTATATATATAATATGTATATATATACAAGCAAATACACACAGATGTAATAAAATCATTTTATATATTTTTATTGAAAATCATTGTTTATGAAGGATCAAATAGAACCTTAGAAAATCACAACCTCAAAACAGTGTTAGACAACACTCTAGCCATACAGGCTCACTTATTCCAATATATAATCACTTGTTCCATTTGGACAGTAGACTGGCCCCGAGATATTAAGTTAACTGAGCTCCAGCAGTCTAACTATCAGTGTGATTGGCCCCGAGACACTTGGTCAACCGAGCTTTAGCAATCACACTCCCAAATCATATCACACATCAAATAATCAAATCCAATCAATATCCTCAAATGGTTAGTAATATAGCCTAAATGCTATAAGCGTACCGGTACGTACTCGGTCCTAGTGCCGCCCACTAGGTAGCACATTCTATCGATATCCTTCATTTTAAATATAAATCATACATTCATAAAAGTAAATGATGCATGAATTTAAATATAAATAGCAACATAAACCATATATATACTAGAAATATACCAAAAGTAAATCAGGTATATTTCAGCTATATATACGTCAAATAAATTCATTTCATTTACAAACTAAACTAGAAATAAACCATGAATATACTTAGAAATATTTTAAGAATAATTTATTAATTAAACATGCATATAGTTTAAAATATACCAAAATATACCAAAAATATACCAAAATAAACCTAAGTAATTATTAAACCATGAATGCATATTTTATCAAAATAAAACATATATTTCTAAAATCATGCACCCTAGAGCACATATATATAAAATAGTAACTCACACTTAGTGCGCTCCTCGAGATGGGTCCGACGGGCCTGGTCCACTAGGCCTCGGTCTCGGCGCAACTAAACAAACAATAACGACAGGAATCAGAATAAATCTAATAGAAGTTCTAAGGACTCAATCTAGATTACTAGACACAGAATTAGAATTAAGGTTCGACCGGATATTACGTTTTACGAGAATTCTACCAAAAATTCGGCAAAAACTCCCCTGTAAAACGGACATCTCTCTACTCAAAAAGTAGAGCAGACCCTGCAAAGAAACACACTTCAAAAAATAGACACAGAATTACATCCACCACCCCTCGGTCGGACTCCAAACTACAGTTTACCGACCGGGGTCCACAATTCACAGAACAATATAAAAATACCAAAAACCCTTATATCACAGAAATACATTTTATAAGTAGAAATTACGTAATTAACCTTAAAACACAGTAAAAACCGATAAAAACTCATTTTATTAGTAAAATCGTATATTATATATATGATTGAAAATAATTCACGAAAAATAATTTTAATTAATTAAAAATACTAAAGAATTTGTAGAAATCATTTTTATACCTTAAATAATTATTAAAACCAATTAAATTACATTTTTAGCCAATTTTGTATAAAATTACCAAAATGCCCCTATATATATAAATATACTAAAATTACTTCAAAAATTCACCAAAAATAGTATAATTATCCAAAATTAATTTTCTCAACATATTTATCAATAATATCAATAATTAAACTCAATTAACCAATTAATTTCAATTTAAAAACACAATTAACCAAATTTTCCAAAAATTCCATAAACTAATTAAATTCAAAATAAATACATAGAAATTCATAAAAATTCCAAATAAATTTCTATAATTCATTTAAACACCTATATTTATCATAAAACACAATTTCATAATTTATTTAATTAATTTCCGAAAATTAGAAAAAATAATAAAATATTCAAAAATACCCAAAAATCAAAATAAATTCCAAAAATTATACAAAAATTCACACATGTAGATTAAGCTACTAGGATCAACATTTGTTAAGGGACTTTTCATGAATCAACAAGAAAAATTCAAAAAAAATTTGAAAACCTAATTCGGCCAAAATGGAAAAATTGAAAAACAAGGAAATCAAGGGAGTTTGAGCTCAAAACAAAGCTAGAATCAAGATTACCGTTGCTTGAGGAGTCCAAAGACACCGAAAACACGAAGTTTGGTGGCCGGTGGAGGAAGAACCGTCGAAGCTTGGAGGTTTGGCCAAAAATGGCAAAAAATGAGCTAGCCGGCGCCGGGGAAGATGACCAGAGTGGTGAGGGAGATGGGTTTCGAGGAAGAGGAAGAAAACCGAAGGAAAAAGAAAAGAAAAGAAAGAAAAAGAAAAGAAAGAAAAGAAAAAGAAAAAGAAAAAAAAAGAAAAAAAAAGAATTATGTATATATATATATATATATATTATAATATAGTATATTAATAGAATACTTGGAAAAATTATCCACCATACACATAATTTAATATTTTAAAATTTAATACTAAATAAAAATAATTAAATATCAATAAAACTAATAAATAAATAATAAAATATTAGGGTAATTAATTAAACCCTAGTTAAATAAACAAATACACAAATATGCTTTATTTAGTATTTTAAAAATATATATGAGTTCATGCAAATATGTAAATTCATTTAAAATAATTAAATATAAATAGTTTACGTATCAATTTTTTCGAAAATACAAGTCCCGGGAAAAGTTTACGTAAAGTACTTAAAATAATATTAAAACAATTAAAATCAATTTTAATTAAACAACAACTCATGAAATATCAATATCATATATAAGAATTATTAACACTGCATATCCCGATGCAGTATAAAAATATTTAAAAATATAGGATATTACAAAAAGTACACGAGAAACAAATATAATCATTGTGTGTATTTGCGCAAGCTACAAGAAGGATCTTATATATATATCTTCTTCTTTATGTTGACGATATGCTGATAGTTTCCAGGAGTTAAATAGAAATTGGGCAATTGAAGACTCAATTGAATAGGGAGTTTGAGATGAAGGATCTCGGTGAAGCAAAAAAAATTCTCGGTATGGGGATATTTAGAGATAGGAAATTGGGGAGACTTTGTTTATTTCAGAAAGAATATATAAGGAAGGTACTAAATCGTTTTAGCATGAATGAAAAGTCAAAACCAGTTAGTACACCACTTGCTCCTCATTTCAAGTTTAGTGCATCCATGTTATTGAAGAATGATGTAGAATGGGAATACATGTCAAAAGTACTATATGCAAGTGCTATTACTAGCTTGATGTATGCAATGGTGTGTATGAGGCCCGATATTTCACAAGCAATTGGGGTTGTGAGCAAGTACATAATGCATGATCCTGAGAAGGAGCATTGACAAGCTGTAAAATAGATTTTATGGTATATCTGGACACTATAGATATTGGTTTGGTATTTCAGTAGGATAGGCAAGATGGTTAGTGTGTAGTTGAGTATTGTGATTCTGATTATACTGGTGATTTGGACAAGTGTCAATCAACTACTGATTATGTGTTTACTTTTACAAAGGCACCAGTTAGTTGGAAGCCTACCTTACAATCAATAGTTGCTTTGTTTACTACAGAGGCCGAGTATATGGCAGTTACAGAGACTGTAAAGGAGGCAATTTAGCTTCAAGGGTTGCTTGGTGAACTGTGAATGAAGCAGAAGCATATCAAAGTGCATTGTGACATTCAGAGTGCTATTCATTTAGCAAAGAATCAGGTTTATCATGCAAGAGTGAAGCATATCAATGTTCAATATCACTTTGTATGGGAGATTTTAGAAGAAGGTGGAGTCATAATCCAAAAGATTTGAACCACTAAGAATCCTACTGATATGATGATAAAAGTGATAATTGTAGTCAAGTTTAAACATTATTTAGATTTAATCAATATTGTTACAAATTGAAAGATGAAATCTGTAGGCACTACTAAAGGTTGGATTTGAGAAAGAATTGTATGAAATTTTGACAAAGTGGAGATTTATTGTTTTTTTGGTAAAATGAAAATCCCACATTGGGAAATAAAAAAATTGGAGGAGGACTTAAGGTTATAAAAAGACATCTCCTCCCCCTTAGTTAATCATCCCACAAAATTAGTTTTCTCCAATATTTAGGCTATTTGTATTATTTCTCTCTCTTTTATAATATTTTCTTAAATTAATAAAAAATCATTTTGATAGTGTTTGAAAACGTAAATATAATTGGCTGAATCTCGTTAAATTTTATCTTTTATATTTATTTAATAATTATTGTCGAATATAGTTATTATTAGTTATTTTGCTTTTAAATTATTTATCTTGATAAAATTATATTTAGAAGGTTGGTATTTAAGTGAATCATTGTATCTCACCACACATTTCTTGAGAATTTACCTTGAAATTTTTTAATACAACTATTTATACTATAATTATTTAAACATTAATTCTCAAAATAAATTTATTATTATCGATAAAAATTAACCCGAATTCTGCATCATAAAAATCCTGAAAGCTGATACAATATGATGCGGTTTTTGATTCTTCAAAATGGAGAGGACTAACCAATGCGATGACCCAAAGCTAAAAATAGTAAGAATTTTAAACTTCCAATTAAAAATGGTCAATAATGGAGATGTCATAGTATGAGGGTCAGAGAGAAACAAATGCAAAGACAAGAAGAACAGTAAAAATTTCAAGATTACAAACTTTTTCAGCAACCAAACAAAACCTAACACCCAACACATTTCCAATTATTAATCCAAAATTAAAAAAAAAACACGCACACATAAATCATCAAAGAATCAAGAAATTAAAGTATTGCAATCATGGCTCCTGACAGTCTCTTACCAGTGGTTGTCACCGGTTGTTCTTCACTGACTGCAGTCGCTGTGGATTGTGAAAAGAATCAAAGTTTTCAACGATCGTGAGGCAGTGAATAATTGACGGTGGTTTGTAATGGTGAAATAGTTAGAAAGAGATATAAAGAAATAGAAGAATGAAAAGGACGGGGGTCCACTTGTACTCCTCTAATGTTTTTGTTGAGCTAATTTAATGACATTAGTAGTGTATTTAAGCAAAGAAAAAAAAATTAAGGAACAATATAATTTTTAGACCAAATATAAAGAATTTAAATGCATATTTTTCCAATAAAAATCAACTATATTAATTTAGCTATTGAAAAAATATGTTCCAAATTTTTTATTACTTAATCTATTTCTTTTTAATTATCGTTTAAGAATTATACATATAAATTAAAAAATGTAATTAATATATATATAAAATATTATATTATTTTTATATTAATTTTCTTAATCAATTATTAGCTTTGTAAATTTCTAAAAGTAGTGTATATATAAATAAGAGTTTGATAGAAAAAAATATAGTTAAAATTTATTGTTAATTAAAAATGTCAAATAAATAAAAATAAAAAATTTAATTTAAAGTGATAATTAAAAAGAATAGGAGAGAGTATCAATTATTATTTAAGCACATGCTTTGCATATTAATAAAAAACTTTTTACATTCGCAATAATAAATAAACTATTGGTAACAGCGATTTTTTTTTTCCCCGGAAAATTGGGGTGGGATGTCCAATGCTTTGAAGAGTTGCTGCAAAAATTGCAAGCCCAGCAACCCATACCAGCATCCATAGCAGCGTTTACTAATCAATCAGCATAGCCATTAGCTTCTCTATAAATATAACAGAAAATAACAACCTAACTGTAGCTGGACAAGATAGAGATTTGATGCAGTAGTTGGCTGCAATTGCCAATTACTCCTTTAATTGTAGCTACTGCTGTAACAGAGTCAGACTCCACTAGCGCATGTCTGAAATTCAATTCCCAAACCACCGACAAACATGAAAGAATTCCTAGTAGTTCTGCTGCCAATATTATGTAAGAAACCCATTAACCGATGACCGTTATTGTCTCGCACAAGGCTACCAGCAGCCGCAATATAGTTTGGGTATTTACATACCCCGTCAGAGTTCAATTTGACCAAGTCATGATCGGGTGGCTTTCCAAAGAATTTGTCTAATCCTCGTATTAGTCGCAGCTTTCAGCGAATTACTATAGTTATCCTCGCTAGTAATGGTCTCCTTACATCTGTTCATGGTAGCATGGATAGGATTTCCTTGGAAACATGTCTCTACCTTCAAACTGAAATTGATTCCTGCACTGCCAAAGGTACCAAACTCCGAATTTTTTTTGAAGCAAATAACCAAAACTTTGCTGACATGAATTTCGAAGGATCCAATCTTGCATTGGGAGAGAAAAGAACTCATGCTAAAGACGGCTTTTTCCAAATTAGATTGACTAAGAAGCAGTCTCGAAGGGCATGAAGGGGCGTTTCCTCCTCATCTCACCTGCAGCATGAGCTCGAAGGGCATATTTTCCTCTTCTTGCAAGTCTTAATTCTGTGAGTTCCTTCCACTTCCAAACCCAGCAATGTTGAACTGCACCAGAATTCACATTCCGAATCACCTCATAAGCTGAATTTGTAGAGAAGGATCCAGATTTAGAGGAATTCCAATTGACCAAATCTTGATCATTTTCAAAAGATGGAGGGATAACAGCTGCAATCCCCAAGCTAACAGAAGCAGGAAGAAGGTGATTAAAAGCATTCCAATTCCAGCCCCTGACCTCGCAAGGTAAGATGCCAAAGATCTGTTTGTCACATTCAGGGATATCAAACAAGGCAACAGAGCTGAGATGAGGATAGCCTTCAAGCCAGTTATCCTCCCAAAAAAATGAATCCGCATCCCTTCCCCTATATTCCGTGAAACATCATGCTAACATTCTAATGTATTACATTGTAATTTTTCACAAAAATTTTTACTTTTAAATTAAACAAATAATTAAATGTTGAAAAATCACAATAGGAACAAACACTTTAGTAGTAAGTAATAATTCCAAGACACTTCAAACAACCTGGGAACTGAGAAAGCTCATATTCACCAATGACCAGACTCACCAACAAATTAAGCGTACATATAATCATCAAAGAACGAAAAAAAAAGGCAAGAAAATCACTTCCTTGATAGCAGGACTTCATTAACTAGACTGTTCAAGTGCATGGAAGATGATCCATCAGGACTAATGGCTTCTTCTGCTAATTTCTTCCACTCAATGGCCTTCTCCTTCATCTTTTTACCCTTTTCACCATTCATCAAATCTTTAACAAGCTTCTCTACATCATCTCTTTTGAAGTTGTTGCCCAATTCCTCTCCATTTCCCCATTCATTGCAACTCTTTCTGCAGTTGACAAAATGCTCTCCAAAGAAAGGCCAGCAAATCATGGGTACTCCTGAAGAAATGCTTTCTAATATTGAGTTCCATCCACAGTGAGTTATGAATCCTGCTGTTGATGGGTGGTTGAGTACCTCCTCTTGTGGACACCAACTTGCTATAAAGCCTCTTTGTTTAGTTTCACTAAGAAACTCTGATGGCAGAATTGCTGATTCTCCCATGATCAAATCTGGCCTTGTTATCCACAAGAAGTTGTAGTTAGTGTTGGCAAGTCCCCATGCAAGCTCAACTAGTTGCTCCACTGTCATTATTGTAGTGCTTCCAAAATTTATGTAAATCACCGAGTTGGGTTCTTTGGAGTGAAGCCATTTGATGCACTCTGCCTCTTCATTCCATAGATTGCACTCTATGGAATTGTATTGATCATTAGGAATTTTGTCAAGAAGCATTTGTAGAGGACCAATGCTCAAGACCCTTTGAAACACTGGAGAAAGGCTGTTCAAGACTTCACTCTCCAGGGCATCAAAAGTGTGAAATATAACAGCTGATGCTTTAGAAGCTCTTCCCAGATCACCTTCACTAGAGTCTTCCATGGAGCTTATTTGATTTTTAGTTTTAATGAACTTGGAAAGATCCCTCACTTGAGCTCCTTTCATTCCTGGAATCCATTCCATCATGCTGTCCAAATTCATATCTGATTCTCCCTGAGCACTACTTGGATCTGCAAATAATGTTTACTTAAGTTAGCCAGGTCAATCAATGGCTAAACTACATTGGAAAGGGACGATCATACCTTTGAGGAAAGCTATGCATTGTTTGATTTGATCACGAGAATGCTTAAAGCTCATGAAACCAGAAGCTCCCATGTTCCAAAGAAGGACATTAGGAATTTGAAGTTCTTCAGAGAGTGTTAGACTATAGCTCAAAATAGCATCAGAAAGAAGGCATGTCACTGGAGGACTTGAAGTGGAGTCATTAATCTTAGTAACAAGATCACGAAACAGAACCAAAAAGCTCTTCCTGCAAGTCTCACGAAGAGCAAGCAAATTCAAGGCTAAACTAGTTTGAGAATTGGAAGGAGGGTGTTCAAGAGGTATAGTTGCAAAATGGAAATCAGGCAAGCCATCTAAAGCATTAGGGCCTCTTGAATCAAGAATGCGGTTGTGGTTAAACTCGGTGTTGACAAAGGTTACATGAAAGCCTCTGTAGTGAAGGAGTTTTGCTAATTTCAGCATAGGGAATATGTGTCCTTGCATTGGAAATGGGACACATACTACATGAGGCTTATTACCAGCTATTGCCATTTCTCTTTTTTGCTCTTTCTTTTGTAGCTCAATAATTTTTTTTTTTTTAATGTTTCTTTTTCACTTTGTGGTTTATGGGTAGAATAGAGTAGTGAAATTTATAGGAACAAAAGCATAGAAAATGACAATATCTGGAACATGGGTGTTTTTCAAGTCCTTGTATTAGTCACCACGTTGTATTGTTCTTGTAATTTGTCCGGCAATAAATTCTAATTTACGTCTTCTTACTAATAAAGAATGAATTGAAATGGCTGTAAATTCTATAGTATGGATGGTTGTGGGGATGCCATTACCATTTATGAATTCTTTCCTTTTTATTAAAAAAAAATCAGAAGCTTTAATCTGATGTTAAATTCAAATTTTATGTAAGAAAAATAAATATTAAAAAATTTTTATTTGACTCAAATTTTAGAATAAGGGACTTATGATGTACAAAAATTTCAATTTATAGGAATTTTTCTATATCAAAAATATTTTTATATTGAAAACTTTAAAAAACTTTTCATAAACATTTCAAAACTGTTTCTATAAATTTGAAAATTTAAAAACACGTTTGCTTGAAAAATAAATTGAAAAGAAATTTTATATTTTTTGACTAAATAAAATAGTTAATAATTATATTATTTATTGATAGTAATAAATAATTTTTTTATTCCTCAATTTTTTTTTTATATTTCTAATATTTACATGTTTCCCATTTCTTATATTTTAGAAAATATCCTTTTCGTCATATCTACTTGGATGTTTTGCCATATCCATTTGGATGTTTTGCCATATCCATTTTTTTCATCTTCATGCAATTTAACTAAAAGGAAAATAAATTACTGCTTTATCAGGATTTTGTCTATCCAGAAACAGATAACCCAGAGTGCTTGCTGTCAACAGAATTCATAACTTGCTAGCTAGCCCAACTAGCTGATGCTATTTGCCTTGCATTTGGATCAGGTTACAGCTTTTATTTCTTTTTTTAACTTTTTAACTTGGGGAGGGGAAGGTAAGATGGAATCCTTAATCTATTGATGTCTTGAAGGGAACTATACTACTAGGTTATTTAATTTTCAGCCAAATTCTTCTCCCCATCTCAGAAAAGAAAGAAAGAAAGAAAGAAAATAAAAGAAAAACTTAGGGACATGCATTGAGGAAGGGAAGTCAATTATTTTTATTCATGTTCTCATGCATGAAATTACGTACAATTTTGTAATTGCAGCAGGTAATGATAAAAGCTAATATACATGATCAACATATATATAAAACAGCAATGAATTTCTTAATTAAGAGTTATATCATCCATTTCATTCTTGAATATAATTGAGAGTTAGACAAAAGTAGTGACAGAAAAAACTTTTGGGAATGGTGACTTCTATAGATTCTGTATATTCATATATACACTATACATATATGTTCATTTCAGGCCAATTTTGGGATACTTCTCTTATTTTTGAGATTTTCATTTCCAAACTAAACCTGGGACAGCAACATGCAGGTATCATCAATTTTGGTTCACAAAGGTAGAAGTCAGACATGCTCTGGGCAGATTAATTTCGAACAACTTTGTAACGTCCGATTTGGATCTGCCGTTCTCAGAAATAAACTCGGAGAATTATCAAAGTAATGTCAGACATAGACAGGTTCTGTTGAAGATTTCTGCAGGAGCTAGTTCTTGACTCTAGGACTAGAAGTTGAGATTTTTATTATTAATGGGTGCAGGATCTGAAAGAATTATATAAAGATAAGAGATTTTTTTATTCTATTATTGCTTCCATTGCTGCCAGTTGCACTTTTACAGATGCGTTAATTACCAATTTTAGGGTAAAAACTAAAACTAAACTATTTTCTAATTTATAGTGGATTTAGACGTATTTTTATTTTTGTGGTACTTTTTTATTTTTTAAAAAAATTCATTTTGCTAGTGAAAAAAGCGAAATGGAGGTGGAACAACTTTGACCATAGTTATCTTGCCATTAGTAGAGATGAAACGAGGAGAAAAAAAATTTGCATGCATTTTGCCATTACCAAAGGCGAAATGCTCTTGTTACACCACAGTCCATTGCCAAACTTTTTTATTCACAGGTTACACAGTCTCACATAAAAAAAAAAGGTGGGATAAAAAATAAAAATTTTGTCACAGATAGACAACACAACACATCAATAGGGATTGCAATTTTTTTTTTTGTTGGAAGCACGAGCTTTTTGCCAGTGGGAAAAGCGAAATGCATATGTAACGGTGACAAAATATATATGCATTTTGCCTCTCTTATTGGCAAAATGCCTCTTCTCCGCATGATTGTCCAGTCTTGTCATGCAGAGATTCTTTAGTCGAATTCCTTAAAGATTTGCATTTTGCCAATTAGATAGGCGAAATGTGTGAAGTTTTTTGCCTTTAAATTGCTAACCATCTGAAAGCTTCTCTCTTTGTCTTGTTGCTTTCAAAATATTTCATCTTCATTTTCTTTCTTCTTCTGCTTTTTCTTCTTGTTCTTCCACCAACTAAATTCTTTTTTAAAGTCCATTTGTTATTTTGTTTCATAAAGAAAAAAAGAAAAAACAAAGGTAATATATTTATTTATTTTTATGCAAATTATGCAAGTTTCCCTTAATATTTTTGTTGAATTTTTTTTATTTAGTGAAAAAAATATTTATAAATTTTTTTTGAAATGTAAATTTTGTGATTTAGTTAGGTATAAAAATGATTAGATAGTTAGTTAAAAAAATAATGTAATATTTATGAGATGAAAATTTGTATTTATTAGTTACATAATTTTTTTTTATAGTTACTGAATATATTTTTTTTATTGTGTTATACATGTTTGTTTTTTTGTTTATTTTAGGTTATATTGAGGAGGTGGAGGTGAAAATTTAAAGGTTGAAAGGTATGTTGTGCTAAAAATAATATTATTTATTATTTTTATTAGTTGAAAAATTTTTTATATTTAGTTAGATATAATTGTTGTTAAAATAGTTATGGATATTTTGTTAGATATACTTGTTGTTAAAATATTTTTGTTCATATTTTATTTTTGAATTTTTTGTTTAGTGAAAATATGGTTAGTGAATATTTTTGAATTTTTTGGCTAGTAAAAATATGGTTAGTGAAAATAATTTTTTGGTTAGTGAAAATATGGTTAGTGAATAAATAGGTTAGTTAAAATATGGTTAGTGAATATTTTTATATCTTATGATTTTGAGGAGGTAGTGAATTTGTAAGCTAAAGAGCTAATTTGTGTTAAAATACATGCTTTATATATGTTGATTATTTATATAATGTCTTTTTTTTTAAACTAAATTCTTAAGTTATGTTAAAAAAATTATATAATTATTTTGTTGTGAAAGCTTTTTTTATTTTTAGGTTGTGAAAAATCTGCTGGTATCATATAAAAAAAAAAATTAGGTAAGTAGTTAGGGAAAACATTATTTAATTACTAAATTTTTAATTTAATATTATATTGGATGTTGGTAGAAGTATTTAATATGTTGATTATTAGTTAAAAAATTGTGTTATTTGTTAGATACACTTCTTGGTTGCATATTTTATTAGTTAATATTTTTAGTTGGATTTGTGAAATAAATGTAATTTTTCATTAATATTTTTTCGTAGCTATATTAATTTTTTACTTAAGAAGCAAATTTTATTTATTTTATTATATATATTTCATTCATATATATACACACACTAATTCAATTCTTTTTGTGATATAACATAAAATGGCTTGTTATAGAAAATTGTGTGATCAGAACTCTTGCACATTAAGAAAAAGTTGACAAAATGATTGCAAATTTTAAGAAATCGTTATATAATTCAAGTGCATTCGTGAATCCAACAAATCATTTGGAAATGTGGCTTAATAGGGACTATGATAAATACAAAGCTATGAGTTCGGTTTTGCTTGAATTTCACCAAAAATGAATTCTCGATTATCTATGGGAGACAGAACCAGACATAAAAAAGTACAAAGAAATTGTAGAAAAAATTTGTACTTCAATATTTATATTGTGACTTAGATAGTATAAAGGGATACATTAATGGTTATAAATTTCATAGTGGGAGGCGAATTAGGTCAAATTTTAAATTGACACCAAATGACAATTACAAGTTGCTACAAGAACTTTATGCTAAGTTCATTAGTTCTATTCCTGTTCATTTTAAGTTGGGTTATTAGTTTAATACAATATGAATGTTCGAAATATTATGTAAATATTTCAGCTTTATTAAATATGAATTTCATGCTTTCAATGGATGCAAGTTTTTTTTTATCTACTATCCCACTCGTTTATCAATAATATTGTATGTGAAAAATATTTATGATATTTTATGATTGATAATATAAATTATTAAATGATGCTAATCATTTATACAACTTAATCTTAGAGAGAATTCAATTGCACACAATTTAAATAATAGTGCAAATGTTTAATTAAATGTTATTGTGGTTTTATAGGTTAATAAGAGGTAAGGTGAATATTTGAAAATGCTAGGAAATTTTTAGAGACATATTCTTTTGTAACTGTATATCATACTTATCATTTTTCCATTTTCCATTTGTATGTCATGATAGTTAAACAAAATCATTGTTTTGCACTACATATATTGTAAAACTTATTGTGATTAGGCAATTATTTATTGAACAACTTGATTATTTAAAATGTTATTTTATTTAATATGTTCATTATGTTGTTATATTATAGGCAATGTGTTGATTATTATTTTAAAAAATTTAATATTTTAAGTATTGGTAAAAAATTGTTATAATTTCTTAGACATACTTGGTGGTTGCATATATGTGTTAGTTCATTTATTTTTTAGAGATACTTGTTGGTTGCATATTTGTTCTTTTATACATGTGTATCATATTTTTCAAATTTCCAATTTTTTTTATTATGCATGGTAATTAATCAAAATCTTTATTTTGCGCTATATATAATGAAAAACTTATTGCGATTAGTTTATATTAGGCCAAAATGTCAAATGCACGAGCTGTTATCATATAATGGGGTGGTAACATTATTCAAAATGAGAGTGGTTCGAACATAGTAAATGCATCTTCTAGAATAGTCAATTTTATTGAAGATTTTGATCTTCAAGGTTTACATAATTTAATTCGAAATGTAGTGGGAATAATTGATGATGTGATAATAACAAAAATTTTATTTAGACATCTAGTAATGGGATTTGGTGAAAATGCGGTGTTTGGTTTTAAGCAAATTGTTGATGAATTTGATGTTAAGAGTATGTTTCAGATGGTTAGGTAGTTTATGAGTTGGCTAACAATTGAATCGTATATTGAGTTTAGCGACTTCACAATTAGACATGAACCATGCATAGAAGTGGGTTCATTAAGCTATAATCCGAATGAAGTTAAAGTTTAGGAGGATGAGAATGAATGTTTTGATGAGGAAGATGGGGAAGAACTTGAAGAAAATGATGAGGATGATAAAGAGGAGGAGGATGATGAGGAGCATTATTTTGATGAAGATGATGATGATGATTGTAATGTGGTTGGTGGTGTTGAAGTTCACAATGATGCTATGATGGTGGCATTACTTGAAGGGCTAAATAGAGAAATTTGTTCGCAATTTGAACATGTTAATCTTGAGGATATATATGTTAATAGAAATCCCTAAAATGTCGATGATATTTTTAGGGATCCCTTAAAAGATCTGGTGAAGGGTATGTTATTTCAATCTAGAGAGGCCATAAAAACAGCTTGCAAGTTGTATTTTATGCGAGTTGGTAATTTAAAAGTTATGAAACTAAGGTTAATACTATAACCTTAGTTTGCAAGTTGGGATGTGAATGGAGAGTAAAAGCCATTGAGATGAAGAGAAGTGGGTTTTGGCAAATTACGAGGTATAATGGTATGCACACATGTAGTGCTCCTAGATAGAGTCAAGATAATAGGAATTTCGACTCTAATTTGATAGCTATTTACATTCAAGCAATGTTATAGGAGTAGCCTAGCATTAAGGTAAAAACATTGCTTGCTGGGTTAAAAGAACAGTTTAGTATCACATCGACATATAAAAAGGTGTGGAGAGGAAAACAAAAGGCAATTGTAAATTTATGGGGAGATTGGGATGAGTCTTATAAAATGCTTTGTCACTACATGCATGCTATGGTGAATTTTAATCCTAGTTCTTTTTAGCATAATGAAGAGGAGGCCCATTTACAAAATCACGTTCTAGTTTCAGGTGTTTGACAATTCAAATGCATGTTTTGTGCATATAAGCCATGTATTGATGGGTTCAAACATTGCAAGCTTGTTATATATGTGGATGACACATTTCTTTACAGTAACTATAAAAGTGTACTAATGACTACTGAAGTAGTTGATGGGAATAATGCTATATTACCATTAACGTTTTCTTTGGTAAAAAAAGAGAATAAAGACAATTGGGAATACTTTATGAAGTTTTTGTGCTATTGTTGTTGTGATGGGAGAGATGATATTTGTATTATTTATAATCATCATATTAGAATAAAGCATGCGATGAGGGGTGAATTGTGGTGTGGTAATGAACATCGATACTGTTTGCATCATGTGCTTAATAATTACAACGCCAAGTTTAAAAATGGTCCATAAAGAACTTACTTAATAAAATAGGTAGAGAGTTCCAGAAAAGAAAGTTCAAGAGATGGATGGATAAAGTAGATCTTTGAAATCCAGAGTCAAAAAAATGGATTGACAAAATTCCAAAGGAGAAATGGACTTTAGCCTATGATGGTGGTCATTGTCATGGTGTTATGACTACAAACTATGCTGAATTTGTTAACGCCATGTTAAAGAGTATTCGAGTGATACCTGTGACAATAATGATGCAATAAATTTTTATGAATTTGGTTGATTTGTTTGATTAGCATCGAATTAAATACACCAATTTATTGAATGATAACTTTTTATGGACACCAACATGTTTACAAATTATGTAGCATCAGATTAATAAGGTGAATGGGTATGTCATGCAAAGATATGATGAAAAGAATAAGATCTTTCAAATAATGACTGGTTTTAATAATGCACGTAAAAAAGGTGGTCATAAACAAGTTGTCAACCTCAAATAAAAAGGCTACACATGTGAAAAGTTCCAACAAATCAGAATTCCTTCTTCTCATACCATTGTTAGATGTTTGTCATTTGGAATTGATTATAGGGAATTTATTGCTTCCTTTCACTTCGTCAGTGAAAATTTAAAATGTTAGTGAACTTGTTTCATTCCTTTGGGTCATTTTGATTATTGGCCGAAGTTAAATGATTTGCCATTTGTACCAAACCCAGTATGGAAATGAAAAAAAGGAAAACCTAGATCAACGCGTATTAGAAATGAAATGGATTTATGAAATACTGATGCTTCATCAAACTTTTGCATGAAATGTGATTTGATTGGGCATAGTGCTCGGACTTATGGACAAAAATAATAAAAATAATGTTTATGATTTTTCCATTGGTTATATATATTTTCTTCAAATTTAGCAATTCTGAATTGTATATTGAATTTTTATCTTACTAGTTTATTTCGAATGGTCATACTCATGCTTATATATATATTATTTATAAAATATATATAAATTTTATGTTTATCAGGAATAAATAAAAAGGAAAATGAAAAAGTTTGATCGTCAAGTTCTTCTAATGGAGCACGTGGTAAAAAGAACTTCAAAATTGTTGATAAATATGAAGACCCAAATGGTGCAATTTGGTATGGAACTAAAATGCCATTCGAAAATCATCCAACCTATTAATCTCTTAAACTTGGATGTGCTAATCATATATTTATTGGGTATCATACAAGCAATTTAAATGATTTTGGACAATCATCTAACATTATTGTTAGAGGAGAACCAAAATGGGGTCGTTTATGGGAAATAATATGTGAATGGAAGCTTATTATGGCTACTGTGAGTTACCAATACTAAAAGTAATATCAGCAACTCTATCAAGACACAGCAACGAAGAAGTTGATAATGTTGTTAACCAATTAACGAAGGAGATTGCAGTCCTGAATAATCATCTCGAAAAATATCATATGTCCAATGACACATCCAAACAACAATCTTAGATAAAAATAAATGTAGTTTCAATGCTTTAGATACCGAGGGTATAGAATATTATAGTGATAATGACACTGACTTTGTAAAATACCTTCCTTTATGTTTACCAAAATGTTATTAATATAGCTGATAAGAGGTGAAATTATTTATGAAATGAATGCCTTAACATGGTTGTCTATATTACTTGAAAATAAGAAAATATTTTATAGGTACAATGTTTAGAGTTTATTCTCCAGGAGATACATTCAGGGCTAGTGGACATCATTAGGCTTTAGACGATGATTTTTCATATCCAATGGATCTAGGATAACATAATTGTCATGCATTTTTGGTAAAAATGATTAAAGAATGGGAGTATCGTATATGATAATTTGAAGCACTTCGAGAAGAAGCTAAAGAACTTCATTTACGTTTACTTAAAGTACGGGCAATTAAAATGAGATGATGTGATATGGAATCAATAAAAAATTCTTTATATCATATTAGGGAGGAGAATAATTGTATTATGATACGTATCAATAGAGCATTCTTTAAACGGTGAACTCGAGAGTTATTATAAGATGGCGATGAACGATAAGCTAGAATATATAATTCATTAGTACACTCTATTAATTATTCCTCCGATATTGAAATATCAGATGAGGAAACATAATATAATAAATTACATCAAACCATTTATTCATCATAAAAAATTTCATAGTCAGAAATATATGCAAGATTATTAAGAATATTGTTCACCTCTATCTGTGTAAGTGACCTACCAAGTGCAGTTGCTTAATTGTTAGCAAGCTTCAACATATAATAACTTACTCCTCATAAAAACATCCAATTATTCTCCTCTCTAATTCTTTTAACTGCAACTTCATATTCAGATTGGTTTCTTCTTTGCATTGATAATGCCAAATGCCTAACTATAGGTGCTCTTAATTCACGTAGTCCTATATAATATTCTTTTGGATCTGACACTCTTAAATGACAATAACCATCATTATATTCTAGTAATATCCATATTCTACCTCTACCACCATGTGAAGAACCAGATGCCATCTATAGAAAAAAAAGTATGTGTTTGTGTATGTGTGTGTGAATGGGGTTTCATTATAAAGCAATCAGGTTTGGAATGTTTTATAGTACTAAAATATAGCTCAATGACAGCTAATAGACATTTGAAGCTATAACTCAATGTTGTGAAAACAATAATAAATTTTTGTAGTACTAAAATATAGCTCAATGACAGCTAATAGACATGTGAAGCTATAACTCAATGTTGTGAAAACAATATAAATTTTTATAGTACTAAAATACTGATACATGATAGCTAATAGAAATTTGAAGCTACAGCTCAATGTTATGAGAACAATAATAATTTTAGTTATTTAATAACATGTGATGCTCGTAATAATTATTGTCAGTACATTAACATGTGAGTTTGCATATATAATTTTTGAAATATATATTTATAATATGTCACTATCAAATCACATGTATAATAGTTGTGTTAAAGAATTTTTTATTTGTTAAATATAATGACAAAGAATTATTTATCTATATTTTAGTAGGAATGGAGCAAAATTTGTTGTCACGTGATTATATTCAAGCAGGCCTTAACGTGCCATCATTACTCTATCTATAAAATGAACATAGATTAGAGGCTTTATGGCATGATGAGGTAAAAATATTGTATACATTTTTTTTGCAAAAACAATAAGGGATTAGATAACTAGAAAATTAATGTATCATTATTAATTGTAAAAATTACATTTGTAGTTAGAAGAATTGGTCATAATATGTCAATGAAGCTCTCAAACTAATAACATATATAAAAACATGAGTCTTGAAATAAAGGGCTTATTATAAGAAGCTAGATTCCTCGGAGTTGCAAAAATGCGCTAGATAAAACTTTATCATCACCTTATTTCGGCTTTGGTAGAGCGATGGAGACCGGAGACACACACTTTCCATTTTACTGATGGAGAGTGCATGATTACACTCCTGGATGTTGCTATATTGATGAGATTGTTGATTAATGGTCATCCTATTACTGCTAGAGTTCGTCTTGATTTATGTGAATCACTTTTAGTTACTTTACCAGAACCACCAAACATTTGTTACTTGTTAGTTCACAGTTCTTGTTTTAAATAGCACTTTGCAAAATTGCCTGAATAAACTGATCGAACGACATTATATAGGCATACACGTGCCTACATTTTACAACTATGTTCATCGATTTTGTTTTCTACAGTAGCCATGGGTAAAGTTAACTTGCAATTCCTTCAATTTTTTAGAAAATATTGACTTAATAGGTCATTATAGTTGGGGATCTGCATGTTTTGCTTTCCTTTATAGGGAGCTTTATCGTGCATCAAGGCTACTAGTAGTGGCACAAATGAGTGGCCTACTCTTTCTCTTGCAAATATGGGCTTGGGAGCACTTTCCTTTTCTCACTCCCACATTGTGTGATTGATTAATTCCTATAAATGCACCTTTAGGACACAAGTATATTATAAGAATATTGTTTTTAATTACAATTATGATATTATGTTACTAACATATAAAAACAATTATTTTAGATGGAGCAGACCACGTGGGATTACATTGATTCCCACACATGTCATTACAGACATTTGACTCAGACTTGATAATACATGTTAAGATGAGGTAGAACTTTCACAATATTAGTAGGAAGTTTATTATTCATTATGTATTTATATTATTATTGTTGTTATTATTATTATTATTATTATTATTAAACATATTATTATTATTAGTAATACATAATGATGAGAGTATAACCTAATAAGGAGTTATTAAAAAAATATGTCATCATGTCAAAAAAAAAAAATCTACAAAAATAATGTTGTATTTTTTTTACTTCATTACATAATTTATGCTTATTTTTTAAAAGAAAATTTCATGTTTATACAGATTATTTAAGAGCCACACATCGAGGATGTCATTCAATAACTGCCTGCTTATTACTAATAAGGTTGAGACATCTGGCGTGCAGTAGTACCCCTCATGTATATCCACATTGTTGAATGACACTATCCTAATAGGGTGCTATGCCAATTTGGATGTGTTCAGCCCATTCCTCATCCTCCTTTCCACCTTGATGCATTGCATCACTATAATTTACGGGATCATAAAATAGATTGGGCAGACAAACATGCCCATTGGATCTCACTTTAGGAGCATTGAGCTTATAGTGTTGTGGTAGGGCAAGCACCACATGGATCCCCACATTACCATTCCCAGTATTTGGATTGGTTTTATTCAGTGACATGTCGATGGATCTTACCCAGTAGTGCTCGCTTGGGTGTAGCAGTAAGATATTATATTTCATTTTTTTGTTTTAATTCATTTGTAAAGTCATTTATTTAAAATTTTTATATTTTTTCCAACGTGTAGGTTGATTTTGTTAAGCATATCATGTTAACTAGTGATTTATCTCAAGCTAATAAGATCACTAACAGTACTTAATTTGCAATTAATGATTTAAGGCGAAGATTTATTGATGATATTCCATGCCCCAACTTAGCACCAAAACTTGCCCCTCTTCTAAAACACTTGATCAATGTTGAGGCTGTTGATGCAAAGATAGTGTTGTGTCATCAGCGGCGTGCATGCCGACAATCTCCTGCTCCAAGAGCCCTTCCTGTATGTAATGCATGTATTCACATTCCTCAGCCATGCTCTGTTCATATTGAGTCCACTTCTACAGCTTCCACTTAGGACATCAACATATCATCTACATTAGTGTCAGCAGATGGTCCATTAAGTACTTCATTCATTCCTCAACCTCAGTATGCCTTCACTTATCCTTCTGGTCCATTTTTTCATGCTTCAAATCCCTTTCCTCCTACCCAATTACCTTTTTTCTTTTCCATTATTTCCCTTTTCATCACACCATACTCCCTATTATACCTCACAATTCTCAGACTTCAATCTCATTCAACTTCTATTTACTTTTATTTTGAATTTATCACAAATGGCTCAGAAAATGCAATCTCCTCAATTTCCATCAATTCCTTCTTCTTCCACCCAAAAATTTCTTTCCTCATTTAGCACCCTTCAACCTCAGGAATGGCATACTCCCTCACATCACATGCCTCAAGCTGATCCAAATTTATATGCGCCTCCTGACACTAATGTTGATGAAGACATCGATGATGATGGTGGTGATTCTGAGAGTGGTAGGTCTTAGTTCATGGATATGACTAATGGACGGGTTAATCACCATCGAAATTTGGGGTTACACTCTAGAATTCACATGCATCGACCCTATGACACATAAAAAATTATAATGCCTTTTTCTGCAACTTGATTCTCATAAATATTGTCTGGCTGTTGATATTTCACTTAAATTATTTGATCATGCTTATCATATGCACAATATTTGTTGAAGATTTATAATTTTTTTTTTCACTTAGGATTTGTGTGTTTATAATTTCTTAAATTTTATTTATAATCCGGATTAGCAAAGACATTCCTAATTTGAAATATATCTTTAAGATCATATTTATAAACACACAATGGTAATTAACTATTTATAATAAATTAATTACTAATACATATTCTACACTCTTATTATTTTTTTACAAATATTAATAATAGCTATTATATAAATTTTAATATTTTCATCTATAAAATTTTATTTATTTATTTACAATTACCTAAATTATATAAAACATTTTAAAGATATACACTAAAAAATTTATTATTATTATTATTATTATTATTATTTCAATAATTTCACAATAATTAGTGAAAAACTATTAACTACAAAAAAAAAAATCATAACTAAAAAATTATTTAATAATTATAATATCATAAAGTTAACATAATCATTATTTAATTATTGGGAAGAGATAAAATTGTTGTCCATTTTGCCTCTCTTAGAGGCGAAATGCAACAAAATTTTTTTGAAAAACTTCTTTCATTTCACTAGTGTTACTGGCGAAATGCATGCTCATTTCACCGGTGGCATTGGCAATTTGAACATGACTTCCTTTTCGACCCTCTACCTCAGCCTGAAAGTACCATAAACTTAGATTTTTTTTCAAATTTCACCATAAAAATAGGAAATATTTCTAAAACCACCCACCATAAATTAGGAAATAATTTTAGTTTTCACCATAAATTGGTAATTAACCCTTTACAGATCATAAATCCAATTCAGTGAAAATTTTAGAAAGTTGAATTGATAGCACAAGATCAGAGGATTAATTTATAATAAATCATAGCTTGAAATGAAATAGAGAAAATCACAAATATGACAAGTTAAACAGATAAAAGAAAAACATAGGATTTTACCATTACAAAAAGGAAGAAACTTATTTTTTTATTATTGAAACCTACTAGCAAGTTAGGGGATTCAATTTGTGGACACCAGGACTTCATTCACTAGATTGTTCAGGTTCAAAGAAGATGACCCATTAGCTTTAATGGCCTCTTTTGCTAATTTCTTCCATTCTATGGCATTTTTCTTGATCTTTTAATCTTTCTCTCCATCCATAAACTCTTTAACAAGCTTCTCTACATTATCCTTTTTCTATGGAAATTATTACTCAATTCAATGCCAATTGCCCATTCATTATAACTTTTTTTATAGTTGACAAAATGCTCTCTAAAGGAAGACCAACAGATCATGGGTATTCTTGAGGAGATGCATTTTGATATTGAGTTCCATCTATAGTGTGTTATGAATCCTACTGTTCATGGGTGGTTGAGTACTTCCTCTTATAGACACCAACTCGCTATAAAGTCACTTTCTTTAGTTTGAATAAGAAATTCAGGTGGTAGAATTGCTGATTTTCCCATGATCAAATCTGGCTTTGTTATCTATAAGAAGTTGGAATTAATATTGGCAAGTCCTTATGCAAGCTAAAAAATACTTACTCCACAGTCATTACTATGGTGCTTCAAAAATTTATGTAAATCACTGAGTTGAGCTCTTTAGAATTTTTCCATTTAATGCATTCCTCCTCTTCATTCCATAGGTTGCATTCAATAGAATTGTAGTATTTATCAGGAATTTTGTCTAGAAGGAACTGTAGAGGACCAATGCTGTAGATAGGGGTGAAAACAAGCTGAGTCGCTTACAAAACTCATTTGAGCTCATATCCTAAAGCTCATTTAATAAACAAGTTGAACTTAAGCTATATAAAGCTTGACTTATGAAGCTCGCAAACAAGCTCGTATAGAAGCTCGTGAGCCAGCTTATATATAAATTTGTATTGTTAAAAATATTTTAAAAATGTATATTATTATAATAAAATCATATTTTTTATTAAATATATTCTAATTTATTTAATAAATAATTTATTTTTAATTTTTTAATGTATAATTTTACTTTATAGTTTATTTTTTTCAAAATTTCTTTAGGCTTGTTTAAGCTTGCGAATAGCTTGTGAATACCATATAAGATAATGAACTCGGCTCGTTTATAAATAAACCAAGCTCGAGCCAGCCAAACCTCGGCTCGACTTGGCTCGATTACACCCCTAGTTATAGAGTATCTATAATTAAGTGTTAACCAACTTGCTTTATTAAAAAAAAAAAGAAGTGGCCAACTTGGCCTTATTAGTTGTTTGCAAATTGGTTGCCAAAACAAACTTGGTTTTGGTTGTTAACTTACTTTAATTAGCTCTTAAAAGTGTATTGCCTATAAATAGACTTGATGGGCATAATATAGAGAGAGTGAATTTTAGCAACCAAGAGGAATGAGCAAGTCAGAAAAAATAGAGAGAGTGAGTTGGTGAGTGTAAGAGGGTAATCTTCTTGTGTGAAAAAAATATAGGGAGTAGTGTGAAAAAAATATAGAGAGTGGGTTTTTCTCATATTGTAAGAGAGAATTTTGTTGTACTCTCCTTAAGTGATAGTAAGAAATATTATGTAACTCCTATAATTTTTAATGGTGAAATTCTTCTAGTTTTGTTCATGATTTTCCCCAAATTGTTTGGGGTTTTACAAATAAAATTTGCATGTTCCATATTTTTCTTCATTTTTTCTTATCTTAATTATTTTAGTTGCATTTGCTCTATTTTAATCACTACCAATCCTGAGCATAATCCACATCAATTTTCTCAACAAGTGGTATCAGAGCAACAAGTTCGTGAATCTTGATAAAAGCATTGGCGACAAAGTACAAGATTGAGAAATTTAGTGGGAAAAATTTCTCATTATAGAAATTGAAGATGAAGGCAGTATTGAGAAAAAAATAATTGTTTGATAGCTATTAGATAAAGACTAGAGAAATTCATATATGACAATAAGTGGAGCGAGATAGACAGAAATAATGTTGCAGATTTTTATGTGGCATTAGCAGATGAGATACTATAAAAAAATGCTAACTACACTTTCTTAAATAAATTATGTATTTTTAATACTCTACCCATTTAATCACACAGGCAATCAAACAATTCATGTATTTAATTTTCTTTTATTTAGTCAAAATTCAATGTCTTGTGAAATTACACAATGAAAATTAATTGTTTACTTATTATCTATTATAAAAATAATAAAATTTTATCATTGTGATAATGGAAAATAAAATTTGTTTTCCAAAAATTATTTTAAAAATTGACAAATAATGTTTTATGCTTATAATTAGTAAAAATTTTCAAATAACAGCGTACTTTTCAACTTTGTATTTTCTAAATGGAAAATGAAATTTTAAAAATTCTAATGATAGAGAAAAATTGAACCAATTGGTTGTATATAATTTCGGTTCGATTACAGTTATAGAAAATATAAAAATAGATTAATTGGTTTGGTTTTGGTTTTGAAGGTGAAAAACCGAACCGAAATGACCGAATATTTATGTATATATTATAAAATATTATATTAAATACATTAATTTTAAAAAATATATGTTTAAATATTAAAATTATAGGCAAAAAATATTTTTAGTTATATTATTAATGAATAAATTTTACAAAAATATTGAATTAATAAATAAAAATTTAAAAATTATTTTAAGAATAAAATTAATAAACCGATTAACCAAATTGAACTAAATTGGTTTAGTTCGATTCTTGTACATGTTCAATTTAGTTTTAGATTTCTATTTTAAATATTATCAATTGAACAGTTTGATTTTGAACTAGAATCGACGGATGTTCACCCTTACTTAGTAGCCCACCAATATCATTAGCCCACAACAAATATCATGGAAGGTTTTGTTTCCTAGCAACAAGTAGTCTAGCAATTAAGAACACAACCATAAACATGATTGTACATCATGCATCATGATACCCTATTGCAAGCGGTGGGGTTTAGCATACACCCAAGTGTTTGGCGATCACGACACTGTGTGGGCTCGAGGCCTATTAAGAAATACAAAATAGGTCTTAAAGCCTAATCGAAAATGGTGTCACCATTCGGATGAGAGCTAAGACACACTTATATGGCAACTAGATTCCATAGAGATTCCTAGAAGCCGTAATCAGAGAATGGGTTCAGAAACTGGGTATAGGCTTTCGGAATGCCCACCCAACTCTGTTGTTAGCCTCCGTTTGTGTTTCATATTTTATGACCTTTAATTATTCAATTATTTCTTTATATTTAAGTCCAAGTTTTCACATTAATTAAATTTTGAGCATTTGATCCCAATATTTATCAAATGGTAACTTATAAAATACATTTAAATCAAATGGGGAAGGGATTGAGGATTACAACATTTTGTGCAAATAAAAGTATAATAAATGAAAAATAAACCAAAAATAAACCAAAAGCAAACAAGCATTAAACTACGCATAAATGTAAATAAAAGGCCAAGAGGGTCATGAGATAAAATTGGATGATCAAGATCGCTCCAATTCCCTATGATAAACAAAATATTAGCTCCCAAAACATATAAAATCCTACAAAAGTGAACCCAAAATGTTAATTTATAGGCCAAATAAATATAAGTAAGGATGTTAAACACCTAAAGATAAATTGAGTAAGATAATAAATTAATCATACGAAGAAAACTAAAAGTACAAAAGTGTTAGAATTCATAGGAACTTGTACCGCATATGATTTATAATAAATACTAAGACAAAGTCACACAATGCCCTGTCATAGTGGTAATCACCTTATGCATAAGGAGATCACCTCATGGCAGTTGGGTGATGCCTTTTCGATCAACAGGCACGAGTGACACTAAAAAAAGCGACAAACTTTAGTTTCAAGTAAGCACCAACTAATGTAAGTAAACAAAACTCACAACTACACTTAAAATCTTAATGGATCATGTTAAGAACATGGCATAACATAAGCAATGAACATAAGAAATGAGTAAATAAGTAAGTAAGTAAGAGGTTATATAAATCTATAACTTTAACATTAAAGAGAAATGAAAATCATTATTGAAATATGAGCATTTCCAAAAGTAGTTGGCCCTCAGAGTTGGATGTAGGTGTTAAACTTCACTTGAATGCAAGGCCTTCACCTTCTTCCTTCAAGAGAAGTGATATTTTCAAGTTAATCCCTTCTTTCCTTACTTGAGAACGTTTTTCCTTCTCACCCTAGAGCTCTCTCCTTTCTTCTTTAAAAAAACTCTCTTCTTTTTCCTCAAATGTTGATAATGGTTACTAACCTCTTTTCTCTCTCTCTTTTCTCTTTTTTAATCCTATGCTTAGCTTATCCTTTTACTTTTTACTCATCATTGTACCTTTAGCTCTTCCCTTATCCTAAAAAAATCCTCTCCTTATGCAAAGGACTGAGTTTAAATCAAAGATGGGCCCATTAAGTTGGCCACCATTGCTGCCCCTACATTTTATGCAGAGGCAAGTGGCTATCGTAGAGGTAGTGCCTCTATAGATCAGATGATCACCTCATCTATAGAGGCAATTGCCTCTTCAAAGAGGCATTGCCTCTCTGGCCTGACCCTGTATTAGACCTAATGGGTTAAGGTGGATTTGGCTCATCTTATAGGTCTAGGCCTCATTTACATGGGTTTGGGCTTGATTTTAGGGTTTTAAGCTCTTAAGTCTAGTTTTAAGAAGGTTTCATGTCTTTTCTTGCATTCAAGCTCTGCATGTTCTCATCAATAAGCTATATTGCGAGCTAATCAAACCAAGCATCTATAGTTTGCCCTTATTATGGACCGATTGAACCGAATGTCTATACCCATATTCATAAACTTTTCTAATAAGGACTATATTTCTCCATCAATAAGGGAAAGAATATTCAATGCTTGCATAATAAGGAGACCAAGTCCTACAAGCTTAACGACTCTCATAAAAAAGGAAATACATTTCTTTCTTAATCAAGGAAATTCTATATGACTAAGGATCCTAATACAACCAAGGTTTGAGTAAATATTTTCATTATTTATACACCCTATATCTCTCATTTTTATTCCTTTTATTCATCTTCTACATTATTCATAATTCATTCAATATATATTCTCTACATTCTATCAATCTCAAAGTTATCAAGTGGCGCCGTTTATTGGAACTAGGTCATTTTATTTTATTTCAAACTAGGACAACCAAAGCTAAGAACAATAAGATTAAATTCCAAGTTGTCATTACTTGCTTAGAACTTAGCTCTATGACTCAAGCACTTAACCAAACTAGTTTTTTCTCTAAGTTTTTTTATGTATATATATATAGGTAAACATATTAGGTCAGAGATCATAAACATCTTTTTAAGCAAAATCTTTTTTATATAGTCAAAACCATATCCTGAGGTTGAGATATGTGTATGCACCATCCTAGAGATGTCCACTCACAAAGAATAATGCATAGAGATGTAAAGCCTCACAATATTATAATTGACTATGAACTTTGGAAATTGCACTTGATTGATTTGGAACTTGCTAAATTATGTCATTTAGGAAAAAGAATATAATTTCAAAATAGCTTTAAGGCACTTTAAGGGATCTGAACTCTTTGTTAATTTATAAAACAATGATTATCCTTTCGACATGTGGAGCTTTGGCTGCATTATTGAATGATTTTTTGGAAGGAGTCGTTCTTTTGTGGTCAAGAAAATTTGAAAGAGTCCTAGAGGGGGGTGAATAGGACTATGGAATAAAAATGAGAAATTAAAAGAATTTTTTACAAGAATTGAATAAGAGTTGAGAAGGAAGAATAAAGAACACAAAGATTTAAGGAGTTTGGATTCAACAATAATCCTACGTCTCAGCTAACTTATACTTAAATTAGGATTTTCAATCACCCACAATCTTATTCATAAGATTAAGATTACACAAGAGTTTTATGGCTCACTCTTACAACCTTACAACTTTACAACTTGAGTTTTTAAGGCTCACTTCCTTTAATGAAAACAATTAAATAATTCCTTTAGAAATAAATCTCACTTCCCTTCTAATCTATCCTAAGATTTAAGATGAATAGAAATTCTCTTTCTAACACATAACCAACTCTCACAAGAGTTACACAAATATAAGAAATTTTTAAAAAAGATTTTAAGAGCTTTAATTGATTGCTTTGAACATATAAAATGAATGAGCAATTTTCTCAACCTCAAAACAATCTTTAGAGGTCTTATTTATACTTGAGCAATCCAATTATATCTGTTGGAAGCAATGATTTCATTCCCATTATTGTCTAAGTTCATTTGAATAAAAATTTAGACTTTTAAGCTGCATTTTTTAGGTCCCAGTTGAGATATTCTTAGTCCCGATCAGGACTAGTCTCAAATAGCTATTTTGAGCTATTACATTTGAAATCTTACCTTGATCTCGATTGGGATGGTCATCTCTTGATCGGGACTACCCTGTAATGAGCAATGTCCCGATCAGGACATGCACTTGGGATGGGTACTACCATTTTGAGAAATTATGCTCCTTTTGGTCCCACTCGGGACTACTTTGGTCTCGATTGGGACTTCACAAAAAATTATAACTTTTTATGCAATTTAGTCCCTATGATGAGTTCGGTCGAGATAGTACTTGCAATGAATTTCTAGAATCATTTTTCTTTGATATTTTATTATTATTTTGACTTCCAAATTGTCCCTAACTTAAACACACTTGAAGTAAACACATTAATTTCTCAAAATTAAGTTTGTTAAGATCAAATCAAGATTGCTTAATTTGCTAAGGTCAACAATCTCCTCTTTTTTGATTTTGAAAAACTTATTTTGAGTTGATATAAAATGTAATATAAAGTGTGTGAACAATTTATGATAATAATGAATATATGAGATGAGATAAATATATTTCTTTATTTTTTCCCTATGTATATGGATATTATAAGAAATATAATTTATTATTCTAAATGACATACATATATCATGATAAAGATTATGGTCCTTTCAGGCATAAAAGAAAGTAATTTCAAACATATATAATACTTCATAAAATGGTACAAACATGAATTATTATATAGAGCTTAGTTAGTCAATAAATCATGTGGCACTTAGCATATTACAATCATAAGCATTAAGCCCAAATATCACAATGTTTTGTCTTCCCCTTTATTAAACAATAAAGGAAACAAAAGACCATAAACCAAAATAATGAAATAGCGAAGATAGATAAAATCTTTATGAAATAGATGTGTTATTAAAAAAAATTGATATTAAGACACACTATCATATATCATTTATACAAACACATCATTTAAACAAGGTTAATTTAAAAGAAATTAACTAACTATACATGAAAACTTAATTACAAATCAAAACAATTCCTAAGAAAATAGATGTTTATAGTAGAAATTTATTTCTAAGTATTTTCCATGTATATTGAAAATTTTTAACATTAAAATTGAAAATTGTAATATTAAAATATATAATTTGAACAACTTAATTATTTAAATATTTCTCCTCCTTTGTCAAAATAAAAAATGTTGACCTTAAAAATAATCAATCTTAATTTTGATCTTGAAAAACTTAATTTTGAGCATTTAATGTGTTTGTTTAAGTGTGTATAAGTTAGGACTTCATTGGAAGTTAAAATGAAGTATTATTATCTTGGGCTGATTCAACCTTTGAGATTCAATGAGGCTTTTGACATACTTAAAGCTTTATAATGAGAAAGTTATCTTCTTTACATTTGAAATAGACATCTTGAGCTTTTGAATTGGGCTTGATTTTCAAAGTCTAAGTTCATTTGGGTATGCAAATATTAAGTCAAAATCAATGTATGCAACTACCATTTCAGAATACACAACTGTTAGTATTTTAGACATATCTTAAGTTATAGAAGCCCAATTGAGGTGATTCAAAATGATATAGAAAGCTAAGCCAAATATCTACAATTTTATGAAGAAATTATGGGCAAATTAAAAAATCTCTAATAGAAATATAATTTATTATTCTAAATTATGGCTATAGATGTCTAATTGAGGTGATTCAAATTGATATAGAAAGATAGGTCAAATATCTAAAACTTTGATAAAAAAAAGTTTAGGAAAATTAAAATTTCTTTAATATAAAATCATGGGTTCAACTTGTGTATAACTGTTTAATAGTAGTCTGCATTTTAGATTGCACAGCTCTTAGTATTTTGGATATTTCTTGATGTAAAAATTTCCAATTAAGTTGATGAAAAATAATATGGAAATCTAAGTCAAATATCTATAACTTTTATGAAGAAAGTATGGCCAAAATCGAATGTCTTCAATAGCCAATTATGGTTTCAATCCATGCATAGCTGGCTAATAGCGTCACCTTTAATAATTCAAAATTATAAACATTGAATTTAAAATATAGACATTATAAACATTATTTGCACCTCCAACAACTTTATTTTTTGAGTGTTTGTTTATATAAACACCTCAAGAGTTGAATGGAAGTTAAGAAACTAGTTATCATTCATTCTTTCTTAAACTTTCAATTAAGCTCTCAAATTCTCTTAAGCAATTCTTTGTTTGTATAACTCTTATGAGAGTTGGTTATGTGTTAGAAATAGAATTTCTCTTCATCTTAAATCTTGGGATAGATTAGAAGGGAAGTGAGATTTCTCTCTAAAGGAATTGGTTTAAGTGTTGTCCATTAAAACACTTGGGATGTGGTTTTTTGAGTGAGCCTTGAAAACTCAAGTTGTAAGGTTTTAAGAGTGAGAAATAAAACTCTTATGTAATCTCAATCTTGTGAATAAGATTATGGGTGATTGAAAATCCTAACTTGGGGATAAGTTAGGTAAAGACGTAGGATTGTTGTTGAATCTAAACTCTTTAAATTTTTGTGTTCTTTATTCTTCCTTTTGAACTTCCATTCAATTCTCGTAAAGAATTCTTGTAATTTCTCATTTTTATTTGATAGTCCTATTCACCCCCCTCTATGAATCTTTTAAATCAGTATCAAAGCTTGAATTCTAGGTACTTCATTGCTAGAATACAAGATCATAGGGAGTAAATCATAAAACATCTCTTCTCTTAGACCATTCTTTGATGGTAGTGATTATCCACATTGGAAATTAAAAATGAAATTATATCTTAATTGTGATTCCATCAAACTTTGGGACATTGTCCTAAGAGGGTAGGAATGACCTATAACTATCATTGATGGTGTGGTAACTACTCTTGCAAGAAGCCAATGGGGTATTGATCAAAAGGAAGAAAATCCCAAAAATAAAAAATCTATGATTACTCTAGTCTCTTTAGTGATAAGAGAAGAAGGAGGTAAGCTTTAACATTATATGTCAACCAAAGAAAAGTGGGGGACCTTAGAAAACCACTACAAAGGCAACATTCAAGTAAAAAGTAAGAAGGTTCAACTTCATATGTATGAATATGAACTCTTTAAAATGAAGCCTCATGAATCAATCATGGAGATAATAAATCATCTCAATTCTCTCCTCATAACCCTCAAGAAACTTAGAAAACATTTTTCCAAGGAAAAGGTAAACAATAAGATTCTAAGAATTCTACCTAAGAAGGATTGGGAATCTTGTGTTACTTTAATTGAGGAAGCTCAAGACCTCTCCACTCTATCAATCAATGTGCTCATTGGTAAGCTCTTAACATATGAGCTCACTATTAAGAAAAAAGGTGAAGAACAAAAAGAGAAAGAAGAAAAGAAAAACAATATTGCTTTAAAAGCTCTTCAAGAAGATAGTGAAGAGGAAAGTATCAAAGATTCTTGTGATGAAGATGGTGACATTGCCATACTCACTAGGAACTTCAAGAAGTTTTTGAGAAAGAAAAACTTCTCAAGAATAAGGGACTTCAATAAGAAGTTCGAAGGAGATAGGAAGAAGAAAACTTAGGAGGTTACTTACTATAAATGCAAGAAACTGGGACATATTAGAAGTGAGTGTCCCAAACTTAAATTCAAGAACAAAGGAGCAAAAGATAATAAGAAGGCATTTAAAGCTACCTAGGATGATTCCTCTGAATCCAAAGAGGAAGAGAAATAACAAGAAGTGGCCAATTTTTGCTTTATGGCCTTTAAAAATGAAAATGAGGTATCATCTACTTCTTATTCTTCCTTTGATGATTGTGATAATTATTGTGATAATGATGATGATGATGATGATAAGATCTCTATTGTGAGCAAATTAATTATTAAATGAAAAATTTTATTATCTAAGAAGAAACATTATAAGCATGAGTTAGGTAACTTAAATAAAGAATTAGAAAATTTAAAAATTAATTTTGCTAAACTTGTTGAATCAAATGAAAAACTTGTTAGTGATGCAAAATCTTCTAATTCTTTGGAAGATCAACATAAGAAATCAAATGATGAAAATCATAAGCTTTCTAAGGAGGTTTTAGAATTAAAGAATTCCATTACTAAATTTAAGAGAGGAAAAGAAACTTTAGATAATCTTCTTGAATTTTAAAAATTTCATGGAGATACCCATGAAAGTGGATATAAGAATGGAATTGGATATAAGAATGGAATGTCTTCATCATCTTCATCACATATTAATTTTGTAAAAGCTTCACATGATTCCACTCCTTCAACCTCCAAATCAAATGAGACTCAAGCTTTCAAAGCTAAAAGATCTCATGTGTTAAATAGTAAGGGAAAGTCTCATATGATTCATTCTTCATTAACATAAAAAGGTAAGGCTCAAACTAGAGCACCTAAACTCAAGCATGCTTATATGTTCATTAGACATAATTATAATAGGCATGCTACAAAATATAATACACATAAACATGTTGTATAAAATTATTGAAATACACATCACCATTTCTAATGCATATCTCATTTAATGACATAAAACAATAGGAGATACACATAACACAAAGACATGTTGCACACATTAGGAAAATATTTCATCCTAGGAGGAATAAATTCAAAAATATTGTATGTTATTATTGCATGATCAAAGGACATACTAACAATGTGTGCTTCTATAGAAGACTATATATGAATTTACTTCCTTCGGATTATCTTGAAACTAACCAACCTAGACCAAGAAAGATTTAGGTTTAAAAGAACACTTAAATTATTTTGCTTAGATGTGCTTGAAATCCACAAGAACAAAAAGCAAATGGTATCGTGATAGTGGATGTTCAAGGCACATGATGGGAGACAAAGAGCAATTTCACAAACTTGATGCTAAGGACGGAGGACATGTTACTTTTAGAGATAATGCAAAAGGAATAATTAATGGCATTGGAGAAATAGGTAATCCTCAATCCTTATCTATACATCATGTGTTGTTTGTTGATGCTTTTAAACATAATTTGCTTAGTATAAGTCAATTATATGATATGGGAAATAAAGTAACTTTCTATCCTAAAAATTGCTTTGTTAGTAGTCTTGATGAAAATAAAATTATTTTTAGTGGTGAAAGAGTAGACAATGTTTATGTCATTGATTTGAATAAAATTGATAACAAAGACATAAAATGCTTATTGTCTATCTTCCATGACACATGGACATGGCGTAGAAGGTTAAGACATGCAAATTTTGAGCTTTTAAATGATCTTTATATACATGAACTTATTATTAGTTTACCTAAGCTTGAATTCACTAGGGATAAACCTTGTGATGCTTGCCAAAAGGAAAAACAATCCAAGTCCTCATTTAAGCTAAAAAATGTAGTGTCTACCTCTAGGCCACTTGAACTTATATATATGGATTTATTTAGACCAACTAGAGTTACTAGTCTCACTGGAATGCACTATGGATATGTATTGGTTGATGATTACTCTAGATTTACATGGGTATGTTTCCTTGCTCATAAGAATGATGCATTTAAAGCTTTTGAAAAGTTTTCAAAAAGAGTTCAAAAAGAAAAAGGCTTTTATATTTCTTCTATTAGAAGTGATCATGGAATTGAATTTGAAAATGAATTTTTCAAAAACTATTGTAATGAAAATGGTATTTCTCATACATTTTCATCTCCTAGAACTCCTTAACAAAATGGGGCAGTTAAAAGGAAAAATAGAACTCTTATGGAAATGGCTAGAACAGTGCTTAATGAGTATAATTTACTTTTATACTTTTGGGTGGAAGCTATTAACACATCTTGTTATATTTCAAAATGAGTTTTCAAAAGACCAATTTTAAATAAAACATCTTATGAGCTATGGAACAGTAGAAAACCTAAAATCTCATATCTAAAAGTATTTGGATGCAAGTGCTTTACATTGAACACTAAGGACAATCTTAGAAAATTTGATTCTAAAGTCGATGAAGGAATTTTTCTAGGCTATTCTATTTCTAGTAAAGCATATAGGGTCTTTAATAAGAGAACTCTAGTAGTTAAAGAGTCAATGCATGTGGTATTTGATGAATCAAACTCACATGATCCTAGAAAGGATGTATGTAGTGTTAATGATCTTGTAGGTGATAATGAGATTGTGGAAACACAAGAAGAAAATGCTGGTAAGCCTTTGGAACTTGAAGATCCAAGTAATGAGAAAAATGAGGAGACATTTCAACCTACTTTGAAGGATGAACTTCCAAAGGATTGACAATTCAAGAAGCTTACCCTTTAGACCTTATTATAGGTGACACAATAAAAGGGGTAACTACTAGATCTCAATTAAAGTCTATTATTAATTTAGCCTTCATTTCTCAAATTGAACCAAAAAATATTGATGATGCTTTATGTGATGAATTTTGGTCCTTGTTATGCAAGAAGAGTTAAATCAATTTAATAGAAATAAGGTTTGGACCTTGGTTCATAGACCTAAACATTATCCTATTATAGGTACTAAATGGGTGTTTAGAAATAGGATGAATGAATAAGGTGTCATAACTAGGAACAAAGCTGGACTAGTATGTAAAGGTTATAATCAAGAGGAAGGTGTTGATTATGATGGAACCTTTGCCCCTATTGCAAGGTTAGAAGCTATTAGGATGCTACTTGCATTTTCATGATTCATGGATTTCAAACTTTATCAAATGGATGTTAAAAGTGCATTTTTAAATGGTTTTATTGAAGAAGAGGTGTATGTTGAACAACCTCTATGTTTTGAAAGTTTTGATTTTCCAAATAATGTATTCAAACTTTCCAAAGCATTATATGGATTGAAACAAGCTCTTAGAGCTTAGTATGAAAGATTGAGCAACTTCTTATTAGAGAAAGGTTTCTCTAAAGGAAAAGTTGATACAACTCTTTTCATAAAGAAATTTAAGCATGATTTATTAATTATTCAAATATGTGTTAATGACATTATATTCGATGCTACTAACCATTGCTTATGTGAGGAATTCTCTAATTTAATGCAATGAGAATTTGAGATGAGTATGATGGGTGAACTCAAATTCTTTCTTGGACTACAAATCAAGCAATGCAAAAATGAGATTTTCATCAATCAAACCAAGTATGCAAGAGACGTTCTCAAGAAATTTGGCATGGATGGAGCTAAGATAAGTAAAACTCCAATCAGCACCATAACCAAACTTAACAAAGATGAGAATGGTAAATCGATTAATGAAAAGCAATTTAGAGGTATGATTGGATCCTTTTTTTTATTTAACTACTAGTAGACTCGATATTATATTTGCTACTTGCTTGTGTGCTAGATTTCAATATAGTCCTAGAGAGTCTCATTTGAATGCTATCAAAAGAATTTTCAAATATCTTTATGGTACAATGCATTTAGGACTTTGGTATCCTAGGAGTTTATCCTTTGACTTGATTAGTTATTATGATGCGGACTTTTCTGGTAGTTTACTAGATAGAAAAAGCACTTTTGAAACTTTTCAATTCTTAGGATAATGTTTAGTTTCTTGGTTTAGCAAGAAATATGTTTCAATTTCCTTATTCGTTGCTGAAGCTGAATATATTATAAGAAGTCTCTATTGTTCATAAGTTTTATGGCAAAAACAACAGTTGTTAGACTATGGTGTAAAAATTAATCACATTCTAATAAAATGTGACAATACAAGTGCTATCAACCTTAGCAAAAATGCCATTCAACATTCTAAAACTAAGCATATAGACATTAGACATCATTTCTTGTGTGATCATGTTCAAATTGGTGATATCTCACTTGAATTTGTTGATATAAATAATCAACTTGCAAATATCTTCACCTAACCTCTCAATGAAGAGAGATTAAATTTCATTAAGCATGAACTTGGCATGATTGATGGTTCTAGTTTATCTTTATTTTATGTTTAATTGATGGTTGAACTATTTTCATATGGACTTATTGATTACTTTGATTGATAAATATTTTGATTTTGATCTTAAAATTTTTTTAGTCATAAGCTTATATTTGGTTTATCTTTTTAAATTTCCTTTTTCATTTTGTCAAAGGAGGAGAAATAATTTGAGTTTGCATGTGTACCCTGTTAATTTTTTTTAACATGTGTTCTTTTAATTTTAAAACTTGCTAAAAAAAATGAGTTTATGTTAGTGACATATCATATTTTTGTTTGATTTTCATGCATATTAACATTGTAAGTATCGCTAATTTTATTACATCATATGTGACAAAAGGCCTTATTTTGCTTACTTGGTTTATGTATAACATAGATTTTATAAAGATTTTATGTATCTTTGTTTTCATATCTCTCTCTTTTCTTTTTGCTTTTGACAAAGGGGGAGAAATATAATTGAGTTTGTTATTTGTTACTATACGTATGTATAATATTTTATTATTGTGTTTATACTTGCATAAGGATAAGACATGAATATCTTCTTAGGAATTGTTTTTATCTTTGATAAGGCATGAATATCTTCTTAGGAATTGTTTTGATCTTTGATAAGGCATGAATATTTTTACAAAGATTTGGTGTATCTTTGTATTGTTCTTATAGGAATTTTGGTCCCTTTAGGTTAATTTCTCCTTATATCTCTCTCTTTTCCTTTTGCCTTTGTATAAAAGGAGGAGAATATGTTATGAATAATTTGTGTTTATTTTTTTATGCTAAGTACTTCATGATTGATTAGCTAGCTAAACTCTATATGATTATATAATAATTAAGCACATCTAGCATTATCATTATATGTACTATTTTTGTGATGCATTTTAGTGGCACTATATGTATATATGTTTGAAATTGTTTCCTCACATTTCCTAACATTTATTTGAATGACCATGTTATCATATTTTATGTTTTTAATACATTTATCATAAAAATGCCATGTTTTTATCCCTCTTGCTATATTTTATGTTGTTTTTATTTTTTTGTCAAGGGGAATAATCTATAAATTTATATTTCTTATCATGTCCATATTTGTAGGGGGAGAAATAAAGAAATATATTTTATTTCATTTGGTATCATTATTATCACAAATATGATCACACACTTTACTTTATATTATTTTTTATTAAACTCAAAATAAGTTTTGTCAAAATCAAAAAGGGGGAGATGATTGACCATAACAATAATCAATATTAATTTTGATCTTAAAAACTTAATTTTGAGCATTTAATATGTTTATTTAAGTGTGCATAAGTTAGGATTCCATTGGAAGTTAAAATGAAGTATGATTATCTTGGGCTGATTCGACCTCTGAGATTCAAGGAGGCTTTTGACGTACTTAGAGCTTTATAATGAGAAAGTTATCTTCTTCACATTTAAAATATAAATCTTAAGCTTTTTTAATTGGGCTTGCTTATCAAAGTCTGAGTTCATTTTGGTATGCAAATATTAAGTCGAAATCAATATATGCAGTTGCCATTTTAGATTACACAACTCTTAGTATTTTAGACATATCTGGAGCTACAGAAGCCCAATTGAGGTGATTCAAAATTATATGGAAAGATAATTCAAATATCTAAAAATTTTATGAAGAAAGTGTTTAAATGTCTCCAATAGAAAATTACAGCTTCAACTTGTGCATAGCTGTCTGACAGTAGTCTACATTATAGATTGTACAAATCTTAGTATTTTAGACATATCTTGAGCTATAGATTTCTAATTAAGGTGATTCAAACATAGAAAGCTAATTTAAATATCTAAAAATTTGATAAATAAAGTTTTGGGAAAATTAAAATGTCTTCAATATAAAATCACGGGTTCAACTTGTGTATAGCTGTCTGATAGTATTATGCATTTTATATTGCACAACTCTTAGTATTTTAGACATATCTTGAGCTACAAATGTCCAATTGAGGATATTAAAAATGATATGGAAATCTAAGTCAAATATTTACAACTTTTATGTAGAAAGTATAGGCAAAATCGAATGTCTTTAGTAGCCAATTATGGTTTCAATCCATGCATAGCTGGCTAATAGTATCACCTTTAATAATTCAAAATTAAAAACATTGAATTCAAAATATAGATGTTGGACACATTATTTGTACCTCCAACAACTATATTTTTTGAGTGTTTGTTTATATAAATACCTTAAGAGCTGAATGGAAGTTAAGAAACTTGTTATTATTCATTCTTTCTTAAACTTTCAATTAAGCTCTCAAATTCTCTTAAGCAATTCTTTGTTTTTATAAATTTTATGAGAGTTGGTTGTGTGTTAGAAATAGAATTTCTCTTCATCTTAAATCTTGGGATAGATTAGAAGGGAAGTGAGATTTAGCTCTAAAGGAATTGGTTTAAGTGTTGTCCGTTAAAACACTTGGGATTTGGTTTTTTGAGTAAGGCTTGAAAACTCAAGTTGTAAGGTTGTAAGAGTAAGCCATAAAACTCTTATGGAATCTCAATCTTATGAATAAGATTATAAGTGATTGAAAATCATAACTTGGGGATAAGTTAGGTGGAGACGTAGGATTGTTATTGAATCCAAACTCCTTAAATTTTTATGTTCTTCATTCTTCCTTCTTAACTTCCATTCAATTCTTGCAAAGAATTTTTTTAATTTCTCATTTTTATTTAATAGTCCTATAAACCCCCCTCTAGTAATCTTTTTAAAAAAGAATAAACTCAAATAACCACATCCAATTTTAAAAGGAAAAAGTCATTAAAGGAAATGTAGTATAAAGACAAAATACCAAAAATAAACTAAACATAAACTAGGATATAATGAGCCTAAAAAGAAAAAAAACAGCTATAGGCTCATATACTAAAAATAAACCAAATATAAACTAAAAGTAAAATAAATGAAAAAGAATAAAAGTAGTTTATTCTTGAGGAGGGAAAGGAGGAGGAGGAGGATAGGTGCATGTGTATCCTTGTTACTCATAAATGTGATGAATATCATGTTGAAGATGAGCAATGTTTGCATCAACTTGATTGAAGCGCATATTGAAGTTAGTCTCAACTTCATCAAAACATGCATTGAAGTTGGTTTCCATGAAGGACATGCACTCAAAAATTTGGCCAACCCATGATGGTTCATCTTTTTAAGCTTGAGCACTCGAGGTTCCTTCACTCCTTGTTCTCTTTCTTGGAGGAGCAACTTGAGGTTGAGGAGCTTATTCTTCTTCTTCTTGACCCTCTTGCTCTTCTAACTCTTAAAACATAGCTTCAATATTCTCATTAGCTCTAAGATCATGTTTCTAAACTTAAATGCCATTGATAGAAGTGAATTATTTAGAGTTTCGAATGAAGGTGGTATCAATAAGCAAAGGTTTTGTAGAGGGTAGATAATCAAGATTAACATTGAATAATTGAGCTAATTTTTTAACAATCCCACTAATAGAAATAGCACCCATTTAACTATCACTAATTAGCTAAATTCTCCATTGTAAAAATCTTCTTAAAATAATACTCTCATTATTATGAATACAATAAAGAATAATGAGGTCATCAAGAAAGATTGCTTTATTAGAGAGAGAGCTTTACCATTAATATAGTAAGTGAGAAAATGATGAACATACCAAAGTGCTTTGGATTTAATGAAAAAGGGTTTAGTGTGTCCGACAGAGAATTGAGGTGCATTAGGAGCCTTGATATGATCCCAATAGGAGGAGGCAATCCTGTGAGGGTTAACTTGAATGTGTCCTTTTTGAGTGAATCTGAAAAGAGTGTTAAACTCTTGATAAGTCATAAAGCAATCTCTCTCTCTCCTAATTTAAATCTCATAGAGAAATAAGGGTTATCATCATTAAATTTTATGGAGCAAAGAGTAAAAGATGAGAGAAATTCAATGATGAGGGTAGGATAAGAAGGAAAAGGAGAAAAAGTAAAATAAAAAATTCCACCTTTAAAGAGAAGTTCTTTAACTTCATCAAAGCAACCAATGGCCTTAAAAGTGTCTTCATGTATATAACATGAGGGGATAAAGGCCCTTTTCGAAAAAAGTGAACTTCTCCTTTTAATTTCTTGAGAGGAATATGAAAAAGGAGAGTGAGTTCTTTTGGGTTTGTCCTTCTTTGAAAGAGGAGGGGCTTGAGAAGATGAATGGGATGAAGGGGTTTTGCTAGGTTTCTTTAGAGCCATAAGGAGAGAATAGAAGTTGAATGTGTATAGAGAAGAGATTTTATTTGAGATGAAAAATCAATGAGGAATAGGATGGTATATATAGGCGTGAGATTAGGGTTGAAAATAGCATAGAATTTGAATTGAATAGGAACCTAAAAATTCATTCCTAATTTTGATTAGAGAGTAAAAAAGGTAGGAAAAATTTGAATTCCTAATCCTATAAGGACTAGTGTCCTAGTCAGGACATGCTTTCATCCCGATGGGGACATGTAGTCTTGAGCAATGTCCTAATCAGGACATCCATTGGGATTAGTTCTATGTAAAAACACAGAATTGAAGAATCATGTCATGATCGGGACATGATTTGGTCCTGGGCGGGACCAGGGTCCTTTTTAAAAAAGATTTGGAAAATGTTTCAATTAGGTTAAGAATGATTTATAATTAAGTCCTTGTAACATAAACTTGCATAAATTGGAAAAAATTGATGATTTGTGAAGGATATAAATGATGAAATGGAAAAGACTCATTATAGGATGGATATATTTTGTTAAAAAAAAATAATGAAAATTTCATATATTAATTATTAATTTGCAACATAGGAAAAAAGAAAAAAAATCAAATAGACATGTATCAAATCCCAAAAATAAATAATAAATATACTTAAGGTTCTATCAAAATCAAGACAAACTAGACTCATAAATAATGCCAAGTTCATATTTAATGAATTTTAATCTCTCTTCATTGAGAGGTTTTGTGAAGATATCAACAAGTTGATTTTTTTGTATCAACAAATTCAAGTTTGATATTACCAACTTGAACATGGTCATGTAAGAAATGATGTCTAATGTCAATGTGGTTAGTTCTAGAGTGTTGAATGAGATTATTGCTAAGGTTAATAGCACTTGTATTGTCACATTTGATAAGAATATGATAAAGTTTTATACCATAGTCCATTAATTATTGTTTTTACCATAAGATTTGTGAACAATAAAGACTTACTGTAATATATTAAGCTTCTACAGTGGGCAAGGCAATTGAAACTTATTTCTTGCTAAACTAAAAAACTAAGCATTGTCTTAAAAATTGAAAAGTTTTGGAAGTGCTTTTTCTATTTGGTAAACTACCAATAAAGTTTGCATCTAAATAACTAATCAAGTCAAATGAAGAACTTCTAGGATACCAAAGTCCTAAATGCATTGTTCCACAAAGATATTTAAAAATTATTTTGATGGCATTTAAATGAGACTCTCTCAGATTTAACTTGAATCTAGCACACAAGCAAGTAACAAACATAATGTCAGGTCTACTAGCAGTTAAATAAAGAAGGGATCTAATTATACCTCTAAATTGCTTTTCATCAACTAGTTTGCCATTCTCATATTTGTTTTGTTTGGTTGTGGCGCTTATTGGAAAAGCTTGTTTTAGTTTCATACATTCTAAACTTCTTAAGAATGTCCCTTTCAAATTTTTTTTGATTGATGAAAATCCCATATTTGCATTGCTTGATTTGTAATTCAAGAAAGAATTTGAGTTCCCCATCATACTCATTTCAAATTCTCCTTGAATTAATTTGGATAATTCCTCACACAAGCAATGGTAAGTAGCACCAAAAATGATATCATTAATATATATTTGCATAATTAACAAATCATTTTTGGATTTTTTTATAAAAAGAGATGTGTCAACTTTTTCTTTAGAGAAGCTTTTCTCTAGTAAAAAGTTACTCAATCTTTCATACTAAGCTCTTCGAGCTTATTTCAATCCATATAAAGCTTTTGAAGTTTAAATATATGGTTTGGAGAATCAAAATTTTCAAAACCTAGAGGTTGTTCAACATATACCTCCTCTTCAATAAAATCATTAAAAAAAATGCACTTTCAACATACATTTGATAAATTTTAAAATCCATAAATGATGCAAATGCAAATAACATTCTAATAACTTCTAACCTTATAATGAGGGCAAAGGTTTGATCATAATCATTACCTTCCTCTTGATTATAACCTTTAGCTACTAGTCTAGCTTTGTTCCTAGTTATGATAACTAGTTCATTCATCTTATTTCTAAACACTCATTTAGTGCCTATAATAGGATGATGTTTAGGTCTAGGAACCAAGGTCCAAACCTTATTTCTCTCAAATTAATTTTACTCTTCTTGCATAGCAAGGACCCAAAATTCATCATACAAAGTATCATCAATATTTTTAGGTTTAATTTGAGAAATGAAAGCTGGATTAAGAATAGACTTGAGTTTAGATCTAGTATTTACCCCTTTTGTAGTGTCACCTATAATAAGGTCTTGCGATTGATCTTTCTTAAATTGCCAATTCTTTGGAAGTTCATCCTTCAAGATAGGTTGAGATGTCTCCTCTTTATCTTCCTTGTTTGGTCTTTCAAGTTCTAAAGGTTTACTTGCAACTTCTTCGTATGTAATCAAAATCTCATCTTCACCTACTAGATCATCAACACTACAAACATCCTTTCTAGGATCAAGTGAGTTTGATTCATCAAATACAACATGTATTAACTCTTCAACTACTAGAGTTCTTTTATTAAAGACTCTATATGCTTTACTAGAAGTGGAGTAGCCTAGGAAAATTCCTTCATTGGCTTTAGAGTCAATTTTTCTAAAATTGGCCTTGGTATTCAATATAAAGCACTTGCTACCAAATAGTCTTAGATATGAAATTTTTGGTTTTCTATTGTTCCATAGCTCATAAGATGTTTTATTTAAAATTAGTCTTTTGAAAACTTAGTTGGAAATATAACAAGATGTGTTAATAGCTTCCCCCCTAAAAGTATAGAGGTAAGTTATACTTATGTTGCACTGTTCTAGCCATTTCCACAAGAGTTCTATTTTTCCTTTAAACTACCCCATATTGAGGAGTTCTAAGAGATGAAATGTTTGAGAAATACCATTTTTATTATAATAGTTTTTGAAAAATTCATTTTCAAATTTGGTTCCATGATCATTTTTTTTCTTTTAAAGCTCTTTTAGCAAAATTTTCATAAGCTTTAAAAGCAACATTCTTATAAGCAAGAAAACACACCCAAGTAAATCTAGAGTAGTCATCTACCAATACATATGCATAGTGCATACCACCGAGACTTATAACTCTAGTTGATCCAAATAAATCCATATGTATAAGTTTAAGTGGTCTAGAAGTGGATATTACATTTTTTAGTTCAAATGAGGACTTAGATTGTTTTCCTTTTTGATAAGCATCATAAGGTTGATCCTTAGTGAATTCAAGCTTAGGTAATCCAATCATAAGTTCATGTTTACAAAGATCATTCAAAAGCTCAAAATTTGCATGTCTTAACCTTCTATGCCATCTCCATGTGTCATGGGAAATAAACATTAAGCATTTGATGTCTTTGTTATCAATTTTTTTCAAATTAATGACATAGACATTGTCTACTCTTTCACCACTAAAAATAACTTTATTTTCATCAAGACTGCTAATAAAGCAATTTTTAGGATAGAAAGTTGCCTTATTTTTCATGTCACATAATTGAATTATACTATGAAAATTATGTTTAGGACCATCAACCAACAACACAAGATGTATAGATACATATTGAGGATTACCTATTTCTCTAATGCTAATAATTTTTCCTTTTGCATTGTCTCTGAATATAACATGTCCTCCATCTTTAGCATCAAGTTTGTTGAATCGGTCCTTATCTCTTGTCATGTGTCTTGAACATCCATTATTGAGATACCACTTGCTTTTTGTTCTTGTAGATTTCAAGCACGCTTACGCAAAACAATTTAAGTGTTCTTTTAAACCTAAACCTTTTTTTAATCTAGGTTGGTTAGTTTTGAGATAGTTCAAAGAAGTGAATTTATGTGTAATCTTCTATAGAAACACATATTATTAGTATGTCCTTTGATCATGCAATATGAACATACAATATTTTCAAATTTGTTCCTCCTAGGATGAAATACTTTCCTAGTGTGTGCAACATGCCTTTGGTATTGTGTGTATCTCTTATTGTTTTGTGTCATTGTGTGAGTCAAACATTTACAATGATAATGTGTATTTTGATAATTTTGTGCAACATATTTATGTGCATTGTGTTATGTAGCATGCCTACTATAATTATATCTAGTGTACATAAATGCATGCTTGTGCTGAGGTGCTCTAGTTTGAGCCCTACCTCTTTATGTTAATAAAGGGTGAGTCTTATAAGACTTTCCCTTGTTATTTAACATATGAGATCTTTTAGCTTTAAAAGCTTGAGTCTTATTTGTTTTGGAGGTTGAAGGAGTGGAATCATGTGAAGCTTTTACAAAATTAATATGTGATGAAGACATTCCATTTTTAGATCCAATTCCATAGGTATCTCCATGAAAATTTTAAGAGTCAAGAAGACCATCTAAAGTTTATTTTTCTCTCTTAAATTTAGCAATAACATTCTTTAATGCTAAGATCTCCTTATAAAGCTTATGATTTTCATCATTTGCTTTCTTAAGTTGATCTTCCAAAGAATTAGAAGATTTTTTCATTTGATTCAACAAGTTAAGCAAAATTGTTGTTTAAACTTTCAAATTATTTAGTTAAGCTACCTAATTCATACTTATAATATTTCTTTTTATATAATAATCTTTTGCATTTAATTAATAATTTGCTCATAATAGAGCTCTCATCATCATCATCATAATAATCATCATAATAGTCAAAGGAAGAATAAAAAGTGGATGGTACCTTATTGTCATTTTCAAGAGCCATGAAACAAAAATTAGCCACTTTTTGTTGCTCCTTTTCCTTTTGGATTCAAAGGAATAATCCCAAGTAGCTTTGAATGCCTTCTTCTTATCTTTTGCTCCCTTATTCTTGAATTTGAGTTTGGGGCACCCACTTCTAATGGGTCCTAGTTTCTTGCATTTATAGCAAGTAACCTCTTTTATTTTCTTTTTCCCATCTCCTTCGAACTTCTTATTAAAGTCCTTTATTCTTAAGAAGTTTTTCTTTCTCAAAAACTTCATGAAGTTCCTAGTGAGCAAGGTAATGTTAACATCTTCATCACTAGAATCTTTAATACTTTCCTCTCCATTATCTTTTTGAAGAGCTTTTAGAGCTATGCATTTTTTCTTTTCTTCTTTCTCTTATTGTTCTTCACCTCTTTTTTTTTTATGGTGAGCTCATGTGTCAAGAGCTTACTAATGAGCACATCTGTCAATAGAGTGGAGAGGTCTTGAGCTTCCTCAATTGAAGTAACTTAAGATTCCTAATCCTTCTTAGGTAGGATTCTTAGAATCTTATTGTTTACCTCTTCCTTGGTAAGTGAAATGTTTACCAAGTTTTTTAAGGGTTGTAAGACGAGCATTGAGTTGGTTAGCCATCTCCATGATTGACTCTTAAGGCTTCATTTTGAAAAGTTCATATTCATACATGTGAAGTTGAACTTTCTTGCTTTTTACTTGTATGTTTCTCTTATAGTGATTTTTCAAGGTCTCCTACATTTCCTTGGCTGACATACAATATTGAAGCTTGCCTCCTTCTTCTTTTGTCATAGAAGATACTATAGTAATCATAGCCTTTTTATTTTTGTGATTTTCTTCCTTTTGATTAATGCTCCATTGGTTTCTTGCAAGAGTTATTACCATACCATCAATGATAGTTATAGGTAGTTCCCAACCACTTAGGACAATGTCCCAAAGTTTAATGGAATCACAATCAAGATATAATTTCATTTTGAACTTCCAATGAGGATAGTCACTACCATCGAAGAATGGTCTAAGTGAAGAAGTGTTTTATGATTCACTTCCCATGATCTTGTATTCTAGCAATGAAGTACCTATAATTCAAGCTTTTATACCAATTGAAAGAGTCCAAAGGGGGGGTGAACAGGACTATCGAACAAAAATGAGAAATTAAAGAAATTCTTTGCAAGAATTGAATAAGAGTTAAAAAGGAAGAATAAAGAACACAAAGATTTAATAAGTTCAAATTCAACAACAATTCTATGTATCGACCTAACTTATCCCTAAGTTAGGATTTTCAATCACCCATAATCTTATTCATAAGACTGAGATTACACAAGATTTTTATGGCTCACTTTTACAACCTTACAACTTGAGTTTTTAAGGCTCACTTAAAAACCAAATCCCAAGTGCTTTAATTGACAACACTTAAACCAATTGCTTTAGAAATAAATCTCACTTCCCTTCTAATTTATCCTAAGATTTAAAATGATGAGAAATTCTGTTGTTAACACACAACCAACTCTCACAAGAGCTATACAAATACAAAAAATGTTTTAAAAAAGATTTTAAGAGTTTAATTGAATGCTTTGAATGTATAAAATGAATGAGCAAGTTTCTTAACTTCAAAACAATCTTTAAAGGTCTTATTTATACTTGAGCAGTCTAATTATAGTCATTGGAAGTAATGATTTCATTCATATTATTGTCCAAGTTCATTTGAATGAAAATTTGGACTTTTAAGCTGCATTTTATCAGTTCCCAGTTGGGATATCCTTAGTCCCATTGGGACTAGTCTCAAATAGTCATTTAAAGCCATTACATTTGAAATCCTGCCTTGATCTCGATCAAGATGGTCATGTCCCGGTCAGGACTACCATGTCACAAGCAATGTCTTGATCAGGACATGCACTCAGGATGGGTTCTGCCATTTTGACAAATTATGCTCCTTTTGGTCCCATTCGGGTCTACTTTGGTCCTGATTGGGACTTCACCCAAAATTGTAAATTTTTATGTAATTTAGTCCATGTGATAAGTCTAGTCAAGATAGTACTTGCAATAACTTATACACACTTGAAGTAAACACATTAGTTGCTCAAAATTAAATTTGTTAAGATCAAAATCAAGATTGCTTAACTTGCTAAGGTCAATAAAATTAGGACCAACTTATCAAAATTACTGAGGTTCTTAGGACAGTGGACTTAAATGCATATTTAAATAAAAATCCATTAGAGCTAGATCATCAGCTTAAAGCTCAGACTAGGCTTAGGATTTTCAAGGTCAAAGTGCATAGAACCGTTAAATGTGGACATATGGTAGTAAATTTTTGCAAGTTCATGGCTCACAATAAGTTGTAAAGATGAGTATAAGTATTGTTTCCATGAGAAGATTAATACCAAATACTAGCCTTAATGGTATTTTCACAAGCTAACAATATCAAAGCAAATTGAAATGAAATAACAAAACAATTAGCAATAACAAATTCCTAATTCTAAAACATCATTTTAAAATTTAATAATTAAAAACTAGAGACTAAATTTACTTCACTAGCTACTACTTGAATTACAAAATCATTTTGCGATTTAATCTATTAGTTAAAGTCAAGGGTAAAACACTAAAATCACCTAAAGTCCCTTTTGAAATCATTTAAGCATAAAAAATTAATTACAGTCTATTTTCATGGTCAAGTTAATTAATTAAGACTCATTAAATTCTTTAAAGATTTATTACTCCTCGAAGGATTCATTTACTTTCATGATAGAGGTTCCTACGTTTCATAAGTTTATGAGCTAATAAATCATGCAACTTTTATTGTTTTAATTTATCCATAAATAGGCATACAATCAGGCCTGGAATTTAATACAAGAATAATTAAAAGCAATTGGTAAAATTAACTGAATATTAATTTATTGAACAAAAATAAAAATCCAAACAAGTAGTCTAATTATTCAAATCCAAACCCTAAATGGTTTAGTTACACATAATCAAGTTTTTCAATAACAAGAATAATCTAAGCATCAATAAAAACAACAACAAGAAGAAATATAAATAGAACTCATTGTTAGCTTAACTTTGCATCCTTGATCGCAATCTTTTTTGAGCTTAGGATTCTTCCTGAAGTTAATTAACAACCTTAATTAGCTCTCTAACTTCTCATTATATAGTCATCCAATCATAGAGTCCAAATCCTCCAAAATTTTCTTTTCCAAAATGAAGAAGGAAAGTTTCCATTATTTGACATGACTTAAAGCATGGTCATGCCTCAACCTTGTATGAACTCGATATGTATTTTTCTGATGGTGACACAGTCTACAACATGGCTATATTGTACCTATGCTGATCTTTATTCATTTTCTCTTTTATACAAAATGGGGCATGACTACAAGCGTGCCCATGTTCTTAAACCATGTATGGAAGCCCTTCACTTCTTTTAAATGGCATAATGTGGCATGGCCTAAAATATAGTCGTGCTCGTGAATATGCTAAAATTCTATGCTCATGAATGTGCTAAAACTCCTTGGTAACTAGTGTGGGACATAGCCCATAACATGGCTATATGCTAAGGTGTATTGACTACCTCTTTTATCCAATGCATGCCGTGGCTCACAACATGATTGTGTGATGGACTTTATCGATGCTTGTATTAGACTTTGGCAAATTTAGTCCAAAAAATGACCTATATAGAAAAAGAGCTTAGTTAGACACTGAAATAAACTAAATTAACGATAATTAAACTTAAGATACTAAAGACTAACTTTCTAAGAATAATAATAAAATTCTATTTAATTCAAATGATATTTATAATAATTAAATATAACTTTAATAAAAAATCTTTATGAAATTCATTAAGATTCAACTAAAAACATATGCATAAATACCATACATGAACACTGATATCCCATATTTATATTCCTATTTTAATAAGGATCCTTGCCCTTCAAGATAAAGGAATCTAAATCCTTAAATAGGAAGGAAGCTATGTCATTCTCAATTTGGAAGATTACTCTACAAATGAAGTCTACTTCTCTCCTAATCAAGGCAATCCTATAAGACTAAGGAATCATATTCCTAAAAGGTTTGAGCGATACCTTCTCCTATAAATACACCTCATGACATCTTATGTCATTCATTCACTCATCTCCTTATTCATTATCTCTATATAACATCACACTCTACATCAAGACATTATTCCATTATTCCATCACCTTATCATACAAGCAATCATCTTTTATTCTCTATTCTATTATACTTATTCACTTTATTATATTTTTCTTTATACAAATACTAACTTAAGCTTTAGAGTGTTTATAGGGGAAACCTTGCCCCCTTTACCAATTCTTCTTGTTGATGCAGGTTCCACGGTAAGGGATTTAATTCAGAGTTATTAAGTGGCATTGTCTATGGGAAATTAAATTAAATTTTGAATTATCACTTGTTGGAACCTTGCTCTCTTATCGGCTTTGTTAAAAAGTAGATAAAAATCATTGCCACAAAGGGAAGACCTCTAAAAGCATGCTTTGGGATCATAAAGTATTGTCATACATGGTTAAGAAAATAGCTTGGTATCATGCACGATCTTCAAAGGCAATCCATGTATGGTGCCATGCACTAATTTAGATTATTGATAAGTTCATATTTTATGCATAATTATAGTTAGTTTTTCATTAGTTTTCTTATGTTTCTCTTTATGTTTTTAGGTTTGGAGGCTTGGAGTTTGAATCGGGAGCATCGGAACATGAATGGGAGCTTAAAATCTAAGGATGAGTTACCTAGAGAAGGGCAACAACCATTACATATCCATAACTCCCGTTACCAAGCGCCTGAGAGGAAGGAAAAATAGGATTAAAGATCGTAATGGGCATTGCAAATATGTAATAGTCATTATGGGTTGGCACGAGTTGGGTAATGGGCATTACACTTGGATAACAGCTATTACCGGGCGATTGTGCAATTCAGGTTTGAGCACACTTAAGTATTTCGGGCATAACTTTTTGTCCCAAACTCAGATTGAGGAGATTCAAGATGTGTTGGAATGCTAAGAAGGAGTGATATGATTTAATGAAGATTTTAAGACCTAGTTAATTCATCTTAAAGGGCTAAAGTTTTAAGGAAGTTAGCTGACCTGCATAGAGTGAGAAACAGTCCTAATTTGACTAGGATTATGTTTTTTTGGGAAACCTAACTTAATCCTATTCTAAGAGGGAAAAATTTAGAGGACTTCATATATAAGGAAAAAGACAAGAAATAAAGAGAGGGGACACATGGGAGGCATAATCAAGAAACAACTAAGAGACAATGGAAGATCAAGGAGGCTAGAAGATAAAAAAGGATTTTTATTTAATTTCTTCCTTATCTTTCTATTATTCTTTTGGAACATATCTTTGTTATCTAACATAGCTATGTATGTCTAAGGTTTCTATTTATGGTTTGGGAATAGGAGTAGCCATTCCAATTTGTGATGAGCATGAGATTTTATTAATGTAATTTGAATTTTCGGTTAATCTTATAAGTTGGGATTATTTCATGCTTTCATTCTTAGCCGGCTTGTTGCATGTTATTCATGATTTTCACCAATGAGAGTTAGGGAATTTCATTAGCTTAAATCTCATAAGACTTAAATAACTTGACCATAAGAGTAGGTGAGCTTTAAGGGGAACCATGACTGTGAACAGGGTTTATGGTGGTATAACAATTATTTAAGAGCTTAATGAGCTTAGATTGATTCCTTAATCACCAGAGTTGGTTAATTATTAATCTTTGCATGCTTAATTGAATTTGAGAGAATCATTAGGTGTTTAAGAACAATTTCCCTTAACTGAATTCAAATGCCCTTTTATTGAATTATGTTCATGAACATATTGGAATGGTGAAACTAGACCTAGGCTCTAAGATTTAATTATTTGATTTTACTTTATATTAGATTACTCAATTATTTAGTTTCATTTCACTTATATTTAATTTTCTAGCTGAGAATTTAAACAAGAATATTGGTAATTAGTATCCAGTCTTCGAGGGAACGATATCTATTGTGCTACACTTCTCAATCCATGCACTTGCGGGTTTTATAGACAATAAGTTTTTAGCTCCATTGTTGGGGACTAGCTATATTAATATCAATTAAATTTTTATTTTTCTTAGACTAGTATTCCTTTCTTAAAAACTCATATGTTTTTTTTTTGAATTTTTAAGTGATTTTAGCTAGTTTATGCACACTTGGTCTAAGGGGCCAATCTTGAAAAAAATTGATCCTGAAATTGCAAAATTGTGTAAGAAAAATTGCAAGGAAAAGCGTAAGAGAGACAAGCAAATCATGACTGAAGATTAGGCAGCTCAGCAAGCTAGGAATTGTGCCCTACAAGAATACACGATGCTTGGTCCGGGAGACAACTTGAGTAGCATTGTGAGACCAACTATGGATGCAAATAATTTCGAGATCAATCCAGCAATCATTCAGATGATTTCACAATTCCAATTTGGTGGTCTCTCATATGAAGACCCTAATGCTCATCTAACCTAATTCTTGGAGATATGTGACACATTTAAGATGAATGGGGTTAGTTCGGATGCCATAAAGCTAAGATTATTCCCTTTTTCCTTAAGGGATAAAGCCAAATTGTGGTTATATTCTCTTGCACCACAATCAATCACCACTTGGGACATGTTGTCAAAGGTGTTTTTGGGCAAATATTTCCCACCCAGAAAAATAGCCAAATTCAGACAAGATATCACAAGCTTCACACAACATCATGGAGAATCTTTATATAAAGCTTGGGAGCATTTCAAGGACTTGCAACGTCAATGCCCTTACCATGTTGTTCCATAATGGCTACTTATTCAAACCTTCTATCAAGGACTCATTGAGCCAATGAGGATCACCATAGATGCTATAGCTCAAGGGTCATTCATGAGTAAGACACCTAAAGATGCATTCAACTTGCTTGAGACCATGGCATCAAACAATTACCAATGCCATGAAGATAGAAGCAAACCAAAGAAAGTTGTAGGGATGCATGAAGTGGATAATTGGAACCTCTTAAATGAAAAGATTGACATGCTCACAAAAAAATTAGAGGCTTCAACCAAAGTATCTAACCCTATGGCTGTGTATTCATGTGACTATTGTGGGGGAGGACACTTAACCGTAAAGTGTCAAGGGGGATTTCCTTCTCAAGAACCATCCATTTAGCAACTTAATGCTCTTAACAACTTTTAGAGGAATCAAGGCAACCCCTACTCAAACACATACAATCTGGGTTGGCGTAACCACCCTAATTTTTCATGGTCAAATCATGGAGGGCCACCTAACACCAACTAAGGATTTAAGCAGCCACCCTCTGGTTTCCAACACAAGAATGCATTCCATCAATAACAAGAGAACAAGCCTAATTTGGAGAGCATGATGGAGAAATTCTTGAAGGACCAAGAGGAGCAAAGGGAAGCCATAAAGAATCTACCTCCTTAAATGGGATAACTTTTTGCTCATAACAAGATGTTGGAGAATCAGATTACAGCTCAAGCCTCAAGCTCAAGACAGAGTAGTGTCTTGCCTAGTCAACTAGAGCATCCTAGAGAACAAGCAAAGGTAATAACTCTTAGAAGTGGGAAGCAATTGCCTAAGGATGAGACAAAAAGGCAAGAAAATGGGGCTAATCAAGACACTAAAGTGGAGGAGCAAACTGAGGTGATTGAGGATAAAAAGGAAAAGAAAAAGGCAACACCTCCCAAGACTCCACCACTACCCTTTCCTCAAAGGTAGCAAAAATGCAAGTTGGACAAGCAGTTTGAGAAGTTCATAAAGTCCTTCCAACAACTCAAGCTTAACATACCTCTTTTGGATGTTATCACCACCATGGCCACTTATGCTAAATTTCTGAAGGACATCATTTCACACAAGTGGAAGTGGGAAGATCATGAAACTATTCCCATTAATAAAGAATGCAGTGCTATCATCCAAAATAAGCTTCCACCAAAGCTTAATGATCTAGGGAGTATCACTATTCCTTATAGTATTGGGAATGAATTTATTAGTAAGTCTGTATGTGATTTAGGTGCAAGTGTGAGCATAATTCCTCTTTCTTTTTGTAGGTGCTTAAATATTGGTGAACCCTAACCTACAACAGTGTCACTTCAACTTGTGGATAGATCCATCATCTATCCTTATGGGATCCTAGAAGACATGCTTATCAAAATTGGTGACTACTATGTGCCAGGTGATTTCTTCATTCTTGAGATGGAAGAGGACCATCAAATCCTAATTATTTTGGGGAATCCCTTCCTTTCTATTATTGGGGCAATCATAGATGTCAAAAAGGGAAAAATTTTGCTCGGGATTGGAGATGACAAAGTTGAGTTTGATGTTTTTAAGATGGCAAAGCAAACACCAACTATGGGGTCATATTTCTGAGTTAATGCAATAGAAAGATGTGTGCAAGGGATTTTTTAAAAACAGCTCACCCAAGACCCTCTCAAGGCTTGCGTAGTCCAAGAAGTAAGGGAGGATGATGTTGATCAAGAAGTGGTACTGTATGATTGCTTTCTTAAAGAAAATCCTACACTAACCAAAGTGAAATCAGCAAGGTATGAGCCTTTACCTTCCAATGTAAGTTGTGTTAGCATTTTGGAGGAAGAGAGTGCACCTAAGGTAGAACTCAAAACTTTTCCTTCTTCCTTGAGGTATGCTTTCCTTGGCCCTAACTCTACTTTTCCAATAATTGTGAATGCTGAATTTAGTGAAGAACAAGTAGACAAATTGCTTAGGAGAGTTAAACCTCATAGAAAAATCATAGGTTACAACATTGATGACCTTAAGGGGATTAGTCCTTCTATTTGTATACATAGGATCCATATGGAAGAAGGTTTCAAACCTTCAATTGAAAACCAAAGAAGACTAAATCCCAACATGAAGGAAATAGTAAAGAAAGAGATAATGAAGTTGCTAGATGTAAGGATTATTTATCCTATTTTGGATAGTAATTGGGTTAGCCCAATTCATGTAGTCCCTAAACAGGGAGGGATGACTGTGGTAAGGAATGATAACAATGAATTAATTCCCACTACGACTGTCATAGGGTGGCACATGTGCATTGACTATAGGAAATTAAACAAAGCCACAAGGAAAGACCACTTTCCCCTACCCTTCATTGACCAACTTTTGGAAAGACTTGCAAATCATTCATTCTTTTGCTACTTAGATGGTTATTCAAGTTTCTTTCAAATTCCCATCCATCCTAAGGACCAAGAGAAAACCACATTCATATGTCCTTATGGAATATATGCATATAGGAGAATGCCTTTTGGGTTTTGTAATGCACCCAGTACTTTTCAAAGATGCATGATGTCTATATTTTCTGATTTTGTTGAGGACATAATGGAGGTTTTTATGGATGATTTTTTTATGTATGGTTTTACATTCAATGCATGCTTGGATAACCTTTCTAAAGTTTTATAGCATTATGAGGAAACTAACTTAGTGCTTAATTAGGAGAAGTGTCACTTTATGGTGATTAAAGGTGTGGTGCTCAGGCACATTGTGTCCAAAAATGGGATTAAAGTCGATAAAGCTAAGATTAAAGTAATTGAAAGACTTCCACCACCCATTTTAGTCAAAGGGATAAGGAGTTTCCTGGGACACGCAGGGTTTTATCGTCGCTTTATTAAGGATTTTTCCAAAATTGCTAAACCCTTGACTAATTTGCTTTCCAAAGATGTTTCTTTTCAAATTAATGATTACTATCTTAATTCTTTTCACAGGTTAAAAGAGGCCTTGATCATAAAACTTGTTTTGCAACCGTCGGATTGGAGTCTTCCTTTCAAAATTATGTGTGATGCAAGTGACTATGCTGTAAGGGCTATGTTGGGACAAAGGAAGGAGAAGCAAGCCTATGCCATCTACTACATTAGCCAGACTCTTGATGAAGCTCAAGTAAATTATGTAATAACTAAAAAAGAGCTATTGGCGACAGTGTATACAATGGATAAATTCAGATCCTATCTGGTTGGAAGTAAGGTGGTCGTTTACACAAATCATTCAACACTTAAATATCTCCTATCAAAGAAGGATGCCAAGCCAAGACTCATTTGCTGGATCCTTTTATTGTAAGAATTTGATTTGGAGATTCAAGACTACAAGGGGACAAAAAATTTAATAGTGGATCACCTTTCTCGCTTTGAGCACACTATTGATTCCAACCCTCTCCCTATTGTTGATGACCTTCTAGGTGAGCAACTCCTAAAAATTAGTGAAAGAGTTCCTTGGTATGCTGATATTGTAAATTACTTGGCATATGGAGTTCTCCCTCTTGATCTAGACTACCATTAAAAGAAGAAATTATTTTGGGATGTGAAGCATTATTTTTGGGATGAGCCCTTTCTTTATAAAAGGTGTGGAGATGGTTTGGTGAGGAGGTGCATTCCAACTGAAGAAGTACTAGATGTTCTCACCCATTATCACTCTCTTGAGTGTGAGGGACATACTAGTTTAGCTAAGACAGTAGCAAAGGTGCTCCAAAGTGGTTTCTTTTGGCCTTCTCTTTTCAAAGATGCAAGAATATTTGTGCTTAAGTGTGATCGTTGTCAAAGAATAGGGAACATAGGCCGCTGAAATGAAATGCCACTTACAAACATCATTGAGATCAAGCTTTTTGATGTATGGGGACTTGACTTCATGGGCCCATTTCCAAGCTCTTTTGGCAACAAATATATTTTAGTTGGGGTTGATTATGTATCCAAGTGGGTTAAAGCAATTGCCTCACCAACCAATAATGGTAGAGTGGTAACCAAGTTCCTTCACTGAAATATCTTCACTCGTTTTGGAACTCCCCGAGCTATTATTAGTGATGGTGGTTCTTACTTTTGCAATTGACGATTTGAGAGTCTCCTTGTAAAGTATGGAGTAAAACACAAAGTGGCTACACCTTATCATCCTTAAACCAGTGGCCAAATGGAGATTTCAAATAGGGAACTGAAGAGCATCTTGGAGAAAATGGTGAATTCTTCATGTAAGGACTGGTCTCTTCATATAGATGATGCACTTTGGGCTTACAAAACAGCTTTCAAAACTCCTATAGGGACTTCACCTTTTTGTTTGGTTTATGGGAAGTTATGCTAGTTTCTAGTTAAGTTAGAACACAAGGCACTTTAGGCTACAAGGTTTCTAAATTTTGATCTAGTAAAGGCTGGTGCTAAAAGACTTCTACAACTAAATGAACTTGAGGAGTTCTGCATGGATGCATATGAGAATGCCAAGATTTACAAAGAAAGAACTAAAAGATGGCATAAAAAGCACTTACAACCAAAGGAGTTTCAGGAAGGGAACTTGGTGCTATTATATAACTCATGTCTCAAGTTTTTTCTAGGAAAATTAAAGTCTAGATGTTCGGGACCATTTAAGATTAAGAAAATCTTGCCTCATGGACTAATCGAGCTTGTGAACAAAGTTTGTGTTTTTCCTTTTGTATGTGTTTTTAAAGTTTTTCTTTCATTTTCTTTTATGACAATTGTATTTGGAGAAATCCGGAATGATAACTTCAACATCACTGGAATGGAATAGCATGGCTTGAACTTAGCCATGCTCAGGTTTGCTTTTGTTTATTTTCTTTCATGTATGGATGTTTTATGTGTGTTTGTTTCTTTTCTTTGCTTTATTTATTTAAATTCATATTTACTTTTATTTTTATTTCAACTTTACATTCTCTTTAATTTCATGTCTTTAAAAAAAAAAAGGAAGTGTCACGGAAGTTACAAGTCTATAACGGCCGTTACAAGGCATCATGACTATTTTTCAAAGTTCTAGGTTGTGCGTAATGGCCGTTACCCATTCGTAATGCCCATTACGCATCACCATCTAATTCTGAGGCACTTACAAGTATTGTGTAATGGTCGTTATATGTTTATAATGCCCGTTATGCCATATCCCCCTATTTTGTTATACTTATAGTGCTCAAGTAACTGTTGTTACCAAAGTGTCACGGTCGTTACGCATTCCAATTTTTGATTCTTGGGTGTCGATTCACATGCTCTCTTTTATGGGGACTTGCTTTGGGTTTTAAATTGTATTTTTTTTCTTATTCTCTCTCACATTTTTTTTCTTCTCACCTCTTCCTCTTCACCTTTCCTCTTCATAAATCCTTTTCTCTCCATCTATTTTTCTTTCTCTTCCTCCATACCCTTTCAATTCCTACCATGTCCAAGCAAGAAGGTAAATGTCCACGAAAATCCAAGGACAAAGGTATTTCGTCCACACCTTCCTCAACACCTTCATCCATAATAAAAGTCTTTCCTCCCAATATTCAATTTAAGACCACTTCTCAAGAGCAGAAATTCAATCAACTCAGTGCTGGCCCAATCGTCCCTAATAGTTATATTGATGAAGAAGCACTGAAACAAGTGGGGCTTTGGGAAGAGGTAAATTCCTACATAAAGAGATTGGGATGGGAAGAGTGGGTTTTGAAAAAATTCCCATCTCATGAGGTAATAATCTATGAATTCGTTAGCCTTTTTGAGGGCATTACCCTTGGATAACGGCCGTTACCGGCCGATTGCGCAATTAAGGTTTGAGCACACTTAAGTATTTTGGGCATAACTTTTTGTCTCGAACTCGGATTGAGGTGATTCAAGATGTGATGGAAAGCTAAGAAGGAATTATAAGATTTAATAAAGATTTTAAGACCTAGTTCGTTCATCTTAAAGGGCTAAAGTTTTAAGGCAGTTAGCTGACCTGCACACAGTGAGAAACAATCCTAATTTGACTAGGATTGTGTTTTTTGGGAAACCTAAATTATTCATATTCTAAGAGGGATGAATTTGGAGGACTTCATATATAAGGAAAAAGATAGGAAAGAAAGAGAGGGGACACATAAGAGGCATAATAAAAAAACAACTAAGAGACAAGGGAAGATCAAGGATTTTAGAAGATCAAAAAGAGTTTTTATTTAATTTCTTCCTCATCTTTCTATTATTCTTTTGGAACATGTCTTTGTTATCTACCATAACTATGTGTGGCTAAGTTTTCTATTTAGTGTTTGGGAATAGAAGTAGCCATTCCAATTTGTGATGAACACGAGATTTTATTAATGTAATTTGAATTTCCGGTTAATCTTATGAGTTTAGATTATTTCATGCTTTCATTCTTGGCTGGCTTGTTGCATGTTATGCATGATTTTCACCAATGAGAGTTAGGGAATTTCATTAGCTTAAATCTCATAAGACTTAAATAACTTGACCACAATAGTAGGTGAGCTTTAAGGGGAACCATGACTGTGAACAGGGTTTACGGTGGTAGAATAATTGTTTGAGAGCTTAATGAGCTTAGATTAATTCCTTAATCATAAGAGGAGGCTAATTCTTAATCTTTTCATGCTTAATTGAATTTGAGAGAATCATTAGGTGTTTAAGAACAATTTCCTTTAACTGAATTCAAATGCCCTTTTATTGAAATGTGTTCATGAACATATTGGAATGGTGAAACCAGACCTAGGCTCTAAGATTTAATTATTTGATTTTACCTTATATTAGATTGCTAAATTATTTAATTTGATTTCATTTATATTTAATTTGCCAGTTGAGAATTTAAATAAGAGTATTAGTAATTAGTATCCAGTCTTTGAGGGAACGATATCTATTGTGCTACACTTCTCAATCCGTGCACTTATGGGTTTTGTAAACAACAATTGTACATACTTGGATGAACAAGGATCTTAAGAAAATAACTTTGCAAAATTCAAGAAAGCTTCAACTCACTATATGGTAGAGTTATTGATATTTGGTACCCATCCAAGCTACAACTTTGTTTGGCAATACAACTTTTATGCTTAAATTAGAAGATTCTTGTTTAGTGAATAAGCAAATTAAGTCTTTTTCAGAGCCAAGCACTTCCATTCATTAATCCTTAGATCATCTGGAATCATACTTTAAAAGAAACAAAAAGAATGCTTAGCAAAATTGTGACACCTTAAATTAAATAGGATTTGAGTCATTAACATCATTAAGAGCTTATTGAATGGCTAGTCATGATTTCTAAAGCCTGAACAAAAAAATTGAGCCTTCCATTTCGACTCTTAAAGAGCAATAATGATCACATGGATCACCTTGATGTTGGGTATCCAATGTAAAAGAGCATAATACCATCAGAATGAAAAGACTTTAATATATCAACCATATTCAGCTCGACGCTTGATTCAAGGGTGATAAGAAAAATCACAATTAGATAAGTTGAGCACCTTGCATGAAGTTATAGCTTCTCTTAATGCAAAACCTAAACCAAAAGAGTTAGAAGGATAATGTCGATTAAAGATAATATGTACATAATCTCTTAACTTATCAATAAAGAGTAGCTATCGAAGAACTAGTCACCTAAAAAATAAGGATAAAAATCAAGAGAATCCAAGTGATGCAAGCTTTGGTAATTTCATCATTTAGTCTGTTTTAGTCCTCTTTGTAGTAGTCAACGCCATATCCTAGTTCTCTCTCTTTTAGAGATATTAATTAAGCCATCATAAATACTTGCACAAGACGAGGGAACCCATGAATAATTACAAATAATTAGCCAGAAATCTTGGTCATACCATATTGATTTTTAGGTTACAGAGAGTCCAAATAGCCACTAATGTTATTAAATTTTGGCTCAACATCATTGTCTTCTTAAAACTTAGAGCATTTAGGATGGCACAACATTGAGGAAACCAAATCATAAAAGCATGCACCTTGGAAAGGCTAGAACTCAATGGTGTGGATATAAATCTAGAATTGACTTTATGATGATAGTTGAGATTCCAAGTTGGAATGCCCATTCAGAGCATTGAGCTTTAGAGCATCGAGCTTCTGAGTGCCAAAACATAGAGACTATTGGACTCCTAAAATAAGTACTCAGATACTCAGCTCTATTCAAACATCAGATTTATCATCTATAGTCAAGATTCCTTACAACATTCAAGATATAAGAAGTACCAATAGTTATAAGAGGTACCATGAAAAAAAAGAGATAGTATTAGCAAAACTCAAATATTTAAGCTAACTGAAGCACCATTGAATCTAGGAAATAATTAAACATATGGGTTTGAATTAGTACATTTTATTAAAACAAGCACCAAACATGCGCTAAACTTCATCAACTCAAAAGTAGGATAAGAACACATTAATAGATACATTCTCTCTTTTTAATTATTTTTTAATTTTATATAGAGTATTCATGATGAAGGCACATTCATACCTCTATTTAGAGATGCATGCTATAGCACTATCACTATCTATTAATTTTATGGGGTTAAATAATACAAGTACAAATGCTACTTTGAGCATCTTAATGATAATACTTTGGGACCTTGATCCAACTATTAAACTCGGAGTATCATATTTGGACAATATATTTTCATGAAGCTAGATATACATAAAATTCCAAAGAATTAGCCATAACATTGGATGGTACACTTCCTAAATTGAGGCTTGGATATTCAATGATACATAAGCCAAATTCATGGTGGCATTTTCAAGGTCATTTAGGCAAAGAAAAATAGCGAACATAAATATTCATTACTTCAAAGGAAGGACAAAAGCACATCAGAGATAAGTTTTCTCTTCTTTCTCAATTATTTATTTTTCCATCTTATTTATTCTTATAGAAAAAATACAGCTTGTCACATAAACATGCTTATACATCTACACATAAATGCTCATTTATAAATACATAATTATTATTCATACAAAACATGCACTAATCACATTGATATATTTATTACATAAGGACTGACTATTAAATGAGATCAATTAAATGATCCCAAAATTATTGTTCTTTTATCTATCATTGTAGATGAAGATGCTACTTTCAGCACCCATCAGTCTAAACAATTGGACATTATAATCATCTCACTTGGCACCAACATTACACTCATGTGCAAAAATTATCAACAGATATTAAACACATTGCCAATCAACATTGATGTGAGCAAGCACTCGTTTGTGCTCAGATAATAAATAATGGCTCCTACTCAAACCCGGATCAAACAACACTCAGGCAAATCCTACTTTATAAAAGATCCTTGATCATAAAAATTTCAGAGAATATTCAACAAGGGAAATTCAAGAATGGAGTCAAGTATATCCACCACACAACTGGATAAATCAAAGTACAATTCCAAGACATCTTAGCTAGCATCACATAGTCTCCTTTATTTAAGGAAAGGGGCAACTTGGCCTTTCACTTAAACTACCATGCTCATCTTATGACTTGGATTGAGCAAGCCCAAAATTTTGGTCCTTTAAAGCCCATATTCTATTATTTCAAATACCCTTACTAAATTACTATCCCATATTATGGAGCTCAGATTAAAAGGGTTCAAAATCACTACTAGGATCACAATATCCTTCCTTTTGTAAACATACTACAAACAACAATGCTAAAAAAAATTAATCATTAAATGTTCGGACTCAACCTAATTGTTATTTTGACTAGGCAGCTACCATTAATAGAGTTATTTAAGTTCATAAATTGAGCGACATCTTTATTACACTTAGTTCACTTTAAAAGTACTAAGGTTTAGCACTCAAGCAACACTTTTAATGCATCGAGAATCTTCAACACTCGAGTTGTGCTTTTAATGCACCGAGAATCTACGACACTTAGGTCATGCTTTTAATGAACTGAGAATCTAAGTTCAGTAACTAAAGTTGGCACCCTCAGGTCACTTCGATAGTACTAAGGTTTGGCACTCAGGCCATGCTTCTAATGGATCAAGAATCTTTAGCACTCAGGCCATGTTTCTAATGCACTAAGAATCTAAGTCCAATGACTAAAGCTAGCACCCTTAGGTCACTTCAATACTACTGAGGTTTGGCAATCGAGTTGTGCTTCTAATGCACTAAGAATCATAAACACTTACTTGTAATGCACTAAGAATCTATGGCACTCGGGCCACACTTGTAATGCTTCGAAAATCTTTGGCACTCGAGCTGCACTTCTAATACACCAAGAATTTATGGCACTCAAGCCACGCTTTTAATACACCAAGCATTAAAACTCTAATGATGGCTGGTCCTATTAGGTCGTTTCTATAATACTGATGCATTAATCCCTTGGGTCATTTCTATAACACCGAACATCTTTTATTGTAAGTTCTATGCATTTAAGTCTAGCTGGCACTTCATGATCATGATATTTTGATATTATGATTCTAAGGCTTGGTATACTAAGCATCTCAATGTTCTATGACTAAGGCTAGCCACCTCAGGTAATCTTTCAACAACACATGAGATTTCAAGTAAGGTCCTTATCTCAATGCATCAGTCATCTTCATGTGATTCTTGGAAATTCAAAAATCTCGGACATAAATATCTTAACAGACTTTTAGGGGGACTCTTGATACACCATATTCATATTCCTATCTTAATAAGGATCCTTGCCCTTCAAGACAAAGGAATCTAAATCCCCAAATAGGAAGGAAGTTATGTTATTCTCAAGTAGGAAGATTACTCTACAAAGGAAGTCTACTTCTTTCCTAATCAAGGCAATCCTACAAGACTAAAAAATCATATATCTAAAAGGTTTGAGTAATACCTTCTCTTATAAATACATCTCATGTCATTCATTCATTCATTCATCTCCTTATTCATCATCTTCACATAACATCACACTTTACATCAAGACATCATTCCATTACCTTATCATACAAGCAATCATCTTTTATTCTTTATTCTATTCTACTTATTTACTTTATTATATTTTTCCTTATATGAATATTGACTTAAGCTTTTGAGTGTTTATATGGGAAACCCTGCCCCCTTTACCAAGTCTTCTTATTAATGCAAGTTCCACTACAAAGGATTTGATTCGGAGTTATCAAACACAATAATTATTGGACTTTAAATGCTCACATAATTAAGTGTGATTTAAGGAATAAAAATGATGATTAACTTTGAGCAGCTATGGTAACTTTTTGGCAATTTATGGTTTCTATTTTGAAGGGATGAATTGGAATTTAATGCTTTTCTTTGAATCACTTGGTAAACCATATCTTTTCCTAAGGCTTTTCACACAAATAAAAAAAATGAAAGCACCATTGTAAGCACCCAATTTCGAGATGATAAAGTGTGGATGTGACAGAGGACTCCAATGATGAAAATATAATAAATAAGTCATTAATACTTGAAGTTTGAAACCTTAATAGTCTGAAGGCATTCTTCAAAGAAAGTGTTTAATGTTTTTCAAGGATTGAATTGTAATACTTTTTAAGGACTAATTGAAAAATTTAAATTCTTTCAGGGGTCTTTTTATAATTAAATGTTAAAAAAATTATTATGGATTGATAATATACAATTCCAATCAGAATTGTATTATTTCGATCAGGTCATGTACTATTTTTTTGTTTTTTTATTTTTTAATATATTTCCTAAATTTTGATTGGTTAAAAATTTTCTAATTTTTTTAAAGATTTTTAGGAAATAAAGTCCTTTTAAAGCTGGAATTTTAAAGTACGTAGGATTAGGGTTTTTTGGCTCTTTTCCTATATAAGGATGATTTAGGCTCGTCAAAGGGGGAATCTCTTTAGACTATCTTTCTTTTGGCTTAAAAAAAGTTCTCTCCATATTTTTCCTTGAGGCAGTACGTACAATATTTTTCTTTAGATTTTCTTTGTTTTTTGGAGCAAGAGCAATAGACCTTTGATGAGGAGGAAATCAAGTTTTGAAGATCCATTAAAAGCAACGGTGATTGATAACACTCTGAGGAGCTAATCAGTACTGCACACATTTAATCATCCCTTCTTCTACCTTTTCTTTTCTTTTTATTTGATTTTTTAGTTTGATTTTAATTTTATTTTATTTTTATTTTTATTTTTATTTTTATTTTATTTAAGCTCTAATCATTATTTATTTTGCTTTTGTGTTTATAATTATGGTAGGAGTAACTTAAGCTATGGAGTAACATGTGATTGAACAATAACAAAACTCATGAAGATTCATGGAATGCCATGGATTAAATTTTGTATTTGAATGTATTTTTTTTTAAGTTTTATTTATTTATTCATTAGAATTTTGTTGGTTATTTTATTTTGTGCTTTTTTGGGTTATATTAGTTTTTATTTCTATTTGCAGTAGATCATTATAATAGCTCTAATAGTGGGAATAACGAAATTTGGTGTGTGTGTTTTTTTGTTTTTATTTAATTGGTTAGTAAAATTAGGGTTTTCATTAGGTAATTAATTAAAATTAATGGTTATTTTTAATTAAATTAGAGTTAAGTTGGTAAAATTGGTTTTGCTTGATTATTTTATTTTATTGTTTATGGTCTCTTTAATTAAATTAGGGTTTTAGAATAAGCTAAATTAATTGTTTGATCTTTTTATTTGTTTAGCTTAATATTTATTATTGTTTTTGGGCTTGTTTATTTATGTTTATGTGTTTTGAGACCTAGGCCCACATTAGACTTTAACGCATTTAAATTTAGGTTTTTTTAATTAATTAAAATGAATTATTAGGCCCCATAATTAATTAGATTTAGGGTAGAGATAATTTAGGCCTATTTAGTAAATTAGATATAGGCCCACCTAATTTAAATAATTAGACTTAGCCCATTTTTAAGCCTTTTTCATAATTTGTAGATTTAAGATCATCTTAGAATTAAAACATGTAGAATTTGGCCTATTAATTTAAATGCTCCATAATTTATAGATTTCAGCCCATTTTTAAAATTAAAATAAATAGACTTAGGTTCACTCAATTAAAATTAAATAAGAATTAGGCCCATTAGTCTTTAGCTCACTTGTAAATTAAAACATGTAATTTAGCCCATTTAATTAAATTAATGTATATTAGACTAACTTAAAGATTGTATTGAATGCATTATTTACTTGTATTTGTCATGACTAGTTTGCCTTGGAGTTAATTGCTAAATTAAATGTTTATATAAAATTGCATGTAAATAAAGGATAATATAGTAATTCATAAAGTAATTCTAAAAGAACACGAGATTGAAAGAAGTTGGTATTTCGTATCCAAAATCTCCTGGTTGTGGTGCTAGCTTTCTTTTAGGAATCGAGTACCACCTTTTCAATTTGTCTTAGTTATTACCCTAGGTGGCGACTTCTCATCTCCACGAAATGTCTTTGTGACAGTGGTTAGTGTGTTCTTTAAAGCCCTAAGCTTAAACAGTGTCATAGTTGCTAAAATCTTGGATGCCCTCTAAACCCCAACATCTATAGTGGCGACTCCGCTGGGGATAAGAGATACTAATTCTACTTGTGTTCTTTAGAATTATTTTATTAATTATTATTATTTTCTTGCATTCATTCTGCATGTACCTATTAACCGATGGCGTCGATTTATGGTTCCACAATTCCACTAGTTTCATAGGATTGTAAATTGGCTAACCATCACTTTTAGCCTTAACTTGATTCAAGAGAGATTATCGGGCTCATTTGACCAGAGTCTGTAACCCAAGTCCTAAAGGGGGGTAGTCTTCTCTCAAGTTTGCAAAGGATGCCGGGCCCCTTTGACCTTGGCCTGTAACTCAAGTCTTAAAGGAGGACATCTTTCTAAGAGAACCTTGACTTTTCACTAGACCCTAACCATATATAATGGCTTAGTAATTTCCCTTAGGATCTACCCAGATTGCTTGTGAATGTTGCCATGAGGTATTTTTTTCTATAAAGGCCCAAGCCCATACTTTAAAAGCTCGTTTGGACTAATAAAGATTGGGTTAATCTTTTATACCTCGAAATACTGTTTCTATATTTTACTGCTTTGTGAGATTTGGCATGCGCATCAGTTCTTGATATACCCTATTAATATTAAGGCCAAGACCAAAAATCCTAGGAAAAGAGACTCGTCATTAAATAAGTGTGTAGGAGGAATAAGGTTGGAAGGATGTATGTACACCTAACTTGACTTGTTACTTGCTACTTGTTGCATAGCATGTGCATCATGCATACATACATCTCATGCATCGTACTAATAATTTGTCTTTCAGCCATTATAGATTCATCCAGGTCTTCCTATATTTGGAGTCAAAAGGGTGGCAAATTAGTGAATTGATTCGAGTCTGTAATCGATTGCAAAAGAGATCCTTAGCAGACTGGAAAGGAGTCCCTTAAATCCACTCTACCTAGGAGCTGCACAACCTAAACAAACTGAAGAAATGGAATAACAAAAGGGAGGAAATTGGACCCTAAAGGATGTTAAAGGAGCATTAATGGATGACATTAGAGCGATGATGTAAGATGAGTTAAGACAGGCCTTGGCTGGATTGATGCCACCACCTGCTGCTGTTGTACCTCATATTGTGGCCATTTCGCCTGTTGTTGGTGCATCACCTGCTAACAATGACAATGTTGCTAAAAACATACCTGCTGGGGAATGAAATTGGAGGATGTTGAGAGTTATATGGTTAAAAAGGCGAAAAGGGAATCACTTGAGCAAGTTCAAGAGTTGGAATCCAAACAAATGAAAGCATTGACTCAAAAGATGTCCTAGATGGAGGAGTTAATGAGAGGACAGGGCATTGGATACTCATTTGACTTTGATGATGTGATGCAATTTAAGGAGGACAAGTTGCCTAATAAGTTCAAGATGCCATAACTGTAGAAGTTTAATGGTACTTGAGATCCAAGGATTCACCTTCGTTAGTACACAACTACTATAAGCACCACTAAGGCTCTTTTGTCTGTAGTTACCAAGCTATTTGTGCTATCCTTGGAGGGTATGGTTGTTAATTAGTATCATGGGTTGGAGAAGTCCATCCGAGCGGACTGGAGAGAGTTGTGCACTGCTTTTCTGAAGCAATATGAGTACAATATCAAGCTCGAAGTGTCCATCAGGAACCTAGAATTGACCAAGCAGAAGCCTAATGAGTCATTCTCAAATTTTCTAATCAGGTTCATGAATAAGGAAGGATTAATAAAGAATAAGCTAGCTGAGAAGGATTAGGCTAGGATGATAGTCTGAAATGTGTCTCCCAAGCTGGTTGAGAGGTTGCAAATGATGAACCCTAAGACATTTGTAGACCTTTATGATAATGAGTTGCAAGCTAAGGGGATTGAGAATGAGAAAAAGAGGATTGCTAAAAGCACCGGCACAAGGAACTACCTAACTGGAGGCACGCAGCAAGGAAGCACTAGCCGGATTGTAGAAGTGCATGTTGTTCAACAACCAAGGAGATTCTCTAATTTTAACTAACCACTTTCAAAATTCATAGAGTGCTTAATGCAAAAGGGCTTACTTCAACCTTTACCTAATCCAAACCCACCAAACCCAAACACCCTAGGCTATAACCCAAACAAGCACTACCAATTCCATCAAATCTTCTAACACTCCATGGATAACTGCATTCACCTCAAATATGAAATCCAAAACCTTATAGACTTTGGAAAAATCACAGACCCTGAAAACCTAAACACCAAAAATAACCCTTTCCCAAACTACCAAAATGTACCACCCCCAGCTATCATGATGATTAACTCAGGAGTTAGTGAGAAAGAAGTGTTAAGCTCCTTTGAGGACCTAGACCTTAAAATCAATGAGAAATCTCCTAATGCCCCTACAGATGTGGAAAGAGCAAAAGACTTATTGGGTCAGCCTGCAGGCAAGTTCAACTATAAGGTGTTTTATAATAAACCACCTTTTTTTGACATACCCTTCGAGTCAATTATGCCTATAGGATGGAGTGATGAGTTTGATGATGAGAAGCTGCTAGACAAGAAAGAAAAATGCACATTTGAGGAACAAAAGATGAAGTCATGGAGACAATCAATAAGAAGATGCAAGAATAATTATTATGTCGGTCACTTAAGGCATAACCACTATGAGACTCAGCATCCCTAGCGTCTAGAATAGGAAATAAATTTTCTTATTATCTTATTTAAATAAAATTTTAGTTTTTTAGAACTTGTTTTATTGTAATGATCGATGATATAAATTATGATCATGCTTACTTATGTAGTGTACATCCTAATGGTACCGTGCATTATGATATTGATCGCATCTATATGTTTGATATAAATTCAATTCAATTAGATTCATTCAGCATGGGCATAAATGTAAATTCAAAGAACATACATATATCACATGATGTAACTTCTAAAGATAGGAAATTTGAGGAAAAATAAAAAGAATGAAAAAAAAAAGACAAAATAAGGAGAGAAAAAAAGAAAAAAGAACAGTAAAGTAAAAATTAGAGAGAAAAGTTCATGACTAGCTGATAACAATAGTTGTATCATGTGATGTAATGAATGTTCTCATTTTTGCCCTAATGAATGATTAAAATTGAATTTTATTTTTTTTTCAAATATCGCATAATCGTCTTTGTCATACTGTATAAGTATTTGAATGGAAAGATAATACATAATGAAAGCTAAATCAAAGCTATGAGATCACTCTTTTAGTTATATTTTCTTTTTTGCCACCCCTTTTGTAATTTTCCTTATAAGCTTAGTGTCACCTTATACCTTGAGAATTTAGGTGGCTTAATAACTTGAATTACAACCCATACCTTATAATTGTCATCAATTATTGCATTAGCATCAAGTGTCATATTCTGCTTAAGAATTCTTCAAAGTGCAAGTCCAGTTGATTTCATCACCAAGAACTTGCTTCAATTAGTTTGCCCACTCCTTTACATCTTTAATGCATGAGATTGCAACTAATAGGGTTAATAAGTTGAAGAAACAATAACAATAGTGAATGAACTAGGTCTTTTGCACATAAAAATGAAAAAAAAGATTGCTTGAATAGCCTGAATGAATTTAGAATGAAAATGGGGGCAAAATGTAATTTTAGGTGCAAATTACAGAATAGTAAGTCTTCATTCAAAGAGCAAAGAAGGAACATCAAAGTATAAAAGCCAGTACAATAGATCTCAAGGTAGAAATAAGCATACAAATACATCAGTTATTATACAACAAAAGCAATTGCAAAAAGAAAAGTTCAATAGTGCATCGATCAATCATAAGCTCCAGTGTCAAGCTATGGACTCCACTTACTAGCCTGGTCATCAATCCGATGAACCATATTAGAAGCTTCGACATCAGAAGTACCAACAGTGAAGCATTCAATACTCAAGCTTATAGGCTATTAATGAGGCACCCTCGTTCTCATACTCCAAGCTGTAAACATAACTCTGTTCCAAACAGGAGACCTATCAAGATCATGCATGTCATACATAACCCGCATACACTTGCATACATTTGTTATGAAATACTTGCTTTGCATAATAAAGTCTTTAAGCTTAGGCGAGATTGTGCAAATACTTTGCTACTAACATTCAAAATTAGTGTTATAAAAGTGCATAAAGGTATTCAGAATGTTCACATTTGAGAGAAAAGGGTAACACTATCAAGGTGAACTTGATCCTCAATGGGACTTTAGACCTCAGGAGCCCAATAAATCATGAGCTCATCCAATAAGGGAATATCATCGACAATGATACATGCAAAAACATCATCCTAGCGACCTCAAGAGGTTGGATAGGACGTTCAAGCTCCTTAGATTCAACATCCATCTCCATAGTCTCGTCAGGAGCATCATCTAGAATATCTCTCCACAATAGTTAGACTAGTGTAGGGCATGGAATATGGTAATGAGAAGGTCCAACATGTCAGCAAGATATTCAATGACCCTAAAAAGGGAAGAATGCACTTTAAACTTAAAATGAATGCACTCTGAAAAATTATTTAATCATGAAATAAGATCTCTAACTCCTTAACCTTTTTTGCAGGAGATGTCAATAAAAGGAATGAAGCCCTCTACCATAGCATTAATGAGAATGGTGGAAATACAAATGCAGCCTAAAGCCTCAACTTTAATGGTGAAGTGTCATGACCCTACGATCAGAGACAAATCTAAAGGGAAGAATGCAAAAGAAGAATAACATTGCTTTTTGACAAAATTTCTTCACTTGTGAATAGACCATACTAACTTATGGTAGTTTGTGCAGGGAAGAACCAAAGAGAATGAAGAAGGTAAAAGGAACCGATACATCAATAAGAATGGGAAAGGTTGCAAATGTTAATCATTCACCAGAAGTATCATCTTACATGGCAAACACTCATTAAAATAATAAAAGGAAGTAACAAAACTCTATTTCCTTAGATTCTATAATGAAGAACCATTTTAATCATAAAATTCACAAATTGAAAGTAAATTCATCCACTTCACGAGATCATGTGCGAAAAGCCTATCTTATGACCTTTATTATAATGGCTTTCTTTTATTAGCCTCACAGAATTCAGATGAGTAGTTAATAGTTTTGTGTTGAGAGTTTATAAACTCTAACCAATCAAATGCTTGCTTTGCACCTAAACGAAGGATGAAAATGCAAAAATAAAATTTGTGGACTTGTAGAATAAATGGCTTGAATTTTAAAGTATCTTTTTAGTCTTTTGAATAACAAATGTGCATATAATCTACTTTAATGCTCATAAATGAGTATGACTACAAAATCCCTTGACAGTATCCATGCTGAGTAATATGAGAAAGGTAGCGGAATACTAAGAGGAGAATAAAAAAAAGAGCAAGTATAACTTACTCCAATGCTCATAGATGAGTAAGAGTATCAATATGAACCTTCTGGCAGTATCCACACTGAGTAATACGAGAAAGGTTGGAGAATACTAAAAAAGGACCATGCCAAAAAACTACTCTATTTACTCCAATGCTCTATAAGAGTATGAGTATCCAAAGGATCTTTCCAACGGTATCCACACTGAGTAATATGAGAAAGGCAGGGGAATACTTGGATAAGGAAGGAAAATAAAAAAATAATTCAAAGGCTATTTTGATACTCAAAATTCAATTTTTTATGCTCAATTTCCATAAGTTTTGTTTAGAAAATTCTCCCTGAAATTAGGTGTGGAAGTAAACTCTTCACTTGGTAAAAGATATGCTCTTAGCATAAGATGGTTAACGATGCCTCTAACCTTTGTGAATGGCAAATATATAATAGTCATAAAAATAAAAAATAGTAAGATTCTCTGAGTATGCACTATGTCATGAAAAAGTAATGAATTTTCTCTTAAATTTTCAACACTATACGGTACTTTTGTGCATTCATCATTATTGAAACTAACTTCAATAAGTCTATAGGAATTGCAAATATAGAAGAAAGAGCACCCAACTTGTAGAGATGGTTAACGCAGTGAAATTGAAATCAATCAGCAGAGAAATTCTAATCAGTCAACATAGCAAAATTCAAAGTTAGTCAGCACAAAGAATTCAAAGCATTCAACTTAAACAACCAAAGATAAAAGTTTTCAAGCAATTATGGATTACAACATCAAAGGTGAGCAATGAGAGGGTTGTAGTTAATTATAATTAGTGAGTAGTTATTGATTATGGCATTATCATAAGCGAGCAATGAAAGGATTGTAGCCAATAGCGAGCAGTTATGGACTGTAGCATTATCATAAGTGAGCAATGAAAGGATTGTAGCTAATTCATGAACAATTATGGACTGTAGCATTATCATAAGTGAGAAATTAAAGGATTGCAGCTAATTGCAAGTAGTTATGGACTATAGCATTATCAAAGGCAAGCAATGAAAGGATTGCAGTTAATTTGCGAGCAATTATGAACTGTAGCATTATCATAAGTGAGCAATGAAAGGATTGCAACCAATTCGTGAACAATTATGGATTATAGCATTATCATAGGCGAGCAATGAAAGGGTTGCAACTAATCATGAGCAGTTATGGACTGTAGCATTATTAAAGGCGAGCAATGAAAGGATTATAGTCAATTTGCAAGCAATTATAGATTGCAACATCATAAGTAAGCAATGAAAAGGTTGCAGCTAATCGTGAGCAGTTATGGATTATAGCATTATCAAAGGTGAGCAATAAAAGGATTGTAGTCAATTTGCAAGCAATTATGGATTACAACATCATCAGTGAGCAATGAAAGGGTTACAGCTAATCGCGAGCAATTATGGATTACAACATCATCAGTGAGCAATGAAAGGGTTGTAGCTAATCGTGAGCAATTATGGATTGCAACATCATCAGTGAGCAATGAAAAGGTTATAGTTAATTATGAACAATTATGGATTGCAGTACCATTGGTGAGCAATGAAAGGGTTGTAACTAATCATAAGCAGTTATGGACTACAACATCATTAGTGAGTAACAAAAGGGTTGTAGCTAATTGCAAGCAATTATGGATTGTAGCATCATCAGTGAGCAATGAAAGGGTTATAACTAATCACGAGCAATTACGAATTATTGTATAATCGCATAGGAGAATTCAAACTACATAATTGAGTGTAGTCGACATTGTACGACTGAGTACAATGTATCATTTCATTCAGACTATACGACCAAGTGTAGTCAGCATTGTACGATCAAGTATAATGTATTTTCAATCTAGACTATATGACCAAGTGTAGTCGGCATCATACGACTGAGTGTGATGTATCTTTTCAAATAAGACTATACAACAGAGTGTAGTCGGCATTGTATGACTAAGTACAATGTACTTTCAATCAAGATCATATGACCAAGTATAATTGGCATCATACGACTAAGTGTGATGTATCCTTTCAAACAAGACTATATGACCAAGTGTAGTTGGCATTGTACGACCGAATACAATGTACTTTTAATCAAGATTATACAACCGAGTGTAATCGACATCATACGACTGAGTGTGATGTATCATTTCAATTCAGACTATATGACTAAGTGTAATCAGCATTGTATAACTAAGTACAATGTATTTTCAATTCAAACTATACGACTAAGTATAGTCAGCATTGTACGACCGAGTACAATGTACTTTCAATCAAGATTATACAACCAAGTGTAATCAGCATCATACAACCGAGTGTGATGTATCATTTCAATTCAGACTATACGACCGAGTGTAGTCGGTATGGTATGACCGAGTGTAATGTATTTTCAAACAAGATTATACGACCGAGTGTAATCGGCATCATACGATCAAGTGTGATGTATCTTTTCAATTAAGACTATACAACCGAGTGTATTCGGCATTGTATAACTGAGTATAATGTATTTTCAATCAAGATTATACGATCGAGTATAATTAGCATCACACGACCGAGTGTGATGTATCTTTTCAACTCAAACTATACGACCGAGTGTGATGTATCATTTCAAATCAGACTATACATCCGAGTGTAGTCGATATTGCATGACTGAGTACAATGTATTTTCAATCAACATCATATGACCGAGTGTGGTGTATCCTTCCATTTAGACTATACATCTGAGTATAGTCCACATTGTACGACATAGTGCAATGTATCCCTTTCACATAAGACTATATGACCGAGTATAGTCAATATCATACGATCGAGTATGATATGTCCTTATAAATTAATGTTGTACATTCGAGTATAGCAAGTTCATAAGCAAATTTTCAAGGAGCATAGGTAAGTATCCTAACTTTCTACTTAAAAATTGTGTGCTTATTTGCTTTGCCATAATTTGTCAAGCAAACAGTGACAAAGGGAGGCAACTGTAAGCACCCAATTTTGGGATGATAAAGTGTGGATGCGACAAAGGACTCCAATGATGAAAATATCATAAATAGGTCTTTAATACTTGAAGTTTGAAACCTCAACAATCTAAAGGCATTCTTCAAAGAAAGGGTTTAATATTTTTCAAGGACTAAATTGTAATACCTTTTAAGGACCTAATTGAAAATTTTAAATTCTTTCAAGGGTCTTTTTGTAATTAAATGTTAAAAAAATTATGAATTGGAAATGGACAATTCCGACCGGAATTGTAGAATTTCGATTGGGTCTTGCACTATTTTTTTCAATTTTCAATTTTTTAATATATTTCCTGAATTTTGATTGGTTAAAAATTTTCTAAAATTTATTTTTAAGATTTTCAGGAAATAAAGTCCTTTTAAAATTGGAATTCTGAAGTACGTAGGATTAGGGTTTTTTGGCTCTTTTCCTATATAAGGATGGTTTAGGCTCTTGAAACGGGGAATCTCTTTAGACCATCTCTCTTTTGGCTTAAAAAAATTCTCTCCATATTTTTTCCTTGAGGCAGTACGTACAATATTTTTCTTTAGATTTTCTTTGTTTTTTGGAGCAAGAGCAATAGACTTTTGAAGAGGAGGACATCAAGTTTTGAAGATCCATTAAACGCAACGGTGATTGATAACACTCTGAGGAGTAAATTAGTACTGCATCCATTTAATCATCCCTTCTTTTACCCTTTTATTTTATTTTTATTTGATTATTTAATTTGATTTATTTTTTATTTTATTTAAGCTCTAATCATTATTTATTTTGCTTTTGTGTTCATAATTATGGTGGGAGTAACCTAAATTGTGGAGTAGCATGTGATTGAACAAGAACAAAACTCATGAAGATCCATGGAATGCCAAGGATTAAATTTTGTATTTGAATGTAGTTTTTTAGAGTTTATTTATTTATTCGCTATTATTTTGTTGGTTATTTTATTTTGTGTTTTTTTGGGTTATATTAGTTTTTATTTCTATTTGAAGTAGATCATTGTAATAACCCAAATAATGGGAATAATGGAATTTGGTGTGTGTGTGTTTTTTTTTTGTTTTTATTTAATCAATTAGTAAAATTAGGATTTTTATTGGGTAATTAATTAAAATTAATGGTTATAGAAATCAGTAGGTTTTTAATTAAATTAGAGTTAAGTTGGTAAAATTGGTTTTGCTTGATTATTTTATTTTATTGTTTATGGTCACTTTAATTAAATTAGGGTTTTTGTATAAGCTAAATTAATTGTTTGATCTTTTTATTTGTTTAGCTTGATATTTATTATTGTTTTTGGGCTTGTTTATTTGTGTTTATGTGTTTCGAGCCCCAGGCTCATATTAGGCTTTAACCCATTTAAATTTAGGTTTTTTTAGGTTTAATTAATTAAAATGCATTATTAGGCCCATAATTAATTAGATTTAGGGTAGAGATAATTTAGGATTATATAGTAAATTAGACATAGACCTACCTAATTTATTTTATTTTAATTAATTAGACTTAGCCCATTTTTAAGCCTTTTTCATAATTTGTAGATTTAAGATCACCTTAGAATTAAAACATGTAGAATTAGGCCCATTAATTTAAATACTACATAATTTGTAGATTTAGACCCATTTTTAGAATTAAAATAAATAGACTTAGGTTCACTCAATTAAAATTAAATAGGAATTAGGCTCACTAGTCTTTAGCTCACTTGTAAATTAAAACATGTAAATTTAGCCCATTTAATTAAATCAATGTAGATTAGACTACTTAGGGATTGTATTGAATTTATTATTTACTTGTACTTTTCATGACTAGTTTGCCTTAGAGTTAATTGCTAGAATAAAGGTTTATATGAAATTGCATGTAAATAGAGGATAATATAGTAATTTATAAAGTAATTCTAAAAAAAACACGAGATTGAAAGAAGTTGGTATTCCATATCCAAAATCTCTTGGTTGTGGTGCTAGCTTTCTTTTAGGGAATCAAGTACCACCTTTTCGATTTGTCCCAATTATTACTCTGGGTGGTGACTCCTCATTTTCACACCATGTCTTTATGACAGTGGTTAGTGTGTGTAGACACCCAATTTCAGGATGATATATTATGGATGCAGCAAAGGACTCCAGTGATGAAAATGTCTTCGAAACATAATCCTTAAAAAATTCTAAGGGCTTTTAAAGGAAGAATTTAATGTTTTCAGGGACTAAATTACAAAGTTCTTTTTAGGACCTAATTACAAAATTTAAATTTTTTCGGGGGCCTTTTTATAATTAAATGTTAAAAAAAAAAGTGCGTCGGAATTCCATAATTCCGACTGGAATTTGATCGGAATTATGTAATTCTAATCAGAATTACAACAATTCCGATCGAGATTGTATAATTCCGATCGGAATTATACAATCCCAGTCGAAATTGAATTCTTCCATTTTCCTATTTCTAAATTACTTCCAATTTAGTGTTTTAATTGATTTAAACTTCCTAATTAATTCAATCCAAATTGGTTTAAATTTCCTAATTAATTCATTCCTAATTGGTTTAAAATTCCTAAATACACTTTAGGAATTAGAATCACATTAGGATTAGGGTTAAGCCTCCTGTTCTACTATAAAAAGGAAGGAAGGAGCAGTAGAAAAAGGGAGGAGAAAAGAAGAGAAAAAAAGAGAGGAGAGCGTAGAAAGGAAAAGAAAGAAGGAGAAAAGAAGGAAGAAAAACGAGATTTTATTCTTCTTATTTGTTTTTTACAAAAATTCTTTTGATTCAACGATCAATTCAAGACTCGTGAAGAATTTTTAAGGAGAAAGATTCGAAGATTTGTCAAGAACGGTAAACTATAAATCTGAGGAGCACCCTAAATCATCCATAAGCATATCATATTCTTCTATTATTTTTTTATTGTCTTTATTTTTATTTTATTATTTATTGTTATTTTATTAATTGTTTTAGGAACTAATGTAATAGCCCCGATAGTGGGAGTAATGAAATTATGCGGGTGGTTGTATGTTTATTTTAATTGAATCGGTTAGTAAAATTAGGTTTCAATTTGGTAATTCTTTAAAATCAATGGAGGATGTAGATTAATCTAGGTTGCATGTTAATAAAAATTAGGGTTTTAGTAAGGAATAAATTTAATTATTTGTTTGATCTTATTTAATTGTTTCTTTTATGTTTTTATTTATTTTTGGATTTATTTATTATTTTTGTGTGTTTTGGACCTTAAGCCTACTTTAGGTCTTGATTTATTTATTTAAGTTTAGATAATTCTTTTAGCCCATATCACTTAATAATTAAATAGGTTTAATTAATTAAAATATATTTTTAGGTCCATAATTAATTAGATTTTAGGTTAGAAATACCTTTAGGCCCATTTAGTTAATTAGACATAGGCCCATTTAATTTAATTTAATTAATTTAGATTTAACTCACTTAATTTAAGCCATTTTTCATAATTTGTAGATTTAAGATCATTATTTAATTAAAATATGTAGAATTAAGCTCATTAATTTAAATACCTTCATAACATGTAGAATTAGACCCATTTTTAGAATTAAAATTAGTAAACTTAGGTTCATTTAATTAAAATAAAAAGGAATTAGGTCTTTTGGTTCACTTATAATTTAAAACATGTAAACTTTAACTCATGTATATAAAATCCATGTAGATTAGACTAACTTAGGGGATATGTGATTCATTGATTGCATTATTTACTTGTATATTTCATGACTAGTTTGCTTTGGAGTTTATTGTTTTTGGGTTTATATGAAATTGCATGTAAATAGAGGATAAGATAGTAATTCATAAAGTAATTCTAAATGAACACAAGACTGAAAGAAGTTGGTATTCCGTATCCAGAATCTCCTGGTTGTGGTGCTAGCTTTCTTTTAGGGAATCGAGTACCACCTTTTTGATTTGTCCCAGTTATTACCCTGGGTGGCGACTCCTCATCTCCATGCCATGTCTTTGTGATAGTGGTTATTTTGTTCTCTAAAGCCCTGAGCTCAAACAATGTTGCAGTTGCTAAAATCTTGGACGTGCGCTAAACCCCACCGTCTACAGTGTGTTCTCTAAAGCCCTAAGCTCAAACAGTATCGCAGTTGTTAAAATCTTGGACGCGTGCTAAACCCCACCATCTACAACTGTAAGAGAGATAAATTTAAGACTCCATACCCATCAAAGTACCCATTGATCACTAAGCATCAAGCAGCAAGCACCCACCAAGCATCAAGTACCAAATGACGAATAAAGTACTGAACACAGAAAACTATGATAATTGAGCAACTAGTTGTCTCAGCTATCAACATTATGACTCTTATTCTTCTTTAACACTAAGCTTGTTAACTAAAATCCAAGTCATTTAATGTCAAGGATCATACTTAAGCTAATCTTGTAAGTAGCCTTGTCGTTAGGTCCTTGAGCCAAGTAAAGGGTAGACCATATAATCAAGATGTTGACCATGGAACTCATCAGGCCATTTAATATTGGTTGCACTTTGGTTTTATTGAAGCATACCTTTAAGCTCACTCAAAATTTTATACCAATTGGTTATATTGCACAAAGTGAGCTTCTGCTAGGATTCAGTAAATGTAAGTGGCTCTTTATTTCTCATTTATAAGGATCCAAAAAATATATAACAATAGCAAGAAGCTATAAAAAAAGGTCAAAAGTATAATCAGTCAACTAAATGTGGCACTCAAAAAATATAAAATTAATAAGAATAAGATCAGTGTGGTTCTTATTAGAATTTTCTGATTTGAAATAGTAAAAATTTAAGCTTGAAACCACATTCGATGAACTTTATACCCAAATTAAAGCTGTAACATTTCTAGATCTTCATATGGGTTTTAACCCTTTAAGATCATCTATACTAAGCAAACAACCCTCTAATCCATGGACATAAAGAGTATCGATTATTTATATTAAAGCTGCATAATTTTTACATTATCTTCATATTGGTTCAAAGCACATCATCACCCACCACCATGTGACATCATCACCCACCACCATGTGACATCATCATATATGCTACTAGACTAAAATTGAGTGGCCAAGACTTCAAATTTTAAGTTCTCAAAAACATGCCCAATTCCAAAAATGTTGATAAAGTTAAGAGGTGAAGATAGTCAAGATATATTTTCAAGGGTACTTAAGAAGAATTATTAGTAAACAACTACTTCAAATAGGCTTCGGAGCCTATATTAAGTTACAACCCAAGTTGAAATCAGAAAGCCTTAAAGGATATTCATTCTAGCCATACATGCCAAATTTGAGTTAAGTGTTAATAAAATTATATATAATGTGCTAAAGCAATTATACCATAAAATGATAATTGAAGTAAGAGCTTCAAATTGGAGATCTTAACTTCAAATAAATCAATAACCATTGAGAAAATAAAAATGAACATAAATATTTGTTGACTTAAGAGGCGGGACCCAAACACATTAACAAAGTTTTCTTTCTCAATTATATATTCATTATTATCACAATTGTTGTTTATCATATAATTACATTCATATATCTACACATAGATGTTCATCTATAGATATATAATTATTATAGTTCTATGTATAGAAATTAAAACAATTGTGCCAATCATATTGGTATGTTTTTATGAATACATCAAGGACTGATAATCAATTAAGATTGATCAAATAATCCTAAAAATTCTTTCTTTTATTTGTTGTAACAGTTAAGGGGAACACTTTGATAAGGCTTAATACAAACAGTTATCAGAAATTATGATCGAGCAATATTGATGCATTCAATAAGGACTCAAGTCATTTTTATAACACCAAGCATCATTTAAGACTCGAGTCATTTCATAACATTAAGCATCAAAGTCTAGCATACAGAAGCTACCATACTCAAGTTATTTTATAATATTGAGATACAAGCCTCAGGTCATTTTATAACATCAAGCATCAAAGTCTAGCATATAGAAACTAGCATACTCAAGTCATTTCATAATATTAAGAAACAACACTTGGGTCATTTCATAACACCGAGCATCAAAGTCTAGCATGTAGAAGTTAGCACACTTAAGTCATTTCGTACCACTAAGATATAAGACTCGGGTCATTTTATAACACCGACCTTCAAAGTTTAGTATGTAGAAACTAGCACACTTAGCTCATTTTATAACACTGAGATTCAATACTTAGGTCATTTTAAAACACTGAGCATCTAAGTTTAGTATACAGAAGCTAACATACTTAGGTCATTTCATAACACTGAGATTTAAGACTCGAGTCATTTCATAACACCAAGCATCAAAGTCTAACATACAAAGCTAACATACTCAGTTCATTTCATAACACTGAGATATAAGATTCAGGTAATTTCATAACACCAAACATCAAAATCTAGCATATATAAGCTAGCATACTCTAGTTGTTTCATTACATAGATATAAAACTTAACATCGAGCATCATTGAAGGCTTGAATAAGATTTCAACACCAAGCATCAGTATAAATCTAGACAAATTATTTTCTTCAAGTATCTCAAGTCCAAAGGAGGAGATCATTCATAAATTATCAAGTAGTAAATTATCTTATTACTAATAAGTCAATTCTTAGTAAATTATCAAGTAGAATAATATGTTATCAACGATCTCGAATATAAATATCTGAATATTATTTTGTGGGGTGGGGGGGGGGGGGAGGGGGGGAGGGACTCTTGATACCTTTTATACATAAGCTATTCTAGTAAGGACTATAATTCTCCATCGATAAAGGAAAGAATATTCAATTCTTGAATAATAAGGAGACCAAGTCCTACAAGCTTAAGGACTCTCATAAAAAAGGAACTACATTTCTTTTTCAATTAAGGCAATCTTATAAGACTAAGGAATCCTAATACAATCAAAATTTGAGTAAATATTTCCCATATATATACTCTGCATGTCTCTCATTTTTTATTCATTCTATTCATCTTCTACATTATTCACAATTCATTCACTAAATATTCTATACATTCTATTTATTTTTTCTCATATAAATATTGACTTAAACATCAAAGCGTTTGTGGGGAAAACCCTACTCATTCACCCTATGAATTATTGTCTTAGGTAATTCTTATTATAGTAGTATTATTTGAGTCCTCTGACCTGAGATCATTATGGTTTACTGCATGATAAGTTCTATATTTTGATACATCCTTACACCATACTTTAACCGAATGGTAAAACAGGTTGTGATTGGATATAGAATGAGTTGTGTAAGAAATATGAGTGTTTAAGATAAAAATTTTTCCTCAGTTATTTTAAAAAGATATATGTTGGGCCCCTCAATGAGGTAGACTGAAGAGAAATGTATAGTCATGCTAGAATGCTAAAGAGTTATCAGTGTCAGTCTACTTAGAATCGAGAAACAATATGATTGAACAATATAAAGATGACACAAACCATATCTTATGTTCAATTAGGATATCATGTGACAAAAGGACTATAGTATAGGCTGTGTATTAGGTTATATTGGATTATTGACCTTCATATAACTTGGGTAGCCATAATGTCTTGTTAGAGACCAATTATGACTTGTGGGCTAAAATAGGATTTTAGGCCCACTGCCAACATTGTGTAAACGTACAGGGTTGCACATTTAGAACAAGTACAAAGCAGACTTGGGTTAATAAGCCCAATAATTATCTTTATGTAAGATTAAATAAATAAGTAAATAAATAAACAAATATATTTATATTAGTATTTATTTATTTCCTAATTTATTTAAGGTAAGAGTTATCTAAAATAAATAGGAAAAGATTCTAATTTAGAATTAGAATCAAAATATAAAGAGAAGTTTAAACTTACCAAAACTGTTTTGGTAAGTAAAGATGTATGAAACCCTATAAAGGATGGATATAAATATATATCATTCTCTAAGGTTTATGAAAAAGAAAGGGTTAAGCCACCTTTTTTCCTTCTTCTTCCTACACTTCTTTTGTGAAAAGAAAAGACATAGAGAGAATACGTGTTGTGAGACAACAAAGGCTCTAGCAGACTTATTTTGCTTTGGATCATCTTATTCATGTAGATATTGTAGAGGACGTGATCTTTTGGTGACGTCTTAATCTGATAGGAAGACATGAAAAGGTCAAGGTAGGGTGTCACCGAAGTGAACCCTCTCTCGTCCTTCCAACTATCTGTCATTAGATCATCTTGGTGAGTATTTGGAAACCCTCTCAATTAATCTAAGTCAAATTATATGGATCTAATTTATGGATTTTGTGGTTAAAAGTTTTGTTTTCCACTACGTTATGTATCATGAAACCCAACAAAAATAATCATCAATGTGTAAAAAAAAAAAAAGACAATTGAATTTAGTTTGATATATTGGATTGTTTTTTAGCTGTAATATCATGTGTTTTAGAAGAATCGAATTAGAATGAAACAACCTAGTTTTAATTATTATTTATTTATTTATTTATTTTTGAAATAAAAGAGGGGTCAGGAGATAAAATTTAATCCTTAACCTATTGATATCTTGAAGAAATTTATACAATTAGGCCACTCATCCTTGAATAATCTTTATTATTATTATTATTATTAAAAGCAAACAACAATAACATGTTATTGCAATGTCTTTTTTTTTTTTTTCTAACCAGATGAAATGGTTATTTATAATATTTGATAACCTCCAATATCATAAAGGGGAGATGGGGTTTCGATCCCTACTCTCCATCACAGGATGTTCACGCCTACTTTTGATTATTACAATGTCTAATAACCTCAAATAATAAAATTTTTAAAAATATTCATTTCCAATTTCATATTTTAATTTATAAAAGTTATTAAGAATCAACGAGATTAATACCACTAGTGAAATTCTATATCAATTAACATTTAACTCTTCTAAAAATATATGTATAAGAAAGTTATAAATTAAAATAAAATAATTAAATATTAGCTGAAGGTTAAATAGTTAAACAGAGAAAAACTATTTATTTTGTATTAAAAAATATAAATTTATTTTTAAAAATTTATCTTTGTATCTAATATTCGGTAATGGTATGTATGCGGACTATTTTTTAAAACTGATGAATTTATACTTTTAAATTAAAAATAATTAGATATTGAAAAATTAACTCACAATACAAACAAACCCTTTATTAGTAAGGAATAAATCCAAGATCCTTCAAACAAGCTGAGATGTAAGAAAGCTCCTATTCACCGATGACCAGACTTACGAAACCTCACAACTTAAGTTTACATCACGAAACCTCACAACTTAAGTTTACATAAAAGCATCACAGGAAATATATATATATATACATACAGAAAAGGCAAGAAAATCACTTTCTTGATAGCAGGACTTCGTTCACTAGATTGTTCAAGTGCATGGAAGATGACCCATTAGGACTAATGGCTTCTTCTGCTAATTTCTTCCACTCCATAGCCTTCTCCTTCATCTTTTTACCCTTTTCACCGTTCATCAACTCTTTAACAAGCTTCTCTACGTCATCTCTTTTGAAGTTATCGCTCAAATCCACTCCATTACCCCATTCATTGCAACTCTTTCTGCAGTTGACAAAATGTTCTCCAAAGAAAGGCCAGCAAATCATGGGTACTCCTGAAGAAATGCTTTCCAATACAGAGTTCCATCCACACTGGGTTATGAATCCTGCTGTTGATGGGTGTTTGAGTACTTCCTCTTGTGGGCACCAACTCTCTATATAGCCTCTTTCTTTAGTTTCAACAAGAAATTCTGATGGCAGAATTGCTGATTCTCCCATGATCAAATCTGGCCTTGTTATCCACAAGAAGTTGTAGTTGCTGTTGGCAAGTCCCCATGCAAGCTCAACTAATTGCTCCACAGTCATTTCTGTAATGCTTCCAAAATTTATGTAAATCACTGAGTTGGGTTCTTTGCAGTGAAGCCATTTGATGCACTCTGCATCTTCATTCCATAGATTGCACTCTATCGAGCTGTATTGACCATTTGGAATTTTGTCAAGAAGCAATTGTAGAGGACCAATGCTATGAACCCTTTGAAACATTGGAGAAAGGCTGTTCAAGACTTCTCTTTCTAGAGCATCAAAAGTGTTAAATATAACAGCTGATGCTTTAGAGGCTCTTCCCAGATCACCTTCGCATGAGTCTTCCATGGAGCTTATTTGTTCTTTAGTTTTGATGAACTTGGAAAGATCCCTCACTTGAGCTCCTTTCATACCTGGAATCCATTCCATCATGCTATCCAAAATCATATCTGAAGCTCCCTGAAGAATGCTTGGATCTGCAAATAACGTTTACCCGAGTTAGCCGGGCCAATCTACGTCTAAACTTCATTAGAGAGGGAGGATCATACCTTTGAGGAAAGCGATACATTGTTGGATTTGATCACGAGAATGCTTAAAGCTTTTAAACCGAGAAGCTCCAATGCTCCAAAGAAGCACATTAGGAATTTGAAGTTCTTCAGAGAGTGTTAGACTATAACTCAAAATAGCATCAGAAAGTAGGCATGTCACTGGAGAACTTGAAGTGGAGTCATTAAGCTTAGTAACAAGATCACGAAACATACCCAAAAAGCTCTTCCTGCAGGTCTCACGAAGAGCAAACAAATTCAAGGCTAAACTCGTGTGAGAATTGGAAGGAGGGTGTTCAAGAGGTATAGTTGCAAAATGGAAATCAGGCAAGCCATCCAAAGCATTAGGGCCTCTTGAAGCAAGAATGCGGTTATGGTTAAACTCAGTGTTGACAAAGGTTACTTGAAAGCCTTTGTAATGAAGGAATTTGGCTAATTTCAGCATGGTAACTATGTGACCTTGCAATGGAAATGGGACACACACTATGTGAGGCTTATTAGTAGCTGCTGCCATTTTTTTTTTTTTTTTGGTCTTTGCTCTTTCTTTTTTATGGGAGAAGAGAGGTAAAATTTATAGTAACAAGAACATACAAAATGACAATTAATATAACGCTAGCAGTGCCGTTTGCCTGCGCTATTTTTAATTATTTTTATTTTATATAGCATAAATATATAAATGGTGTTCAAATTTTTTCACTGTATTATTTTGGTGTTTGAACAACTTTTTTTTACAATTAAGTGTCTGGACCTTAAACAAATTCTAAAATAATATCTCTAGCAAGTTTTATAGGTTTAAGTATTTATTTGTCTTATTTTAATGTTATGATCCGAAATTTTCATATAAATTATAAAATTAAATTTTGAGATATGCAGTATTAATAAATATTTTTTTATTAATGATGATTTTAATAATTTGATGTTATTATTATTTTATTTAATTAATTTATTAAATTATAGTATTTGGTTATTCACGAAATTAAATTTATTTCGGGATTTCAAGGTTTATTTATTTTTGGAATTGTTATTAAGTGAGTTAAATTATTATTTGGGAATTATTAAGTTATTAATAATTTTATTGAATTAGTGTTTTGATTGATAAATTATTATTATTATTATTATTATTATTTGAAAAAATAAAGACAAAACATGAAAAAAAAAATTTGGACATTAGTACACTTCTTCTTCCCCTTTTTCTTCTTCTTTTTTTTCTTTCTTTCTTTCTTATTTTTTTCTTTTCTATCTCTGCAAAACCGAACCATCACCCAATGCATCACCATCCAAACCACCACCATGCCATCACCTCAGCTCACCAGACCACCACCATCTGCAATGCCAGGCTGTCAATCCGAGCAGCAGTAGCACTAGTAGTAGCAACAGCAGGGGAAGACAACATTATGTGGATAATGTAGTTCAGTCACCGGCAAGGGATCCAATCGAGTTTGGGCTCGTTTCAAAGCTTAGGCTACAAGCTTTGATAATACATAGTTGGTTTCGAGTGTATCGACCGGTAGGAATTCCAAAAACTCGATTTTATATTTATGTTAATATGTTTAATTTGATTTTTCTTATTAAAAATAATTTTATTTGAAGTTGTGGTATTTAGATTAGTTGTTATTTGAGCTAAGATTAACTCAAATATTATTTTTATTTATTTTTTTGAAATTATTTAAAAATACGTATTTTCAAGTTCGGTTATTATTCACATAGTTCCGAGTCCAAAAATTTTCTTATTTTTATTAAATTCTATATATTACTTAGAGCAAGTTTTATAAAGGAATTTTATTAAAATTATGTGCTGAATTTTTATTACGAATTTTTGAATGATTATGTAAAAAATAGAATTTAGGAGAAATTAATATAAATAAGTAATTTTTATGTTTTACTTGAAATTATTAATAATTAATAGGTTTTGGATAGTTTTTGAGTGATAATTAGCATTAAAATAATTTTTATAAATTAATTACTATTTTTAGCTAATTAATGGTAATTTTTGAAAATATATTAGAATAATAATTTTAATTATTATTTTTAAGCTTAAATAAGTTTTTAGGTATTTTTATTATATAATTGAGTATTTTAAATATTAATTGGTAATTTATGCTAATTAATTTTAAAAATTTGAATAATTAGTTTATTAATATTATTTAATTGTAAATTGAATTTTATTATCTATTTGGGAAAATTAAACATCTTTTATGCTTTCATTATCTAAATAAATTGATTTTTGGTATTTAATTTAATTTTTATAATTTTGGTAATTTATTAGTAATTATTATTATTTTTGAAATTATTGTTGAAATTGGTTCTTGATTGGGCAAATTGTGTAGTTCAAGGGTCTAATCCGAGAAGTTGAGTATTTGTGAGTATTGAAGTGTGTTTGCTTGCAAGATTGACTCTACTTTTTAGTAAAGAGACATCCATTTTACAGGGAAACTCTGTTAAATTTTTGGTAGATTTCTAGTAAAATGTGACAACCGGTCTGAGTCTAGTTTTAAAATTTTGTCCGAGTTATATCTAGATTGCATCATTCTCAGAATTCTAGAATTATTAAATGAGGAATTTATTTCTACTAAGTATTATTATTATTATTTTCTTTAGCTGCGTCGAGACTGAAACCTTCAGGACTAGACTAGTCAGGTCACTCTCATGGAGCGCACTCAACCTGTAAGTTATCATTATATATATGCATTGCACGTAAAATAAACATTTGTGAGCATCCATATTTTAATAATGCAAATATAAGTATGATTTTTTTATTAAATGTTTATATTTATGGTTAAGTATATAATTGGTATATATTTTATATATTGCCTTGAAAATGGATGCTACCATGTTTAAATTATGCATTTCATTATTTTTAATAATTATAAGTATGATTTGGAGGATAGATGTAGAACGTGCAACCTAGTGGGCTACGCTAGGACGGTTGTGCAACAGTACGGTAGATTTTAAGCTGAGAATCTAATTAATTGATTATAAAATTGAATATTGAAATTAATGGTTATTGGAAAGGGTGGCTACGGATCCTCGGTTGACCTAGTGTACTTAGGGTCAGTCTACTACCTTGAGTTGGATAAATAAATATTTGGAGTTATGGATAAGTCGGTTGGCTATGGATTATGTGATTGAGGTTGCAAGCTATTTAGGGTTCTGCTCCAATCCTCCACTTAAAAATTTTTCTATATTTATTATTGCATTAAAAAAGTGATTTTTGGCATATGTATGAAATGCATGTATATCTTATTATATAAATATAGATATATTATTATATCGATGCCTACATTTTATAATGCACATGTATATATAATAATAATTCACTCAATGAGATCTAACCCCCCCCCCTCAATATTTTTTTCAGGACATTCTACTTCGTCAGACCTCGGTAGTAGACTCCTTCGTCAATCTTCTTCAGCTTCTACTGTTTTATGTAATTTTTATATCTAAACTTTTATTTGTACTCTAGCAGCTACAGTAGCAATATTTGAGTGATGTAGTGTTTAATATTGTTTTATAACTGAGTTGAAGAATTATGTATGTTATATTTTAATATGTGCTATAAGAATTCCTTTAATATTATTTTAAGTTTTAAATCCTTCAATACCCTTATATTATATTTCCGTGTGCTTTAATTTTTTTAAGGCTTGCTATGGGTTCTGGTTTATAGTAATTCATGTTCCCTAGCGCCAGTCATGGCTTTTAGGTTAGATCATGATAAAGTTGGTATCAGAACCTAGGTTTAGTGTTGTATGACCTATATTGTTAGACTTTTATTTTCTTTAAAATTAGCACAATAAATTAGGTTTGTTCATGTCTTTAATAAGTCTTCATTGCTTTTAGAATTCTGCATAACCATTAGGGTATTTGTTTGTTGTCTGGTTATTGTCTATTTGTCTAAATATTGGTTAGTTTTGTCTTTTCAGAATAAAAAGGCAAGTGTGTGTCGCTCCACCAATCATTGAGGCCACGAATAATAAGTCCTTTTAGGATGAAGTTCTATCCCTAGAGCCACTAGTGAGGCGCAGAGGCAGAGGTAAAGGTAGACCTCAAGGAGCGACAGGTCGCCGTAGGCAAGAGATACATGATAAGGAACTTATAGAAAAGGAGTATGAGGAAGCTGATATACCTTTAGTCGTATCACAGATGTAGCCTGTGCATCAGCATTGTATGTCTTACTTAGAGGCAGCCCTTTTCTACGCCAGAGTTGTCCGGATAACCTTTGGTGGGACTTCAGACCTGTTAAACTTCCTGCATGCTATCGAGACTAGGACTCGGACTGCTTACATCGAGTACTAAAGGATTATGATTTTTAAGTTGTCTATTAAGGGACTAGCCTTGGATTGGTTTGTCTAGGTGATATAGCCGCATATGATGACAATGACCTGGGCACAGTTTAGAGAGAGATTTATGAGGAAATTCTGCCCTGAGCCACTATGGATGAGCTACAGACTCAGATTGACCAGCATCACTAGTGGAGACAGATCTATCGAGTAGACTAGGGAGTTTCTCAGGCTGGGTCAGTATGTTGAGGATCTGATGAGGGACACTTACTTTGTAGTCATGACTTATGTCACAGAATTAGGGTCTGCATTTGCTAGGATAACTCTCAAGTTTGTGATTGAGTTGGCCAAGCAGATAGAGCTAAGACTTGTTAGGTTGGGAGCTATGCCAGACTTTTATTAGATGGGAGGCCTATAGTTAGGAGGATTCCAGAGCACTCTATACTTAACTTTTCATATTGGGTCTAGTAGTCAGCAGAGAGGCTCAGTAAAGTAGGGTCAGAGGTAACAATCGAGATACCATGGTAGTAGGAGACATGGCCGCAATGCAACTCGCAGGCTAGTGAGATTTGGGTTAGCTGCCACTAGCAACAACAGTGGTTAGAATTATGGTTATGGCAGCTCGAGATCAGCAACTAGTGCCTACCAGACTTGTGGTAGAGTCCATCAGGGACCTTGCTATATGGCACCACTGACATGTTTCTGATGCGAACAGACAGGGCATTTCGCTATATCATGCCTATACTCTAGTTATTTGCATCAGTTTTCGTAGTAGTCTATTGCTAATGTAGCTTTAACTCTTTACCAGCTACTACTAGTTTAGTATCAAAGTACTTCTCAGATTATTGCCTAACAGGGGCATAGTAAAGGAGGCAGAGGTAGTGCCAGAGGCTTCATTCAGGCTTTCACCAGCCAGTAGGGAGGTAGAGCACCAACCAGAGTTTTCACCCTCACTCAGTAAGATGCTTAGGCATTTAATGCTGTAGTAGCAGGTATACTTCCAATCTGTTTCTATGATGCTAGAGTTCTATTTGATTCTGGTGCTACCCACTCTTTCGTGTTTCCTATTTTTAGTTCTAAGTCTTGTTAGCAAGCTTTGAGGTTAGCAGTTCCTTTGTCCATTACTACACCTTTAAGTAATTCATTGGACGCTGATATTTTTTTTCCTGAGTGTCCTATGTTAGTGGAAGGCAAAGAATTGCTAGTAAACTTAGTGTTGCTTAATGTGATGGAATTTGATGTGATTTTAGGAATGGATTGGTTATCTCAGCACTATACAGTGGTTGATTATCGAAGTAAAGAGGTGATCTTCAAAATTCCTAGTGATGAAGAATTTAAGTTTGTGGGTAATAAGAGTTCCACACCTCAGAATCTTATCTTCGCTATCACTACTAGAAAGATGTTGAAGAAGGGTTATCAGGGATATTTAGTAGTGGTCAGAGACACTACAGTGGAGAAGACTTCTATTTTAGATGTCCCTGTAGCTTGTGAGTTCTTATATATCTTTCCTGATGAATTGTCAGGTTTACCACCTTAAAGAGAGATTGAATCTTGTATCGATGTGGTTCCTGACACATCTCCTATTTTAATACTACCTTATAAAATGGCTCCTGCAGAGTTAAAGGAGTTAAAAGAGCAATTGCAAGAGTTATTGGACAAGGGCTTTATTAGACCCAACACTTCTCTTTAGGATGCACCAGTCCTATTTGTGAAGAAAAAGGATGGTACACTCAGATTATGCATCGATTACAGAGAGTTGAAAAAGGTGACAATTAAGAACAAGTATCCTCTTTCAAGGATAAATGATTTATTTGATCAGCTTCATGGTGCACAGTTCTTCTCTAAGATTGATTTGAGATTAGGCTATCATTAGTTACGGATCAGAGAAGTCGATGTTCCTAAAATGACATTCCATACTAGATATGACCACTATAAGTTTCTGGTGATGTCATTTGGATTGACTAATGCCCCAACTACTTTCATATATCTAATGAATATGGTATTTAGACCATATATGGATCAGTATGTGGTAGTCTTCATTGATGATATATTGGTGTATTCGAAGAGTGTGGAAGAACATGTATATCACTTGAGGACAGTACTATAGACACTGAGAGAATATAAGCTTTATGCTAAATTCTCAAAGTGTGATTTCTAGATTGAGAGTGTAGCATTTTTTTATCATGTGGCGACTAAATATGGTATCCACGTTGATCCACAGAAGATTGAAGTTGTATTTAAGTGGTCCAGATTGATGACAATCATTGAGATTTAAAGTTTTATGGGTTTGGCTAGGTATTATAGGAGATTCATTCAAGATTTCTCAAGAATTATAGCACCTATGACCTACCTAACTCAGAAGAATGTGAAGTTTGAGTGGTCAGATGCTTGTAAGAATAGTTTTTAGCTATTAAAGGAGAAGTTGACCACAGCTCCAGTGCTAACTTTGCTAAATGGAGAAGACAAATTCACTATTTATTGTAATGCCTTCAGAGTTGGTTTAGGTTGTGTGTTGATGTAGAATGGTAGGTTAGTTGCATATGCTTCCAGGCAGTTGAAGAAGCATGAATGAAATTATCCTACTCACGACCTAAAGATGGTAGTTGTGATATTTACTCTTAAGATCTGGAGACACTACTTGTATGGAGTAACATATGAGATCTTCATAGATCATAAGAACCTAAAGTACATTTTTCAGCAGAGGGATATGAACTTGAGACAGAGGAGATGGTTGGAACTTTTGAAGGATTATAACTATGATATTCTTTATCATCCAGGAAAGGATAATGTGGTAGCAGATGCCTTGGGTAAAAAATTCTTAAGTAGTCTTACTCACATTAGTGTGGAGAGGAGACCTTTGATCCAAAAGTTGCACCAATTAGTGGATCAAGGATTGATGATGAAGATGAGCAGATCATGAGGATTGTTGGCATAGTTCAGAGTCAAATAAGTATTGAGGGATAAAATCAAGGTAGCTCAAAGCCAAGATCCTGTTTTAGTTAAACTTAAGGAGAATGTGCGAGCAGGAAAATTCACTAATTTTACATTAGATGATGAAGGTGTTTTATGGATCAATAGAAGACTATATGTGCCAGATGTGGATAATATGAGAAAGGAGATCTTAGAAGAAATATATTTTGCAGCTTATAGCATACATCTAGGTGCTATAAATATATACCTTAGCATTAGGGATCTGTACTAGTGGGATGGTATGAAGAAGAATGTAACTGATTTTATTGCTAAGTGCTTAACTTGTTAATAGGTGAAAGCTAAACATCAAAAGCCTTTTGGGAAGCTTCAGCCTCTTCCTATTCTTGAGTGGAAATGTAAAAGAGTTGCTATGGATTTTGTGGTAGGGTTACCTCGTTCAAGGGATAGATATGATTCCATCTGTGTAATTGTGGATAGGTTAACCAAATCAACTCACTTTCTACCAGTTGAAGCTACTTTTTCTGTAGCCAAGTTAGCCAAGCTGTATGCGAAGCATATTGTGTGCCTATATAGAGTACCTATGTCCATCGTATTTGATAAAGGTTTTGTGTTCACCTCTCGATTTTGGCAGAAGTTACAAGAAGTTATGGGCACTAAACTTGACTTCAATACTACTTTTCACCCTCAGACAGATGGTTAGACTGAGAGGACAATCCAAACACTTACCATTGGTAGAGTTTGCTTATAATAACAGCTACCAAAGTAGTATTGAAATAGCACCACATGAGGCCTTGTATTGGAGGAAGTGTAGATCCCCTTTATGTTGGAATGAAGTAGGAAAGAGACAACTTACTAAATGTAAGATTATTCAGGATGCAACTGAGAAAGTTGCTTTGATAAGGAGAAGATTAGAACTGCAGCTAGTAGACATAAGAGCTATACTGATCCAAAGCACAAGGATGTTGAGTTTCAGATTGGCGATTATGTATTTCTGAAGGTGTCACCAATGAAGGGTGTGATGAGATTTGACAAGGGAAAATTAGCACCGAAATATATTAGACTGTTCGAGATTCTGGAGATAGTTGGCATGGTTGCATATTGGTTGGTTTTGCCTCCGAATTTATCACAAGTGCATCCAGTATTCCATATCTCGATGCTGAGGAAGTATATTTTAGACCGTTCACACGTGTTACAACCCCAGAGTGTGGAAGTGAACGAAGATCTAACGTACAAGGAATAACTAATGGCGATTATGGATTCTCAAGTTCATTAGCTATGTTCAAAACGGATCCCGATGGTTAAAGTGTTATGGAGGAACAACAACTCAGAAGAGCACACGTGGGAGATAGAAGCTGAAATGTGAATAGCGTACCCCTATCTTTTTCCTCGATGATTTCTTCTATTCCTTTCTTTCATTCTGAAAATTCGAGGATGAATTTTTATAAGGAGGGAAAACTATTATGACCTGAATTTTCATATAAATTATAAAATTAAATTTTGAGATATGTAATGTTAATAAATATTTTTATTAATGATGATTTTAACATTTTGATGTTATTATTATTTTATTTAATTAATTTATTAAATTGTAATATTTGGTTATTCACGAAATTAAAATTATTTCAGGATTTTAAATTTTATTTATTTTTGGAATTGTTATTAAGTGAGTTAATTTATTATTTGTGGATTATTAAGTTATTAATAATTTTATTGAATTAGTGTTTTGATTGATAAATTATGATTATTATTATTTATGTAATTGTATTAAATTAAATTAATTGTAAAAATATATATAAGTATATTGTATAGTGTTTTGACGGGAGAGTTAGTATATTATTATTATTATTTGAAAAAAAGGACAAAACATGAAAAAATTTTCAAGCATCAGTACACTTCTTCTTCCCCTTTTTCTTCTTATTTTCTTTCTTTCTTTCTTTCTTTCTTTCTTATTTTTTCTCTTTTCTTTCTTTGCAAAACCGAACCACCACCCAACGCACCACCATCCAAACCAGCACCACACCACCACCTTAGCTCACTGGACCGCCACCATCTGCAGCGCCAAGCCATCAGTCCGAGCAGCAATAGCACCAGCACCAGCGACAGCAAGGGAAGACAACACTGCGTGAACAGTGCAATTCGACCACCAGTGAGGGATCCAGTCGAGCTTGGACTCGTTTCGAAATTCACGCTATGAGCTTCGATAATATGTAGTTAGTTTTGAGTGAATCGATTGGTAAGGACTTCAAAACTCGATTTTATATTTATGTTAATATGTTTAATTTGATTTTTCTTATTGAAAATAATTTTATTTGAAGTTGTGATATTTAGATTAGTTGTTATTTGAGCTAAGATCTACTCAAATATTATTTTTATTTATTTTTTTGAAATTATTTAAAAATATGTATTTTTGGGTTCAGTTATTGTTCACACAGTTCAGGGTCTAAAAATTTTCTTTTTTTTTATTAGATTCTATATATTATTTAGAGCAAGTTTCATGAAAGAAGTTTATGTAAATTACGTACTAAATTTTTATTATGAATTTTTTAATGATTATGTAAAAAATAGAATTTTGGAGAAATTAATATAAATAAGTAATTTTTATGTTTTAATTGAAATTATTGATAATTAATAGGTTTTGGATAGTTTTTGAGTGATAATTAGCTTTAAAATAAATTTTATAAACTAAATACTATTTTTATCTAATTAATGGTAATTTTTGAAAATATATTCGAATAATAATTTTAATTATTATTTTTAGAATTAAATAAGTTTTTAGATATTTTTACTAGATAATTGAGTGTTTTAAATAATAATTGGTAATTTATGCTAATTAATTTTAAAAATTTGAATAATTAGTTTATTAATATTATTTAATTGTAAATTAAATTTTATTATCTATTTTGGAAAGTTAACATCTTTTATGCTTTTATTATCTAAATAAATTGATTTTTGGTATTTAATTGAATTTTTATAATTTTAGTAATTTATTAGTAATTATTATTATTTTTGAAATTATTGTTGGAATTGGTTCTCGATTAGGCAAATTGTATAGTTCGGGGACTCAACCCCAGAAGTTAAGTATTTGTGAATATTGAACTGTGTTTGCTTGCATGATTGGCTCCACTGTTAGTAGAAAGACGTCCGTTTTATTGGAGAAACTTTGCTGAATTTTTGAAAGATTTCTCATAAGACGTGACAACCAATCCAAGTCTAATTTTGAAATTTTGTCTAATTCATGTCTAGATCAAGTTATTTTTAGAATTCTAGAATTATTAAATTAGGAATTTATTTCTAATAAGTATTATTATTATTATTATTTTCTTTAGCTACGCCTAGACTAAGGCCTTCAGGGTCAGGTCAATTGGGTCACTCTCGTGAAGCTCACTCAACTTGTAAGTTATCATTATATATATGCATTACTAGTAGAATAAACATGTGTGAGCATTTATATTTTAATAATGTAAATATAACTATGATTTATTTTATTAAATGTTTATATCTATGTTTTAGTATATAATTGGTATATATGTTATATATTGCCTTGAAAATGGATGCTACCATGTTTAAATTATACATTTCATTATTTTTAATAATTACAAGTTTGATTTGGAGGATAGTTATAGAACGTGCAACCTAGTGGGCTACGCTATAACTATTGCGCGACAGTACGGTAGATTTTAGGTTGAGAATCTGGTTAATTGATTATGAAATTGAATATTAAGATTAATGGTTATTAGAAAGGGTGGCTGTAGATCCTCAATTAACCTTGTGTACTCGGGGCCAGTCATGCTGGTAGTAAGATTGCAGATCTTTGGTTGACCTAATGTACTTGGGGCTAGTCTACTATCTTGAGTTGGATAAATAAATATTTGGAGTTATGGATACCCCGGTTGGCTATTAGTTATGTGATGAGGTTGCAGACTATATAGGGTTCTACTCCGATCCCCACCTAAAAATTTTCTATATTTATTATTGCATTGAATAAGTGATTTTTGACATGTGTATGAAATGCATGTATATCGTATTATATAAATATAAATATATTATTATATTGATGCCTATATTTTATAGTGCACGTATATATATAATAATAATTCACTCAATGATATCTGACTCCCTCAATATTTTTTTTAGGACATTCTACTTCGTCATACATCAATAGTAAATCCCTTTGCTAGTCTTCTTCAGTCCTGGCTGTATTATGTAATTTTTATATTTAAACTCTTATTTGTACTCTAACAACTGCAATAGTAGTATTCAAGTGATGTAGTGTTTAATATTATTTTAAGTTTTAAATCCTTTGATACTCTTATATTATATTTTTAAGTGCTTTTATTTTTTTTTTAAGACTTATTACGGATTCCAATTTATAATAATTTTCGTTCTTTAGCACCAATCATGGCTCCTAAGTTGGATCATGACATTTAAACAGTAAATTGACTTAAATGTATCCTTTAATGGTGGTGGGTATGAGTCTTAGAGAAGCACTCAGCTGGCTGAAAGATAACTAGGTTCATAATATTATTGTTGAATTATATGGACTTGGTGTGGTGCAAGCAGTGAAAACGCTAACACCTGATGCTTCTCCTTTTGATAAAGTAATTGATGACTGTAAGATTTGATTGGTGAAATACCTTGTTATAAGGTTTGTTTTATTAGGCGATCAACGAATCAAGTTGCCCATAGCTTAATTAGAGTTTCTGCTTCTATGTCTAGTATGTAGGAATGAATTCTGTCTCCTCCTCCTTTTATATTTGATGTTACGACTTTTGATTTGCAATAATATTATTCTTTTTGATTAAAAAAATGTCTTTTTATATTAGATTTATTTTTTATTTTTAATTCAAAAATTTATTTTTTCACTTATGTATATTAAGTTTGAAAGAAAAATATACTGAATATTATTAAAATAAAAATATTTAATTTATTTTTAAATTTACTTAAAAGGGTGAAAAGAAAAATAGAATTTATCTAAAATAAAAATATTTATTATAATTAAACAATAAAAAATAAAAATAATTTTTTAATGAATAAAAATTTTATTTAATTAAAATTATGAATAAAAAATTAAATTCAACTACTATGATAAATAGAAAATATTTTTTTATTTCAAATAATTTTAACAAATAATTACTATAACAAACAAAATAAAATTTAATATAAAAGAATAATATTTAAATTAAATTACTATTTAAAATAAAATATTTTAATATTTTAATATATAAAACCTATTAGAGATATTATTTTAAATTTTTTTATAAATTCAGAAACTTAATGAAAAGAAATTATTCAAACATCAAAATAAAAAAAATTCATATACCATTTATATATTTATTTTTTTCTATAATAAAATTATAACCCAAGCTGTTGTTATTATTTTTTTAATAATATCCGAGTGCGATTGACGTGGGCTATTATTTTTATTATAAATTTATGTATATGTTGAACCAAAAAGTCAACCAGTGTAAACAGTAAACACCATACCAATAAACATTCTCTTTGCGGCAGGTTAGTCAGCAGTTTCAATAGCTTCCTTGCTTGACACGTTAAACAAGATCAAATCTATATGTATTAAATTGTGAGTTGTTCAAAAAAAAAATTGAGAGTTGTTGGGTCAAAAAAAAAATTAAAAAAAAAATGAGTTGCAAAATTGTCAAAGCATCACTTTTCAATATTTACTTTAAAAAATTTATGTATCAAATTATAAAAATTTATAATATCTTTTTATAAATAAATATAAAAAGTCCTCTTATTTTAAATATAAATATTATATTTAATGTGTCAACCTTCCACTAGCCTAATGGTCGCTAATAGGGGAGAATTTGAATCCCTCCATCCCTTTTCCTTTCCAAAAATTTTTTATCATAACCAAATTTATTTAAAAAAATATATATTTTATGTGAAATGCTCTCATTTTAATACATTTAAAACATTACTCTTTATTTCTATTAAAAATCATCTTTTTTATTCTAACTACAACATTCAACTAAAAATATCTTTCTTTTTTTTATATTTAACGTGAAAAGTAAGAAATTTATAACTTTTCAACCATTTTTGATTTCTTCTTTTATTTTATTTATTCAATATTATTACTATGCATATTCATAATATATATATACTCTTAATAAAAAAATAATTAAATAAAATTATTTCAACTTTTTAAATTCTCACTTTTATATTTAATTAATTTAAATTATTTAAATTATTATTTTAAAATTTATATATTTTATAGTCCTTGTAAAAAGAGGCCTGACGACTAGTTAATGCAATTTTAAAAGTAAATGATAAGTACCTTAGCTTTTCAACGAATAGTTTAAATAATAAAATATATAAATATAAAAAAAAAACTTTTGTTTCCTATTCTTTTTTGTTGTAGTAAAAAATTAGACCACATGAACTCTATTTATTAAAAAAAAAAACTTCATCCAGCAAGTTAATATTCAAAATGTCAATGCCTAATCCCTCGACCATATGCTTGCTTTGCGTGTAAATAATGGAATTCAATGTCAAATATGAGAAGTTTAAAAAAATAATAATAATAATCAAACGTGGGAAAGAGAAAAAATAGAAGAAAAGTTTAGAATTTTAAATAGAAGAAAAAGAAGATATTTTTTATGGAATATAAGAGGGATAAGAGGATGTTTCAAATGAAATAGAATATAAAGCTTTCAGTAGGATAGAAGAGGGGTATTTTAGATGAAATGAAATTAAGATATTTTTAATAAAATAGAAAAGGAGTGTTTTAGGTTGAATAAATTATAGAAAAATAAAGGTTTTTTATATTTTCAAAAAAATATTATAAATTTTAATAATTTTATATATTAGTTTTTTGAGTAAATATTAAAATATGAAAAATAAATTTATTAAAATTTGGATTTAGGCTCCATTTGTTTATAGAAAATACTTTTTTGGAAAATATTTTTCTTCTATTTTTCAATGTTTGAGTTATGAGGAAAAATAAATTGTTAGTCAAAAAATAAATTATTAGTCAAAAAAACAATTTAAAACACAAATATGAAGTTATTTTCCAACGCCTAAAAATAACTTCATGTTATTTTTCTGTTCTAAATTTGTCTTGCACCTGTTTTTAACACCAAGTAGGATTTAAGAGATATTTCTTATTTTATATCGGGTTTTTCAGTTCCAGTGGATAGATCAATATATTGTGGAGAAATATTAGTAAATAAGATTAATTATTATATGAATTTTGTATTAATACATTAAGTCCTTTATAAAGAGATAATTTGTAAAAATATATATTAGATCCATTACAAAGGGATAATTCGGTAAATAAGATGCATTGATATCATAAAAGATGACATTTTTTAATTTCTTTTTCCTGTATCACAACCAAACACTCAAAAATATTATTTTTTCAAGAAATTATTTTCTCTTAAAAATATTTCTCAAAGACAAAATATTTTCATCAAAATCAACAGTCTTAATAATTTTGAGACTCATCATTCAATACTTTTTAACATACTTTCAACTTTGTATTTTCTGCAATGGACATTACATATAAATTGAAAAACAAAAGTAGAAATGACTTTTACAACTATACACTACTCAAATTTTTTCTCTTAAAATTTTTTATTTATTTCAAGTGTATAATACTTAAGGGTAGATATTTTTCCACTCCACCTATTTATTGATGCACTCCATATTTATTGTTTCAATATTTTAAATGACATAATTATTTTCACTCTTAAATTACTCTTACATTAGTTATTTATATTTTATTGATTTAACATATTTTTTATTTTTTAAATGTCCAACATATACTCAATATATATATATATCTAGTTGCTAATTTTGAAAGGCTACTGAAGTCTGTTTTGACATAGTTGTGCCTGAAAGCTACATTCTAAATGAGATCACATGACACAACTATGTCACAAGCAGCATTGTTGGCCCCAATTAAGAAGCTATTTTTTCCTCCTTAGTTTGACTCTACTTTTACCCTATTTGAATAAATACCTAATTTTAGGGTTTGGCAAAGTAAATTCTTCATATTATTAGCCGCTCTAACACTCCTTTTGTATGCTCTTTTTACAACACAGTGAAATCCTCTACTCTGCCCAAGGTTTTTTCCTGTCTTGGGATTTTCCAAGTAAATTCTTGTGTGTGCTTCTCTACTTCTTTATTTTACCACTATTCTTTTGTGTTTAATTATTGATTTGTGCACTTTGATCGCTTTCGCTATGCAACAAATTGGTATCAAAGCTAAGATTCTATTGGGCCTATTAATCTTGGCATTCTAATTTAATAATGGCTTCCATGAAGTATGACATTGCACTCTTAGATTGCAGCATAAGATTTTCATTATGGCAGGTAATGATGTGTAGTATACTTATGCAGATGGATTTGGATGATGCTATTTTGAGGGTTGATCACATGCCCGCCTCATAGATGAGTGAAGAAAAGCAACGTAAAGATTGTAAAGCCTTAGCTCAAATACACTTGCATTTGTCCAATAATATTTTACAAGATGTATTGAAAGAGAAGACTACCGCTTTGTTGTGGAAAAAGCTTGAGCAGTTGTGTATAAAGAAAACTCTCACTAGTAAAATGCATTTAAAGCAACATTTGTACTCTAATTGTATGACAAAAGGTAAAAGTTATGTCCTTTAAGGATCTTTTAATTATTATTAAAGAGATAGTTTCTGACCTAGAAAGTATGAAGCTAAAGGTAAAGAATGAGGATTTGGTATTAATTCTTCTTTGTTCCCTACCTTCGTCTTATGTGACTTTTGTTGATACCTTATTGTATAGTCGCGAAAAGATTTCTCTTGAAGAGGTGTATGATGTTTTATTTTCTAAAGAAAAAATTAAATAGTTGGTGGTTAATCCAGAGACTTAGGCTAAGAGTCTTGTGATTCATGGTAGAACGTTTGAGAAAGGTACTAGTAATGATAAAAAGGGTAGATCAAAGTCTAGGAATAAGACTTTGAAGTGTTACACTATAAGAAAAAGGATCACATTAAGGCGGAGTGTTTAAAATTGAAGAATAGAACTGAGAGAGGTAATCAGAAAGGTGGTGAGGCTAGTGTTATTGAAGATGTGGAAGATTTTAACAATCAAGGGGATCTTCTCATTGTCGTTGATAATAAGGTTAATTTAATAAATAACTAGGTTTTGGATATTGCCTGCACATTCCACATAACTCACAATCAGGAATGGTTTACAACCTATAAACCAAGAGATATGGGGACTATTTTTATGGGGAATAATGCTCTTCATAAGATTATTGATGTTGGTTCAGTAATAATAAAGATGCATAATAGGATCATCAAGACACTTGAGGGTGTTCAGCATATTCTTAATTTGGGTCAAAATTTTATTTTTGTTTCTACCTTTGATAATGAAGGTTATAGTTACTCAGGTGGAGGTAGAGTATTGAAGATTACTAAAGGCTCTCTTGTTGTGATGAAGGGGCATTTGAGACATGCTAAGTTGTATGTTTTGGAGGGTTCAACCATTATAGGTGATGCCACCGTCACTTTCTGTGAGTTGGATAATACTACACTTTGGCATTTGCACTTAGGCCATGTGATGAGAATGGCTTGGTGGAGTTGAGCAAAAGAGGACTGATTAATGATCAGATTAGGAAATTAGAGTTTTGTGAGCACTACGTATTTGTGATATAGAAAAGCATGAGTTTCAATAAGGGCATTCACAATACTAAAAGGACACTTGACTATGTTCATTCAGACCTTTAAGGGCTATCCAAAGTTCCTACTAAAGGTGGTGTAAGTTACATGTTAACAGTCATTGATGATTTCTCAAGAAAAGCTTGGGTATCCTTTTTAAAGCAAAAGAGTGATGTGTTGGCTACTTTCAAGTAGTGGAAGACCATGATTGAGAAGCAACTTGGGAAGTAAGTGAAGCATCTTTGCATAAATAATGGTTTGGAGTTTTTTTCGGATGAGTTTAACTCATTTTGTAAGTCTAAAGGGGTTGTTAGACACTTGATAGTTTTGGGTACTCTACAGCAGAATTGTGTGGTTGAGTGCATGAATAGGACATTGATAGAGAAAGTCTATTGCTTGCTTTTAAATTTTAGATTACTTAAGTCATTTTGGTCTGAAGTTGTTGCTTCAGCTTGTTTTCTTATTAATTATTCTCCCTCAATAATGATTGATAAGAAAACTATAGAAAAGGTATGGTCTGGTACTCTTGATAGTTATTCCGACTTGAAAATTTTTTATTGTCCTGCCTATACTTATATTAATAATGGTAAATTGAAACCTAGATCTAAAATGCATGTCTTTCTTAGGTATATGTCTGGTGTTAAGGGTTATAAACTTTGGTGTCTTAAGTTAAGAAAGGTTAATATTGATCGTAATGTAATCTTTAATGAAACTTTTATGCTAAATAACTTGTCTCCTAAAGACACTTATAATGAGTCTGTGCAATACCAGAATACAGACATAAAGGTGGAGTTTCATATTAGGATAGAATCCACACCAAAAGCTACATCGGATAAAAGTTTAAAGGTGTTTAATGATGATAAAGCTACCACACCTCAATACTCTATTACGAGGGACAAATCTAGGAGAACCATTGAACCACTATAAAGATACACTGAAGCAGATATGGTGGCTTATGCATTGCATGTGGCTAAAGATATTAAAGCTGACGAGGAACTATCTACCTATAAAGAGGCAATCAATTATGTGGATTCAAAAAAGTGGGTGATTTCCATGCATAAGGAGATGGAGCCTTACAAAAATGGCACATGGGAGTTAGTGAAGTTACCCAAAGGCAAAAAAAGTTATTTAGTGTAAGTGGGTGTTCAAGAAGAAAGAAGGCACTCTATGTATTAATGATGCAAAATGCAAGGCTAGACTTGTTGCTAAGGGCTATAGTCAGATTCTGGTTGTGGACTTCATAAATGTGTTCTCTCATATTGTAAAACATAGCTTTATTCGAGCTTTATTTAGGATTGTTGCAAGACATGATCTTGAGTTGGAACAATTGGATATGAAAATAACATTCTTATATTGAGAGCTCAAGGAGAACATCTACATGTAGCAACCAGAGGGTTTTGTTGCTTCAAGCAAGGAAGACCATTGTGTTTATTAAAGAAACCTCTTTATAGGTTAAAGCAATCTTCGGGGCAATGGTACAAGAGGTTTGATGCTTTTATAATTTCTCATGGGTTTAAATGGAGTAGCTATGATAGTTGTGTTTATTTTAAAAAGAACCATAATAGATCTTTTGTGTACCTTATTCTTTATGTTTATGATGTGTTAATTACAGCTAAAGATAGATAAAAGAATAGAAAGGTTAAAGCTTAATTTAGTGTCGAGTTTGAGATGAAGGATTTAGGTAATGCAAAGAAAATCCTTGGCATAGAGATTGCGAGATAGAAAGGCTAACTCATCATATCTTAATCAGTAGGGGTATATTAAGAAAGTATTATACAGGTTTAAAATGCACAATTGTAAACATGTAAGTACCCCATTGGCTTTACATTTTTAGCTTTTAACTGTGTTATGTCCATAATCAGTTAATAAGATTGAGTATATTTCTTGAGTTCTTTACTCTAGTGCAATGGGTTCCCTTATGTATGTTATGGTTTGCAAACATCTAGATTTATCGTATGCCATGAGTTCAGTTAGTAGATATATGGCAAATTTGGGGAAAGAGCATTAGAAGGTAGTTCAATGGATCCTTCATTACCTACATGGCTCTTCAGGGGTGTGTCTACATTTTGAGAAAAGTAAGGATGGGATTGTAGGTTTTATGGACTCTAATTTTGCCGGTGATCTTGATAAAAGAAGATCATTGACCGAGTTTGTGTTTTGCATTAGTGGTTATGTAATTAGTTGAAAGGCAACATTACAAGCTTCAATTGCATTGTCTACCATAGAGGTTGAGTCCATGACCATTACTGAAGTAATGATTTGGTTAAAGGGGTTGTTTAGTGAGCTTTATAATGATTTAAAGCTCATGACATTGTATTGTGATAGTCAGATTGTTATTTACCTCACTAAAGATAAGATGTTCCATTAGAGAACTAAACACATTAAAGTTTACTATCATTTTATTTGAGAAATTGTAGCTAAGGTGACATTGTTATGAAGAAGGTTAGTACTCTTAATAATCTCGCTGATATGATGACCAAGTCACTACCTTTGTCCAAATTTATGTATTGCTTAGACTTGATTGGTGTTTCTCATTGATTGGTGCCCTTAGGGGCCTTATGGGGGAGGTGGAGTTTTATGTTATTATATTCGTATTTGCATTATGGAGTGTTTTGTGTTTTAGGGCTGATTTTTTTAGTACATTAGGAATTCACATCAAGGTAGAGATTATTGAGTTTGTGATGTGAATTCTATGGAGTCTTAATGGTATTAAGGTTCCATTATACTTGGAACTTATTTTTATGTGTGGAAGCAATGAAGACTTAAAAAGTTCATTTTGACACAGCTATGTTATATGCCTAACACAGTCATGCTTGGTTGCTAATTTTGAAAGGCTATTGAAGTCTATTTTGACACAACAATACTTGAGAGCTGCGTTTTGGATGAGATCATATGACATAGCCATGTCACTTTAGTGACACAACCGTGTCACGAGCAACATTATTGGCCCCAATTAAGAAGCTATTTTTTCCTCCTTATTTTGATTCCACTTTTACCCTATTTGTATAAATACATAATTTTAGGATTTGGCAAAGTAAGTTCTTTAAATTGTTAACCGCCTTAACACTCCTTTTATATGCTCTTTTTACAATATAATGAAATCCTCTCCTTTGCCCATGGTTTTTCCTTATCTTGGGGTTTTCCACGTAAATTCTTGCGTGCGCTTCTCTACTTTTTTATTTTATCATTATTCTTTTATGTTTAATTATTTATTTATGCACTCTGATTGCTTTTGTTGTGCAACATCAATGATGCTAAATTCAACAGAGGAAAATTTCTTGGATGAGAGGAGACATGGAGATGGAGTTATAAGAAGAAATTGCATTAAGTGCTCCACATGAAAGGAGGAATTAAGGATAATAGTTGTGCTAATAACATAAAATCATAGGTGATGCGATCTCAAGCCCAAAATCAAGGTCTAACAATCTCTAAATTAGCAATGATGCATTTAGAGTCCAAAAAGGCCTAATGATAGATCTAAAATAAAGAAACTTTAGGAAGCTTTAATTAGAGTTATTCAAGATATTTAGAGAGTCCAAGAACATGTACATTCAATCCACATCAATGAGGGACCAAAAGAGGCATAAATACTCATGTTAACCTCATCCAAGGAGCTAAAAAACCTTCTGCTACAACTGTAGTGACACTACGATCATAGTGACACTACGATTATAGTGTAACATAGAAGAAGTTGGCAGGAACTCACTACTATGATCATAGCAGAAGCATGATCATTACGATTGTAGTGACACTACAATCATAGCAGAATCATATTTGCACAAAAAGGCTTAGTTATAAGCTTTGGATGGTTATGAATGATTTCAATGCATGGAATAATAGCATAGAGCCACTGAAATGTGTTGTTTAAATAGCCTAATAACTTGATAAGAAGCATCTTTAAATGTATTAATATTTAGGAGTTACACATTTATGTCAAATATGGATGTTTAGAGTTATTTATTACAATTAATGGGAATAATTCAAGTTAAAGGCTACAATTACAATATGTAATCCCATATTTTAGTATCTAGAATAGGTATGTGTGCTTGGCTTTATCTTTTATATAAAAAAAATCATTTCTTCTTTATAACATAGAAGATTTTAAATAAGGATTGATCTTTCTTAGTGAGAAATTTTGCACTAGATTTCTTGCATGAACTTTATGATTTATCAAGTCTAATTAGATTTGTTCTGTCAATACCTAAATTCTTTATGTTCTTCTTCATCTTTTCAAACTTATTTTATTTGTTATGTGTTGAAGACCCTAAAGTCTATTTGAATTCTTTATCATTTGTCCAAGGGTGTTAGTTATTTTCATCATATGTTTATCATAATTCTTTATCTATTGGGGAGTTTGAATAAAGAATTGGTAATCTTATTCAAACTTAGTAAGAACTAAAATAGTTCTTTTTTATCTCTTTCTTAAATGATCCTATAGTATAATCTTGGAAGGTGATAAATTTTAATCATCAAGTTTATCATAGTATTGAAACTATTGGGGAACTTGGGTTATAAATCTTTTGATTTCCATCATTTTTGTTATTAAAGCTTTGGCTTAAGATTGAGGTTCACATGTCCCTTTTATTTGTGTTTTCATTATTATTATCTTATTTCTTTTCATTTTAAGTTTCTATCCACCATTATTCTTGTGTTTTATCTTCTTATGTTATTGTTTAAAATGCTCATTCTTCATCCTTTTTTCATATTGTTGTTTTGAGTTCTTGTATAAAAAAAATTTCATGTATAAAAAAATCAACAATAGTCATTATTGTGTGAGTTCTTATGTTGTGTCTCTTACCACTTAATTTACATTAAAAAAATTAGAAAGTGTCTAATTGTTGTTTGTTTTTTTAATCCTAACCCTTTTATGTTCTTGTGGCCTACCTAAATCTTTACTCCATTGATCACAACTTTCTTTACTTTGCTTGATTTAAAAATCTTAGTTCATCTAAGAACCCATAAGGAAAATTATGAGTGGAAAAAAGTAAGAGTGTGTGAGACAATTAGAGAGGATAAAAGCCAAAATTTGAGTGCAAATATGAGAATGAATGTACTAAATGTTTTAGTGAAACACATGAGGGAGTGTTGTGAGGTTTTACTTCTATTTTTTATCTAATATTTCAGTTTTTAAACATGTCTAAGGATTCAAGCACATCATCATCAAATGATCAAATGTTACAAGCCATGCAATAATAATTTGAAAGAATATTTAGGATGATAGAAGGAGTCAATGAGAGGCTAGAAAGGCATGATGGCATTCTAAATTAATCACAATAAGTGCCTAGACAAAGAAGACCACCACCAATGGAGCAATATGACTATAATAAAAATAAATATTTAGATGATGATTAAGTCATTTTAGTAGGGCAAAATCAAAATCCTAAGAGGCATGCTAAGAGAGGCCACCTAAATGAGGAGGTAGATCACAACCTTGGAAGTATAAAAATGAAGATTCCTTCATTTTAAGGAAGAAATGAACTGGATGTCTACCTTTAATAGGAGAGGAAAGTTGATCTCATTTTTTAATATCACAACTATTAGGAGGATAAAAAGGTAAAACTTGCAACCGTTGAATTTTATGACTATATTATTGTTTAGTGGGATCAATTTTGTAAGGAAAGGAAAAGATATAGAGAGAGAACCATGAAGTCTTAGAGGGAAATAAAGCAAATCATGAGGAGGAGATTCATTCCTAGCCATTATTATAGGTAGCTTCATCAAAGGCTTCAAACCTTAACTCAAGGAAGCGTGAGTGTGGAGGAGTAACACAAAGAGATAAAGATGCTCATGATCAAGGCTAATGTGGAGGAGGATAAAGAAGCTACCATGGCAAGGTTCTTAAATGGCCTAAATAAGAATATAGTTGATTTGCATAATTATGTGGATATAAAAGACTTGGTGAATTTAGCTATAAAGGTAAAAAAATAACTTAAAGGAAAGAGGTATAATTCCAAACCAACTTTAGGTTCCACTTCTTCTTTTTAAAAGTCTATTTGCAGTAAAAAGGATGAGAAAACTATTACTGTCATGACCTGAACCCAAAAGGGACACATGACTGGCACTAGGAAATAGGAATATATAAAGTACCCGAAAACCATACTAAGCCTTAACAAAAAATTTAATAAAATAAAGACGATAATAAAATGACATAATTTAAATAAGATAAAAAGCACAAATGAATTAAAATCCAATACAAACTTATATAATATATAAAATAATAAACTTTAGTACACGTTCTTCATACATATGACAATTCAAAAATACATCATAATAATTAACCATTTCATTACTACTGTAGTGTTCTAGATTTAAAATACACACATGATAATAATATATATCAGAGAAACCTACATAAAACAACTATAGAAAAAGAAATCTGACGTAGAGTAGGCTGACAAATAGGTGACTCCCAAGATCTTGAAAAAATAATTGAGGAGAGTCAGACCTCACTGAGTAAGTTAATAAAAGAAATGTATGTGGTTTGAAAATCTCCTTTAAAATATATTTTATAAAAATAGAATATTTATATTTTAAAATTTAAATCATTTGATTTATTGAAATACTCTTTTACAGAAATAAAGTATTTTAAAATCATAAAATACTTTATAAAATATAATAAGCTTCCTTAAATTATTTTTATAAAAAAATTAGGTAGAACCCTAGTCCACAAATCTAATAGTCCTTCGGCTCTCTTATAATCCAAAGATTACTGGTTTTTGAGAGCAAGGCATCAACTGACCTACCAACTACAGTCAATTCACTTAAACCGATATTTACTAGTGGTTCCTAAGAGCAAAGCATCACTGAGCTACCAGCCCCAGTAATATATAAATCATGTCCGAGAGCAAAGCATCACTAAGCCTTATATATATATTCTCACAAAGTCATTTCCGAGAGCAAAGCATCACCGAGCCTTATAACCACCAACACTCACTCTCAATCCTATCGGTGCGCACACAGTTCTGATAAAATTCATCAGGTAGTCTATTCTACCATAGTTTCTTTTAAAATAAATAAAAATAAACAAGAAATATTACAATAAAATAAAATTCACTAATCATGTGAAAACTTAATATAAACATGCTAATATAACTATATACATTTTTCTACACACAATTCAATTATTAACTTACTATTGGAATGCACTCCTCTATGTAGTCACGCTCGACCCGACTAGTCAGCTCAGCTGGAGGCGTGGCTAAAGAGAAGAAATAAATAAAAACAAAATTTCTAAAAATTCTAGATTTCTAAGGAAAGACTCGAGTAAAGAAATACGACCAAAAATTTGACAGAGTTTCATCTGTAAAACGAATATCTCTCTACATGAAGTAGAGTCAACCCTTATAGAAAAACACTTCAAAATTCAC